>CM076576.1:883583999-884080426 GCA_034641835.2 Pinus albicaulis
CTACATGCTGGTATATGTTTCTGGATGTTGTCTCAACAACAGTTAGTATCCTCTTTATTCTAGGAATGCAATAGATACTCTATGATTACCAATCCTTGTGAAGTGTTTAGAATCCAGCCCTCTTTGCAGTTAAGATGCTTTTGAATTGTCTGCTACATTTCGTGTTAGAGTTTCACATCGTGCCTCTGCAATATTTCTTTCTCTATTATTAACTTCTGGAATTTTTGGTCCCATTCAAGTTAAATTTAATATTTACAAAGAAATAGCATGAGAGCTTTGTCTTACCATTTATCCCTGTTATATCATTTTGATCCTTGCTACATAAGATGTCCTAGGCACTGGTCTTTCGCAACTCAAGGTTGTCTCTAGGATTGACAACATCTTTTTGGCGCCGTTGCCGGGGAACGAAATTGAGAATAACTGAAATCCCTGGGCCTCGAAAAAACCCTATTCACTCTTCAATTAGGTGAGCATGGAGAGTTGAGAGTTGTATATCCCTCACCTTGGCGACTCCACATTCGTTTTTCAGGTAAATATAATTACAGTCCTGGCTCCTCGGAAGCCACACCTCAGGTCAGATACGTCCCAGCCAAAGACTCCCTCTGTGTCTGACCCAGAAAGAATTTTATATAGAAGAAATTGGAGGGAGAGAAAATTTATCCATACTGATATTCCACAATTCTCTCTAGAAGACTTTCCTTCTTCCTCTTCTCAAGTGGCCCAAGTACAAGATTCTAACTCCGCTATGGGAGAAACCGGTTACTACTCAGACATTTTACCTCCTGGAAACATCCAAGTTAAGGACGAGGCCGAGTCAATAGACATCACTCGCTACACACTCCACCCCACTCGAGAGGCTGAAGAAATCAAAGAAGTCACTGAAGTATCTGTTGTTAATAATCCTCCTTTGTCTCCATCATCCCAAGCTCTTGTTCACTATATTCCCATCATCATCCACACCTCACTTCCACCTCCTCCTCCACTTACACATCAAGTCCTTCTGTTACCTCCACCTCCTCCTCCAATGGAAAATGTTCCGGGCTTCCTGCTAAATAAATATGCCCCCCTGGCATTACCCCAAGTACTGAACGACCTGCCACAGGATTATCTAAAGATCTTGCCTCGTTTCAATGGAGAGAACGAGATTGAAACTCAAAAGCACCTTGAGGTCTTCTGCTCCTTCGCAGAAAATTTCAACGTAGAACATCTTGACGTAGTCCTAAGACTATTTGTCCAATCCCTTGACGGTGAAGCCAGAAAGTGGTTCAAGACGTTGGGAGACCGTTCCATAAACACATGGGAATAAATGGAAGACACTTTTCTCAAGAAATGGGGAGAGAAGAAAGACCATGGGCATTGTCTGACTGAGTTTAATACACTCAAGAAAATACACAATGAAGGGGTGGCCGAGTTTATTAATATATTTAACAATTTGTACCTGAGCCTTCCCACCGAAATGAAACCACACCAGACTGCTGCCAAGGTGGTTTTTGTGGTAGCCTTTGACTCTGAATTCAGCTTCTCTCCGAGAGAAAGAAAGCCAGCCACTCTGGATGATGCTCAGACAGATGCATTGGAGCTTGAGGAAAACTTTGCCTCCACTGGTAAATCCAAGGGAAAATCTGAGCAAGATACAAGAAGAAGGGGAAAGGAAGAGGTATCCACCTCGAGCCAAGATAGAGATTCAGCTAATGACAGGATTGAGGAAATGAACAATATGATCAAGAATCTCTCAAGCAATCTGGTGAAGCTTGAAATGGAGGCAAAGAATTCATCCTCCAAGAATTTCCAAAATGCTCCTAAAAGAGGCTTTAACCCTCAATACAGAAAGCCACCCTTGCAGATACTGAAAAGGGGACAAAAGGAGCAGCAAGATCAGGTACCACACCCCCTATACTTGGAAGGGCAAGTAGAGGGTTCTACCAAAGACAATACTTATGAGCAAGAAGAGGCATACCTTGCTTTCTCAAACAGTGATGAAGTTGAATGTCCCTTACATGAGAGTGGTGAAATGGAGTTGCAAGCACACACAGAAGGGAAATCTATTGAAGATACTGAAGACCCTGAGATTGATGAATACTGCAAGTAGTTCGTCGATTTCATGCAAGCCCAATTCAATAGGAGATATGACCTCAGATCTTCCAGGAAGAGAACTCGCACTCAGGACCAGGAGGAGGACACATCCCAAGAAGAAGCACCTGCTCGGAAGGAAGCAACTCCTCAAAAGACCCCGGACAAAGGTAAGAGGCCCCTTAACCAATATTTACAGTCTGCTGATCAAATTCCTTCATCTTCACAAGTGGCTACACCCCCCAGTGTCAAACCAGTCTTAAAAGAAGTCAAACCTCCCCCTCAGAACAAAGACCCCAAAGATAAAGAACCAAAAGAAGTGTCAGTAGATAAGTCCTCCTCTGCTTTCAGTCTACAGAAGGAGCTTGAGAAAGTGAAAATCCTAGTCCCCTTGACCGAGCTGTTAAAGCAACCTGCATATCAATCCCAAGTCACGTCCTTTATACTTCCTCCAGAAGTAATAAGCATTCCATATAGTCTAAACCTTCAGGAAGAAATACCTATGGTTGTTTTTGGCCCACATGTCAAAGAATTGGATGCTTCCACTCCCCCTTTTTATGTGTCTTTAGTAATACATGACCTTCTGCTGCACAACTGTATGTTAGATTCGGGAGCCTCTCATAATATTTTACCCCTCTCGGTCATGGAGCAACTAGGACTAGAGATCACCCGTCCATACAAAGACCTATACTCATTTGACTCCAAAAGAGTTAAGTGCCTGGGCATGATAAAGGACTTAGTGGTTAACCTGGCTCAGATCCTAGAAAAAAGTGTAGTGATGGATATAGTCGTAGCTGACATCCCAGCTCGCTCTGGCATGCTACTGTCAAGGTATTGGGGAACCAAAATTGGGGGATCGATCAAATTGGACTTGACCTATGCCACTATCCCTATATTCGGTGGTCAAGAGAGGAGGTTGTACCGGGAAACCAGATTTGTCAAGACAGTTACCAAGGCAGATGATTTAGTAAATTCTCTGGTTTATAGCAGGGAGGGGGATTTCTCATGTTTAATGCTGGAGGAAGATCAAGAGTACGCTCATGAACCTTCATTCTGCCAGATCAAGACAGAACAGTCCATAGAGAGTCCTGAATCAGAAATCTGGACACTTCATTTTGATGGGGCTAACTCCAGGGAAGGTAATGGGGCTGGAGTGTTATTGATTTCCCCTACAGGCCAATGGGTCCCTTTATCCTTCAAGCAGGAGTACAAAGCCACCAATAATGTGGCCGAGTACGAAGCACTTCTACTGGGCCTGCAGACAGCCAGGAGTGTGAACATACGAAGTCTAAAGGTTTTGGGAGATTCTGAACTGTTAGTCAAACAGGTGAGAAATTGCCAAGCCAAACATCCTAGGCTAAGGTCTTATAGGAATGAAGTTTGGGATCTGGTGGAGAATTTCTTCTTGGCATTTAATATCCATTTCATGCCCCGGGAGCAGAATAGAATGGCAGAATCCCTTGCAGTGGCTGCTAGTACTTTTCGTCCACCCCAGAATCCTCTCTTAAGATATTAAATTGAGGTACGATATCGGCCATCAATCCTAGACAATATCAAACACTGGCAAGTATTTGAAGATGAAGAGAAAGTGAAGAGATTTTTGGAAACATTTGGAGAATTCTCCAACATGGAGATTGACAGTTGTGAAGAGGAAGATACAGAGGTTACCCCAGGAGATAAGTGGGAAGAAAAGGTGGCCACAAATTCCTGCAGTTGAAAGGGAATTTCATTCCTCGAGGAATAGTGCCCTTAGAAAGGTTGTTTAACAAGAATGATTTTCCCTTACAGCCGAGCAAATTTATGGAGGAGAATCAGGTAGAAGATCTGAATCTTGGCACTGAGGCTGACCCCAAGATCGTGAAGCTGTCCAAGAAGGTCCCGGAAGAATATAAACAGCTTTACCAGAAGCTATTTCAGTCCTATAAAGATGTGTTTTCCTGGTCTTACCAATAATTAAAAACCTTTGATGTCAGCATTATGCAGCATAAAATTCCACTGAAGGGAGATGCCAAACCACATAAGCAGAAGCTTAGGCAGATAAATCCACTATTGCTACCCTCGATTGAGAAATAAATTAAGAAACTGCTGAAGGCTAAAATCATTGTACCCTTGAGATATTCTCAGTGGGTAGAAAATTTAGTCCCCTTGCGAAAGAAAAATGGAGAAATAAGGATGTGTGTTGATTTCAGGAATCTTAACAGAGCATCTTTGAAGGATAATTATCCACTGCCGAAGATGGATCATATCCTGTAGAAAGTGGTAGGAGCATCTCGAATGTCAATGATGGATGGATTCTCTGGGTACAATCAGGTGGCTGTACTGTCGGAAGATCAAAAGAAGACTACTTTTACCACTCCATGGGGGACGTTTATGTATGCCAGGATGCCTTTTGGGTTGATCAACGCGGGGGCCACTTTCTAGAGGGCCATGGATATTGCTTTTATCGGGGAACAGGATAATTTCATGGTGGTATACCTGGATGACATTACTGTGTTTTCAGAAGATGATGCAGAACACATTGAACACTTGCGCAGAACTTTTGAGAAGTGCAGAAAGTATGGCCTCTCCCTCAATCCACAAAATTATTTGTTTTCACTGGAGGAGGGAAAGCTCTTGGGACATATTGTTACCAGAGACGGAGTAAAGATAGATCCTAAGAGAGTGGAAGTCATAAACAGTATTTCCCTCCCTAGAAATAAGAAGGAAGTTCAGGTATTCCTAGGTCGTATAAATTTCTTGAGAAGATTCATTCCTAACTATGCTGAGATAGTTAGGCATATTAATGACATGCTAAAGAAGAACAACGAGGTTAAGTTGTCACAAGAATCAAGAGAAGCTTTTGCCAGGATTAATAATGCGTTTGCTGAAGCCCCTGTGTTAGCCAGGCCAGACTATACTAAACCTTTTATGATCTTTTCCTTTGCATCACCTCATATAGTAGCAGGAGTTCTGTTGCAGAAAAATGAAGATGGGTATGAGCAGCCTATTGCCTTTTTCAGTCAGGTGCTTCGTGATGCTGAGCTGAAATATGACATATTGGAAAAGCAGGCATATGCACTGGTGAAATCCCTCAAAGATTTTCGTATGTATGTCCTCCAGTCCCACATCACCGCATTTGTGCCCACAACATCTGTCAAAGATATCCTTGTCCAGGGAGATAGTGAGGGTAAAAGAGGGAAATGGATAGCCAAAATACAGGAGTATGAGCTAGACATCCGCCCTACTAAATTAATCAAGGGGCAGGGGTTAGCCAAAATCTTATCTGAGTCAAATTGCCAGGCTTTGGGTATAAATCTGTCCATGATGGCAAATGAGGCATCTGAAGGGAAAGAAGAACCACAAGGGGTAGAGATAGCTTCCCAGAAGACACATATAAAGTACCTCACCATCCAGTGGTACAAGGAAATAGTGGAATATCTGCTAACATTAAGTTGCCCACCTAGCTGTGAAAAAGCTAAATACAGAGCACTGAGGTTGAAGTCACAGAAGTACGTGATTGCAAATGGCCGGCTATATTGGAGGGACCCCTTAGGCATCCTGCTCCTATGCTTGACAGAGGAAGAGGTATAAGGTATAATGGCTGAGTTTCACGAAGGAATCTGTGAGGGCCATTACAGTAGGAGGGCTACCGCTCACAAGATCCTGAAGGCTGGTTTCTTCTGGCCTAAACTATTGGGGGATGTGTTTACCCGAGTTAGAGCCTGTGAGAAGTGCCAAAAGTTTGTCGAGAGACAGAAGCTATCACCTCTCCCCATGATACCTGTCCACATAGATGAGCCATTCCAGCAGTGGGGAATTGACTTCATTGGAGAAATACACCCCCCATCCAGCAGTCAGCATAAGTGGATATTAACTGCCACCGATTATTTCACAATGTGGGTAGAGGCTATACTCGCCAGAAACGCAACAGACACCGTGGTGATGAAATTCATAGAAGAAAACATCATATCCAGATTTGGTTGCCCTGCTAAGATTGTGACCGATAATGCACAAGCCTTTAAATCTGAAAAGTTCGTCAGCTTCTGTCAACAGTACAACATTGCACTAGGCCACTCAACAGCCTATTACCCACAGGGAAACGACCTAGCAGAGTCATCAAATAAAACGCTGGTGAGGGCACTAAAGAAGGCTATAAATGAAAACCAGAAGAGTTGGGATTCCCAGTTAAAATTTTCTCTATGGGATAACAGGATCACTAGCAAGAGAGCAACCGAGAAGTCCCCATACGAATTAGTATATGGGAGGGCAGCAGTTTTCCCTGTGTAGCTAGCATTACCAGTGGCTCAGTTCATGCAAGAAAGTCAGGAAGAACCGGATGATTTGACCAGGAGAATTAACCAGTTGGTGGAGCTAGAAGAAACGCGCAACCAGGTGAGTCAAAGGCTAGTTGAATACCAGGAGAAAATGAAGGATCTCTTCGACCAACTTGCCAAGGATAGAAAATTACAGATTGGAGATCTGGTGCTCACATGGGACATTAGAAGGGCTGATAAAGGTAAGCATGGCAAATTTAATCCCCTCTGGTTCGGCCCCTTTAAAATTGCAGAACAAGGAGGCAACAATACCTTCAGACTGGAAAATTTACAGGGAGATCTGCTAGACGCCCCTGTAAACGGTCAGTTTCTCAAGCCTTATTTCCGGTTTTGAGTCAGGCCAAGAGGGCCTGATGTATCATATTGTATATTAGTGTTTGTTTTCATCTTTGCTTAAATAATGTGTGTGGTTATGAATCATGAAGAGGAATGGCGTTCATAGAAGACAAACAGGTGGTCTGCAAAGTTCTTGACATGCTCGAGGATGAGCGTGCCGTCCCTAGGTGGAGCCAATTTTGGTCATGAATCACCATTAGTTATTCTTGGGAGTTAAATTTTGGATAGACATGTATCGAATGTTAGGGTAGATGATGAAGCATTTAAAAGGTTGGGTAAAAAGAGACGAGGATGTGACAAGTATTGCGCTTAAAGAAAAACATGTATACAAGGAGGATCCAAAATACAAAACAAAAAAAGCAAAGGTGTCGCAGAAAGGTGCAAATACATGGTGCAAAAGACGAAAAAACAAAAACCGTTAAGAGATCAGCCGCATCCCAAATGTGCACGTGAGGAAATTCTCCATATGGGAATTTCCACGGGGGTTAAGAGGCGGAAGGGAGGATAGACCCATACCCTCGCAGAATTATATTGAAGCATCACGGGGTGGGCCCAAGGTAAAGAGTAACGTGGCAGATTGGAACGTGGGACCTAAAGACTGGTACACAGTGTATTTAACCTGGCTCACGAATAAGAGGTTTCAAGAATCGTATGGTTCATTGCAGCAGAAAGGTAAGGTAAGTCTCTAGGTGAACTGGTACAGAGGCCCGTACCAGTATTAAACCCGGCAGGCAGTGTTCACCTGTCCCCAGCTGACGCCCAATCCCTACACGCCACGTACCCCACTGTCAGTGTCCTTACGACACTTTCCCCCTGTTTATTTTACCTATCCGCCTTTTTACCTCAGAACGCTCATTCGTAAAATAACAGTCTTCCCGTAGTTTACTCCAGTAAAAGTCACAGGTCTTCCAGCTATGGTATAAACTAAGTGGGAATCGGTGCCAAGGTCTACCCAGTCGCTATCAACACCCCCGCGTCGTTTTCCTGAGTATACTTCCCTGTTGCACAGGTATTCCGTCCCTCATTTTCTCTCTACTTTCCTTTCGTCTTTTAAAAGTTTTATATGTCAATCATGGGAAGGGGAATGCCCAAGAAATCCGAACCAGAAACCCCTCAGGTATGAGAAACCAGAAATCCTCCCAGGTTCGAGCCTTTCATCGACCTGCAAGCTGAAATCTGTGATCCCCAATACCCTTTTCTCATCAACAGCATTAAACCCGAGCTTTTTACAAGACATATCAGGAATAGAGACCGATACTGGGTGGTTGTGTCTGGTTTATACCATCAAATTACCTCCCCAGTCTATTCTGTGGTTGATTTTATTTGCTAGCTCAGAGATGCTTACGATGAGCAGCGAGGCACGTTTACCTCTCCTCAAGGGAATAAGATTTTTTCTCTTTCCCACGACATTATCAGGCAATCCCTCCGCTTTCCCACCAACGACACATATATCAGTTTTAGTGAAGTGGCTTTAACCTCCCAGTTCACCAAACTGCAATCAGAGCACCAAAACGACTTCATTTCCTCCATCACCAGCAACCAAGCTACTTCTCTTCCCGCTGCAGACCCTTTCCCGCCGAGTCTGTTCCAAGAGGAAGTGCAGCCAATCCTTTCTCTCATCGCTGGTCTTTTAGGTGTAGGCGCTTTGGGGGGAATCACAAGGATATGTGCCTATTTCTTGTGGTTAATGTCTCAAAAGGCGGTAGTGTTAGATATCCTTGGTTTCCTTGCTGCTAACATTCGGACCCAGTTCCAAGAGCTTTCAGAAACCAGTCACTTCCGCTTTTGCTCGATGGTCTTCTATATTTTCTTACATCATCACGCTGATAAGTTTGAGGGTTTGGGTTTAGATAGGGTATATGACGTGAATTCCCAACCCCGACCAGTTTTTGACTGGAATTGTTCTGTACGCCAATTACCTAAGGGAAAGGGTTATTCCAGTATTGTAAATAATTTCATGTCCATTGCCTATACTATTATCCACGATTCACCCTCACCTAGATTTTTCCCTGAGATGAAGAGCTGGCTACAAGCCGGAAAATCCCAGAGCACTAGGGACTGGTATCTATTTGACAATTACATTGAAATTTGGGTCTACGGAGCTGAGGTTTCTCCTTACCAGCTGCCTGTGTTTCCTGTTCGACGAGTCTATGCACTGGAGTACATTTGGCAGACCCTCAAGGCTGACCAACTCCATTTTGTCCCTGCAAAGAAGGGTTTCATCATGAGACTCCCCATCACAATCGACCCTTTTGTTGTGAATTCGAGACATGCCCTTCCCATTGTCGAGAAAATTTTGCAAGGCCTAGACCTAAGGTTGGGAAATGGTTGGGCCTATGATCCTCGGGAAATCATCTCAAACAGAAGAAAGAGGAACAAGTCCACACCTTATATACATGAATCAAGGCCTTTCATAGAGTGGAGGGCTAACCTTGAAACTTGGCCTTTGATTTCACAGATGGAGACAGATTCATCTGCCACAGGGGAAGAAGAAGAGGATGTCAATAAAGGCCGAGGTGGAGAAGAAGCAGGTACTTCAGGAGCGGGTTCTCCCCTTCGCAAAAAGCAGAAAACAACCTCCAGTGAGGCAGAATTCATAGGGGAAGAGCAACTGCTAGAACCATTTACACCGTATGGTCAGCTGGACAAGAGTAAAGCATGGATAAAAGTGCCGAGAGACAGTACCACCTCTTCCAACTTCTCGGAAGTCTCATAGGCCATCAGAGATCATACCTCATCAAGGGCAGTTGCAAGGAACCAGGAAAATAGGACGATCAGGGATAAGTACAAAGCCGAGCTGGAAGGGTATATAGAGAAATATCACACCAGGGTTTCCGCCACCATGAACGTGGACACAGAACACCTGATATTATCTATGGATGAGGCCATATTGGATCCCGATACAGGTGCCACTAGTTACCGGGTGCTCGAACATGCAATTGACATGGCCAAGGTGCCAGCAACCGATATGTGTAACCTGTTTCAGGTCATGGGTGATATGTTGAAGGACGAGGTGATGCGGGTCACCATTGCACTGAGAAAGTTACAGAAAATGCATGAACAGGTGAGGGCGACCCTAAAGAATGAACAGGAAAACTCTCGCGCCCGGGCAAATCAAATACGCGGCCTCCAGGAGTTAATCAAGGGAAAGGATACAGGAGAAACAAACCTGCAGCACTCTTTGATAGAACAATTGCAGAAGGAGGTCGCGTCATTGAAAGGTAAGGTCAGCATACCGGCCTCCCACCATGTGCAGACGGCCGAGTTGGTGCAAGCAGAGAAGGAAAAAGCTGAAATGGCTAACACACTGGCAAAATAGAGGGAGGACAAAGAAAAAATGGCTGAAACAATCGCCACTCTGCAGAGTAGGTTGACGGAGCTGCAGAACATATGGGACACGCACAGCTGCGTGCCTACTACAACCCCACCAGAGACAAGTCCGCTGTCAGAGCAACTGAATGCAACGAAAGCTATAAATGATATATTAGAAAAGCAAGCATCCATCGCTAGGTAGAGGATCACTGATTTGGAAAATCTCCTGGCTGAGAATAGCAGGAAAATAGAGACACTGCAGAAAGATATCAAGCAAGGAAAGAAGACAAGAGCCGACCAGCAGAAAACCATCACTGACCTCAAAAGCCGCATGAAGGGAAATATCACCCTCAGTGAAGTGAGAGGTATAATCTGGTCGGACATAATCTCAGCGGTGACGAAATAGTGGGGTTTACTAAGAAAGATGGGAGAAAACAAATCTGCTATACCCTATCTCAACATGAAATTGCAGGAGGCAGACCTTACCTTGTCTGACAGAGCCCAGCACGCCAGAAACTATATTTCATTCTTGAAGGAGTTGGAATCTGATGAGGTGGAGAAGCATGTCATACCAAGTCGATTCATGGAAGTCTTTGAATGCCAGAAAATCATTGACAAGGAGGCGGCCCGAATTATAGCTTCGAGAGTCCTACAATAGGTGGTAGCAAACGTGGGTCGTTTCGATGCAGTATGGGGTGAGATTACCACAGCTGGAATCCCATCTTGTTGGGACCCAACCACTCCTTCCATGCTATGACTATTGACAGAGTATAAGACACACCTACAGGAAGAAAAATACCGGACGGACATCCTGTCGAATAAAACCACTCGGTTAAAGGCCGAAACAATTGTTTCATCCCTCCGCTAATAGTTCGCCCTTCTTCATCTTATAAAGAACAAGCTCCCCACTAAGGCGAGTTTCAATGACCTCACAGAGGCCTATTTCAGGGTGGAAAAATTCGCAGCGACGCCCGAACCATCAGCAGACAACCAGCAAAGATGCACTCAGTTCGCCAGTCAGATCGCCAGCTCATCCACAAATGTTCCACCACTAGCGTCTGCAACTGCCTCAACCCCTTCACATCTGTGAAACACTGTCAACTCATGATTTGGCCTCAGTGGCCTTTCTACTTTTTACTTAGTTAGCTACTTTTCAAGTTTCAAATGGGCTTCATGTTCCACTTCATCATTTTACTTTTTACCAGACTGTTGTTTAATATTTTGTTTTAAAAACGACCGAGTGCCTGACTGTCCATGATGAGAGGCCTTTACTCCTCATCATAAATTTTGTTACTTTGATAAGGACCTTTAACAAATTTTGGTCATGCGAGGAAGATATTTTTCCCAAAAATATATTCTCGCTCAGTTATGAAGATGTCTATATAAGAAAGATCCAAAGAGAAAAAAGGGTTCCAAATTTTCTGAAGAATTGACTGAAAAAGAATGTCTTTTATGCTTTTTGTGAAAGTTTTAATACAAATGTGAAGAGCCCGTTGGGTTTTCAATGAGAAGGAGTTTTGATCTTTAAGGAGGATTATGATCTTGGTGCTTCACAGTGTGTACTTCTTTCTTATGTGCTGTAGCTTAGCCATTAATTTCGCTTATATCCATTTATCTTGTGTCACATTCTGGAATGCGAGTAGCCCACTGTTTCTGATATAAATTTATCCTTGTCGATATTTATGTCATAAGCTTTTCGGCACTTTAAATATGGCTCAGGTGTGACATACTATTTCATTTCCAATTCATCCGCATTTCTGCTATATTGACTGCTATGAGATGTTATTTACAAATGTTGTCTTCATGTGTGGATTCTTATTTTACCAAGCCCACTACATGCTGGTATATGTTTCTGGATGTTGTCTCAACAGCAGTTAGTATCCTCTTTATTCTACGAATGCAATAGATACTCTATGATTACCAATCTTTGTGAAATTTTTAGAATCCAGCCCTCTTTGCAGTTAAGCTGCTTTTGAATTGTCTGCTACATTTCGTGTTAGAGTTTCACATCTTGCCTCTGCAATATTTCTTTCTCTGTTATTAACTTCTGGAAGTTTTGGTCCCATTCAAGTTAAATTTCCTATTTACAAAGAAATAGCATGAGAGCTTTGTCTTACCATTTATCCCTGTTATATCATTTTTATCCTTGCTACATAAGATGTCCTAGGCACTGGTATTTCGCAACTCAAGGCTGTCTCTAGGATTGACAACACCAACAAAAACCAAAAAGAGAAAAGATGCTACAAAAAGTTGTTGTTCCTTGCAATCTTTCAACCACTGCAAGCAAAATATGAATTAATCTTAGGTGAATATTGCAGTGCCTTCTGCGCCCTGACCACTAGCATTGTATAATGCGTAGTGCATTTCACCAGACCCCATTCAATCCTTTTTTTGAGAGGCGATCATCTTCAATGTTTTTTTCCCTATAGACATGACAGAAAGTGATTACCTTGAAATTTCTTTTTAAGAAGTGGATGCGCTCCAACCAATGAGTGAGATGACCCGAATTAAGAGTTGTTCTGTTGTTCATATGATCTATTAGAACTTTTGAGTCTCCACAAACCCACAAATTATCCAAATACAACTGGCAAGCAAACCACAGTAGACCCCATAATGCAAGAATTTCCACCCTCATATTTGATCCCATCCCCCCATTCCAATGAATTTTGTAGTGACTTGTGGGAGAGATCATTAACCAAGCCCCACAACCACACTTTCGATTTTGTGAAGCTCCGTTAAAGAAGCCCACTGGGTAATGAAATTCCAATGGACGCTATCTCTTCAATAAATCTCTATGAGGCTTTTGTTTCGTCTGCATTTTTTCCCAAGTGCTGATGATTTTATAGTATATATTCTCAGTAGTAACTGGCCTTCCTTCAAAATTCTTCTTATTCCTCCCACACCATAGATACCAGTGAAATAATAGTAGAAGTTTTCTGAAACTTTCCCCCTTCCCATACCACCATTTGATGCATTCGACAGTTGTCCTGTATTCTGGTGTATTCAGCTGGAAATGTGAACATAAAGATCTAAGAGTAGTTCTAGCAAAAGAGCAGAAATAAAATAAATTTTTATTGTCCTCTGAATCCTAACCACATAAAAATCAAATTCCAGGTCCCTTCCAGCCCTTTCGTTGCAGATTTTTCCATGTAATATTTTTATCTTTCCATACAAGCCATATAAAAATGATCATCTTCACCTGTACATTTGACTTCCATACATCCTTGAACCAGCTGTCTTGTTCGTTTTCTAGATTTTTGTTCATAAGTTCCTTATATATTACGTTTGTTTTTAATTGGGCCTCCATAGTTGTTCCTTCGCAAGTAATTCTATCCCCCGCAGTTCCTCTTCTTAGTCCCGAGCTTCTAATATTTTGAATGTAGTTATTCCATTCATCCCTTCTGTTTATGTCAAGTCCCACTTCTCGATATGATTTCTAGCATGGACTATCATCTACCCACCCTTTTATAGACTGACTCATAAAGAAAAAGCCACGCTGATTTAATTCCTCCACAGTCTCACAACCAAGAGAAGATATAGAGTCAAGACCCATCAGTCTTGGACTTCCTAACAAAATTTTTTGACCAGAACCAAAGAACCACTTTAGATTTTCCGAAATTAGGGGCCAGGTTTTGCCAAAACCCCTCCAAATTTTTGACTCTTTCCAGCCCTCCACCCATCCCGATGCAAGGATGGTATCCATGTCCTTTTTCCCCAAGTATTTATGACAAATGATCTCATTCCACATACCCTTCGTAGTAAGGCACCTCCACATAGATTTGATAGTCAGGGTTTTGCCAAAGATTTCCATGTCAAGGATACCCCATCCTCCCTTCTCCTTCAGTTTTGTGATACATTCTAGATGAGATAAATGTATTGATCTGCCCTCCTTGCCTCCATTCCATATAAATCTGGCTATCAGCTTCTTGATTTCTCTTAGAATTTTATTTGGGATGATAAATAAATGAGCCCAATATACAGTATATTGTTGTAGCATCGCTTTTGTCAAAATCAATCTCCCACCCCTCAATAACCATTTCAAGGACCAATAGTTGATCTTCTTTTAAAATTATCCACTTCCAATCCTTTGCCTTATAATTTAGTGGTTTAAGTCTAGATCCCAAGTATGTTAGACCCTCTACCAAAGGAGAAATATTGTAATTAAATGATTCTCCCAACTCTTTATAATCCTCTTCATCTCCTTCAACTTCATAAATACATGACTTCCCCTCACTGACCATCATCCTTGTGGAGGAGCAGAAACCATCTAAAATACCTTTTAGCCCCATCTAGCTCCTTTTTAGCATGATGCCAAAAATTAATACATCATCTACAAAGAGACTATGTGATATCTCTTTCTGTGGCGAAATTTCTATTCCTATGAATAGTCCCAACTCAGTGGCCCTTTTGATCCTTATGCTGAGAGTCCATGATCAATATGAAAAGGAGCGGTGAGAAGGCGCAGCCTTGTCTTAGCCCCCTACCAGGATGAAAAAAGCTCGAGGCCAACCCATTTATGATTATTTCCATAGAAGTGTGTGTGATACAACCCATAATCCATCCAACCATCTCTCTATCCAATCTGATTTTAAACAGTACGAGCCTAAGGAAACCCTAGTCAACTCTTTCGTAGGCTTTGTTTAGATCTATCTTCATGGCCGCAACATTCATCCTTCTCGATTGAATCGAATGAATAATTTCCCGAGTCAATGCAACAACATCATGAATGCTTCTATTTTTTTAAAAACCTGCTTGCTCTGGTGTGATATGATTAGATAATACAATCTTCAATTGATCAAAAATCACTTTAGAAATTATCTTATATAAGGTATTACACAATGAGATAGGTTTAAAGTCGTTAAAATATAACTTGCCCTTTTTTTTTGGAATAAGAACCAAGAAAGTAGTGTCAATTGCCCCATGGATTTTCCCGGTCAACCTAGCCTCTTCCACCATATCCGTAATATCCGAGATGAAATCATCATAAAAGTGCAAGAAAAAATCCTGGGTCCAACTGTCCGGACTCTGACTCTTATCTGTAGCAAAGGATTTGAGGACACCTCTTATCTCTTTCGGTCTTACCCTTTCTTTCATCTTGTAGAGAACCTATTCCCCTAGCATTATAGGATATAGATCAATGAAGTCAAATTGTGCTTCAATTCCTGTTGCTCCTTTCTCTCATATAGATACCGTAAAAATTTCACAGCAGTTGTTTTTATGTTTTCTGTGGAGTGAATGGAGTTGCCATTTTTCTCAATATGCCAGATTTCATTGGCACTCCTTCTGCTAGAAGCGAATTTGTGAAAAAAAATCGTGTTTTTGTCTCCAGCTTTTAACCATATCGCTCTGCTCTTCAGTCTCTAGGATTCCTCCTCGATCAGTAAATGTGATCTGTGCTTAGCTTCTAAGGCTTTCAATCTATCCCAGAAATATGTCGGCATTCTTCCTTCCTCTACCTCTCTCAATATCATGGTTTTATCCCTCATGATTTCTATGTTCCTATCCCTTATTTTTTATTTCTTCCTTCTTTCCCATATCTACACCACTTCTTTCAGCTCCCACATAATTTTGGATAAATGTTGCATGTCTGTAGTCCCAATCACTCTTTTATGGTTCTTCAAGTAGCCTTTAATTAGCTCATTAAAATCCATATCATCCAACCAAATTGTGTTTAACTTGAAAGGATGTCCTCCCTGACGTTTTCAAACTCCCAACACATAGAAATAGGCCTATGATCTGAAATGGTAATGTCCTCTTCTTTTACAATGATATCGCCCATTTTAGTTCTAAGGCAATTGTCTATCAGAACCCTGTCGAGTCTCTTTCCTATTAGTTCAGAACCTTTCCTCCCGTTGAACCAAGTAGGACAGTTAAACATTAGAGGTAAATCACATAGACCTACATTAGTGAAAATTCCCTTTATTATTTCTGGTAGGGGCTCTTCTCTGCCCTTTTCCCCCCAAATATCATCCTTCGATAATGTACAATTGAAATCACTAGCACAAATAGAATTCTACAAAAAAAGTATGCCACAATCCTCCATTTTCTTCTAGAAGGAAATTATATCCAGGTAAGGAGCATAGATGTTAATAATATGAATTCTCTAACTGAAGCCCCTAAAGAAACCAGATAGGAGGATCCCTCCGAAAAAAACTATAAGCTTTCATAGAAACCCATCGAGGATCCCATAAAGCTGCCAATCCTCCAAAGAAACGATCGACATCTTTGGCGGCCAAATTCCACTCGAGTAGCATAGCATGGAAATAAGCAATTGTAAAATCAGAAGATTGCATAGTCTCTTGAATGAAAATAACATAAGGCTTGCAAATGTAAAAAAAAAATTGACAGCGACAGAATTTTCAAGACCCCCCAAACCCCGTAGATTCATTGACAACAACTTCAATAAGATAACTTAGAATTTGGGGCCAACGCTCTAAGGACCCTTCCAATTTCCATAGAAACCGGGACATCCCGAAAATTCTAGTCCGGGATACCATCCAGTAAGGTCGAGACTGCCTTTTTTTTGTTTTTTTCCCTCTTAGGATGACTCTTCCCCCGACGGATAGTCACATTTGATGTGGAGGAGGGCCTGATAGTGATATTGGGGGATTTTCGCCAACCCCTATCAACCCTAAGAGGTTCCAAATCAGTCACCTTGTCCAACAAAAATAGTTCCACATCACTCCCAAAAGAGTTTCTAGGGGACGGGCTAGCATCTGGAGTGGCCATCACCAGTGAAGAAGGAAAAGGCTTCACCTCAGTCGACTGATGATGATAGACCTTAGGAAAAGCAGGATAAATGAGAGGATTCTGCAGGCATGGACTCGATAAAGGTACCACGGGAAGGGGTAGCAAAGGACAGGTAGCAAATGAATCACCCAAGGGTGGTCTACCCTCCGGTTGTAATGGAAAAAAAATATACTGAGAGTTTCCATTTCTTGGGTAAAAGGGAGGGGATAATTTTTATAGCCCCCTCGACAAATCCAACCCAACATACTTAGATCCAACAAGCTCACTATCAAAAAGATTTGCATTCATCAATCCATCATGCTCACAATCATTTGAAGTTACATGATCAGTGGATGTATCCTTACTCGGAGAAATCGGCGATTTCGTGATAGGTGTTTGATTATGCTGTTTGCGATCCTCAGCAGCTGGTTGAAAAGATGAAGCTCCCGTCGCTCTCCTAGATTTCCCCTTCATGTCTTTCTTCCACATCATACATTTTTGCATCAAGTGTCTAGTCTCATGACAGAGATGGCACCTGAAAGGTATTCTCCAATAATCAACTACCTGATGGTATATAACACCATCCCAGAGGAGATCAATTTGTGTAGGTAATCCGCCCGCAAAATGAGCCTCAACGATAATCCAATAAAACCTCTTGTCATAAACCCTGATGCACTTTAGGTCAACAAAGTGACATTTCCCAATACAGTCACCTATCACCGATAGAACCCTGGTGCTCCAAAACTGAATTGGGAGGTCGTATAGCTTCACCCACATTAAGTGGTTGATGGGGGAGTTTTGAATTGGGTGAAAACCCATGTCCCAATGGTGTAATGCAAGGAAACATCTCCCATTCACCCACGCCTTGTACATAACCTCCCCCATGTTGCTATGTTTCAAGAGGTGGAAGAAAAACCATTCGTTTTCCAACTTGCTTACACACGGGATATAACCCAGTAACTTATTCCAAAGTTTTAACAACCACTCCATCATGTTTACCTGGATTTGTCTCTAAAACTTCCATCTACCCACTACAACGCGGTTTGTGAGGCTCTCAATCCTCTCCCACATGACATCGCATCCAAAACTCAGAAGTCGTCTTCCCTGCTCAGCTTTGAAAGGCTTGGAGCCCCCTTTGGGAGAGGAGTTCGTGGAAGCCCACGTCTGAGAGGGATTTAGGGCTGGAAAAGATACACCCTCGCAGCAGTCCGTCTTCCCCTCCAGTCTTATGAGCCCCTCTGAAGTGGTTATAGAGTGATAATCCTTCACCAGATGGTTTTTCCCTTCTGCCACCTTAATCGCCTGTAGAAAAGCCTCATCAGAGTAGTCCTCGTCACACCTGGCGATGAAGTTTTCAATGTAATTTATCCCGATGCCGCCAATCATTAAGTCTTTGTACTGTCCTCACAAGAGCGCACTCAGATCACTCCGTCACAAATTGTCCGACAACAGCTTCGGGTGGTGTACCACCTGATCCCCCTATCCACCTCAACTCGATAGACGTCATATTACATCGCCACCTCATACTAGTGATAATAATCTATGGGTAAATATATAGAGACACAATTTCTATATGTCGAATGTAATTTAGTTATAATTTTTCTAGGCAAAGAAGGAAAATATTATATTTCAATGTAGGGCATTGTTATTGGGTTGGGTGTTTGAAGAAGAAAAATGATATTTTTCAAATATTCCAGAGAAAAAGGGTATTACTATTAATTGATAGTTGATTAGCAACATTAAAAGTTCACTTTTATGGTTAGTTAAGTTAAATATTTTTTAGACGATTGTTTTGGGTGTTTAGGGGTCAACAATGGCCATCACAATTAGTGTAGGGAAGAAATTATACATGTGTTTATAGTTAGTTTAATTTTTCAAAAAATATGGTGATAATCATAATTATAAAAGCAAAGAAGGTATAAATATATTTATAGGCGCGTTTGGTGTTTTCTTTTATTATTTGTTTTTGCAATGTTAAATTAGGGGTTAATTTTTTTTTTAACTGAAACGTTTATATGATTTTTATTTATCTGGAAACAAATGGGACTTTTTTGAGCTGTCCCCAAATACAATGCAGATTTCTAAACTCTGCCACTTTTCCTCTATTACAATCTTCAGGGCATTTGTACAAAACTGTTTTTGTTAACAAAAATAAGCCCTTTCATGATAGCACTGCCTTTGTTTGCCATTTGATCCACTTCACTGTTTAAATCTCTGAGTATATGATAAAATTTGCGGCTGTCAAAGTATTGAAGAACTTTTTTCAGTCTTTCCAAAGTTTTGTTGAGGCTGGGATTATTGAATCGATCCCCCATGTTTAAATTTTTTATTATTAACTCTGAATCTCCGAAGACTTGCAGATTTTTCACACCTTTGTCTCTTGCAATTTGGCTTTGAGAAGCCTTAGGAGCTCAGCTTGATTGTTGGACTTCTGGCCTAATCCCCAGTAGAAGGTGTCTTTAGAGTAACCGTCCGGAGAGTAGATGACTCCCCCAGCTCCAGCTGTCCCTGGATTCCCTTTAGACGCCCCATCAAAGAAGACTGAGGATATTTTTTGAGACCTCCACCATTTTTGGAAGTAATCCTCTTTATCTCTTAAGCGCCATTCCTGTTTATCGCTTTGTGGTTTAGGATAGTTTCTGCTCGGATAAGGCTCTAGTGTGCCTAACCACATCTTTTCTTCAGGCAGAAGCAAAGAGTCTTCTTTTGAATACTGCTGTTGTGTTGCTTCCATCAGAAAGGCCTTAGCTTTTGCAGCTATTTGCAGCAGAGAGTGTCTCACCTCTTGAAATATCTGATGGTTACGTGCCAACCAAATCTGCCAGCAAACATATTTGGGTATCGTTGTCCAAATTCTGCTCCAGATTGATTTTTGAGGAATATGATGGGGGTAATGGTGCCTCCAAGAGGAAAAAAGATCAGCTGCAGAGTTAAAGGATGGTACAGGAGTCTGCAAGTCCATTAAGATGAGCGCCCAAACTTCTTTTGCTACACTGCAATCCATAAAAAGATGCTGGGCTGTTTCTGAATTGTTTTTGCACATAGCACACCTATGAGGGCCTGTTATATTTCGTTTCTCCAGATTGTCTCCCGTGAGTATTTTGTTATGAATCAAAGTCCAGCAGAAGAAATTTACTTTTGGTGTGGCAAATGAATCCCAAACATTTTTCCAGAGAATCGGAGGGTGATTACTATTTCTTGTACCCTGCAGAGCGCTATAGCCAGCAGCAGTTGTGTAGACGCCAGATTTGCCCCATCCCCAGCAATCTTTTGAGGTTCTGTGTACAGGGGCAGCGTCCTCCAATCTATCTTCTAGCAGAGTTTGTTGATGATTCAATCTGTTCAAGACTCCATGGAGATCCCAGCCCTCCCATTCCCCACGCTTGTTCCATTTCGATAGATCATAGATACTTTTGACACCAGCGCACTCCAACCACGATCTTAGATCTGTTATATCCGCGTGATCTGCTAAGGGAGCGTTCCTCATTATACTGTCCGTCCAAAGATTGATGTGTTTGCCGCTTCCAGGGATTCGATACATTTGTTTGATGAAATGTTTACTGCTTTTACAACACAAAATCCAGAGTTGCGTGCTATTGGCTGTGGGCATGTGTATTACGTTGCTGAGATCTTTGCTGACTCCATATTTTGACCGCAGTGTAATGCTGACAGGATGAGTTGGTTCATGGATCAATTTCCACAGGATTTTTCCTCCCAAGGCTATGTTAACAAGCTGGGGATCTCTTATCTGCAGTCCCCCCTCCTCCTTCGTTCTCTTTACAACATCCCAATTCACGATATGTATTCTGTTTTCATTGCCTTTCCCACCTTGCCACAAAAAATCTCTGAGTAGTTTGGAGATCTGCTCCATAACATTTCGAGGAGCCAGAAGGAAAGCAGCCTGGAAAATTGGGAGCGCTGACAGCACCGATTTGATCAAGATGACTTTTCCGCCCTTAGTCAACCAGTAACCCCCCCAAGCTGCAATCTTGGTTTTAATTTTTGAGATTATTTCACTCCATAAAGCTCTTTTATTTATTCTAGAAATAATGGGCAGGCCAAGGTAATTGAATCTATCCCAGATTGATTGTCCTTTGAACCCAAGAATGGAAGTTATGCCTACGAGTTCTTGGTGATCAATATTCCAACTGAAAACTTTGCTCTTGCTGTCATTAACTGCCGCACCTGAGACTCTGCAGTAGTTTCTGAGGATAGTGTCGAATGCTCGAGCAATTCTTGTGGAGGCTCCACCTAAGAGGAGAGAATCATCTGCAAATAGTGCATGATTCGAAGGCTCAACTCCCATTGAAGGTTTGAGGCTTGGTAAGGTACCTGCAACTTTTTCTGCATTGAGCTTTCGACTTAATGAGTCTGCCATAATAATGTACAGATAGGGGGAGAGAGGGCATCCCTGCCTTATTCCTCTCTTTGCTTGGAAGAAATTTGTTGGACGTCCGTTGACAAGGGGAGCGATCCATGGATTGTCAATGCAGGCTTTGATTAGCTGAACAAAAAAGGGCGAGAAGCCAAATGTAAGGAGAACTTTGCTAAGGAATGTGCGGTTGACTCTATCAAACGCATTTTCCATGTCTAATTTTATCACCATTCCTTTCTCTTTCCGCTGTCTGCTGGAGTGGATTGTCTCCTGGACCTGGATTACATTGTCCAGAATATGTCTACCTTCCACGAAGCCACTTTGGGAGTTGGAGATCACCCTTTTTAAAAGTGGCTTGATTCTGTTTGCTAACAGTTTGGCCAGAATTTTATAAGACGCATTACACAACGAAATAGGTCTGAATCTGGAAAAAGTTTCAGGATTGCTGTCTTTGAGGATTAATGCTAGGTAAGTGGAGTTGGTTCCTCCGCCTAGCTTGGCTTTTGTCATAAATCCTCTTATCATTTTCTGCAGATCTGCCTTGATAATATGCCAACATGTTTTAAAGAAATGGATTGTGAATCCATCGGGCCCAGGTGCCTTATCCGCCTCCATGGCCCAAATTACATTTATGATTTCCTCCTCCGTTATGGATCTGCAGAGGATTGCATTTTCTTCAGGGATGATGAGATTGGGTATGTTTGAAAGAAATGCAGCAGTTTCCTCATCATTACTTTGAGCATCTGCACTGTAGAGGTTCTGGAAGTGAGCTTCAGCAGCTGCCTTGACTTGATTGTATCCTTTGCAGACATGACCATCTGTTGTTTTAATTTCTGCTACATAATTCCTTGACAGTCTTGCTCTATATTGCCTGTGGAAGAAAGTAGTATTCCGATCCCCCGCCTTTAACCACAGACTTCTAGATTTTATTCTCCAATATTCTTCTTCCTTTCGGAATGACTGATATGCTGATCTTTGTCCTTTTATTTCTGTTTCCAATAATTCTGTTGTGATATCTTTACTTTCCATGTCGGTTTGCAGGGTTTGCAATGAATGAACTGCCTCTTTTCTTTGTTCAGGAGGAGTTTGGGTTGGTTTCTTGATCCAATCTTTCAAGGCTTGTTTAGTAGCTTTTAACTTTTGCTCCCAAACGTAACTAGAGGATCCATTGATGGGTTTAGACCACGCTTTTTTCACTGTGTCAAAGAAACCCTCTCTTTCAATCCATAGTGGACTGAAACGAAAAGGAATGGGCCCAAGGTCTTCTTCCTCTTCTAAGAGTAGCTGAATTGGCTTGTGGTCGGAAGTAAGTTTGGGTAAAATTTTTGTGACTATGATTTTTTTATTCATCATAATGGAGCTTTGCACCAGGAAGCGGTCTAGACGAGCAGAGATATGATCCGATCCAGAGCGATTATTGGACCAGGTGTATATGCCACGAACTGGGTTAAAATCCAACAGATCCCAGCTCAGAGAGATCTCCTTGACCATGGGCAGCATGGGGTCTCTGCTGCAAATTCCCCCCCTCTTCTCTTTTGCTTTCATTACTATATTTAGATCACCTGCTATAATGATATTGGTGGGGGAGGATAAATCTAAAAAGGCAGAGAGACTGTTCCAGCATTCTCTTTTTTCAGTGTAAGAAATTGGGACATAAAGATTGAAAAGAGAGACATATAACTTACTTGCTTTGTGTTTCAACTCGGTGAAGATCCAATGCTGAGTTTCATGGGAGTTATTCAGCTGGAAAAGGTCTTCAGTCCAAAGAGTTGCCAACCCCCCGGATGTACCCCTAGCACTGACTGCTTTTCCTGTTCTTTTTTGCCACTTTGATCTACTGATCTCTAGAAGGGCCTGCCCTTCTATTTTTGTCTCTTGGAGCATGAGAATGTCTGAGGGCTCAGCTTTCAAAAGGTCTTTAACAGCCTCGATTTTGGAGGGGTTCCCCAGCCCTCTACAGTTCCAAGAGACTAGCTTCATTATTTATTATTTTGATGGATGTGGCCTCCCTTAGAGGGCCTTGGTCTGGTATTTCGCCCGATAGACATTTCTATTGTGGGCTGACTTCCCTGCGTTTTGAGTCTTTCTGCCTCCTCCTCCCTCTTTTCCTTTCTGGATTTTCTTCCCGCTTTTTTTGATGGGCGCTCGAATGTTTCATCCTCCGATGACTCCGAGCTCTCCATTGGTTTTTTCCTTGCTATATCCGCATATGATAGGTTGGTGGGGCTGCCTTGATTGGTGTCACTCTAAGTTGCTTCCTCTCCCTCATTGTTTGTAGGTGGAGTTTTTTCCTGTTCCTCATTCTCCTGTGTTGAATTAACTTGATGAGTCTGTTGAGCACTTGCTGTCCCATTTGGATTCTGTTGAGCACTTGCTGTCCCATTTGGATTTGCTGTCCCATTTGGGGTCTGTTGAACACTTGCTGTCCCATTTGGATTTGATGTCCCATTTGGAGTCTTTTGAGCACTTGCTGTCCCATTTGGATTTGCTTCCTCTACTAGGTTTATTTTAGATCTGCTAGTTTCTCCATTCTTGTTGCCTTTTCCTGTGCCCCTTTTTGAGTTTACATTTTTCTGAACTAGGGTCCATTGATCCCCGTTTTTTTTGTCCACTTGTTCCTCCGCCTTCTTCTTGCAGTGCTTTGCAAAATGACCGTGTCCGTGGCAATGTCTGCACTTGAATGGCAGCTTCTCGTATTCCAACTCTTGTACATACGTCCAACCAGCTACTATAAGTTTAATTGCTTCCGGTAGCCCTTCTTCCAGATCCACTTCGACGCAGATGCGTGCACAGGAGTATTGGTCCTTCCTAGCAGCTTGGTCTATGTATTTTCCCAGAGCATTCCCTATGATCTGGAGTGTATTGTGGTTCCAACAGTGGAGAGGCAAGTGGGGAAGCCTTACCCAAACCGGGACAGCCGAGGGAACGTCTTGAGTGGGGTCAAAATCAGGAGACCATTTGTTTAGGTAAAGGCCCTGAGGGCCCATGAAGTAAGGTCCATTTCTGAAAATCAATCCTTTATCGTCGGGGTTTTCGAAGAAAAATACAAAGAAGCCCTTACCTACGAAGTAACTTTTGACTCCTTCTTTGATGAGAGGCTTCCAGTTTCTATGAGTCCACTCTTCAACCGATTTTGGCGAAGGCCAGAGGCCTGTAAACTGGCCTATGAGGCCTCTTTCAGCCAGGTTCAGAGCAGCTTTGCAAGTGTCTTCTTCGGGGAGAGCCACTGATGGGATAGAGTCCATATTCTTAACAAACCTCTGCAGAGACGCAGAAAGAGGGCGCTTTGTGCCAGAAGCAACTAATGATTTGAAGGCCAAAACCTCCGGAGGCAGAGGAGGGGGAGCAGACACCCCATCAATATCCATGATTCGATCTCCCGCTGGGAAGTCCGAGCAGAGAGGCGCAAGAGAAACAGTCACTCTGGAACAGCCATCTGTGCACACAGCACGAGGAGGCAGAGCAGGGGGGCGGGTGACAACCCCCGGACAGGGCAGCAGCAAAACAGTTAGCGAAAGTTTGAACCCTGCAACAAAGCTCCAAGCAGAGGCAGGAAAACTCCTTCGGAACAGAGCCTGGGCGCCGCTCCAGCAGCCCAGAACGCCGCGCCAAGCAAACCAGATTCAAACCTAACTCAGGAATGCAGCTGTGGTTTCTTGAATCTGGCGGACGCAGATTTTCAGGCAGTTTCCTTTACAAACTTTGAAAAACATGTAATGTCAAAATTAAAAAGCTAAATTAGGGGTTAATTTATTATTGAGGAAGATGGTTATTTTTTTACTCTCCATAATGTATTATTTTATTATTTTTTTTTGCAATGTTAAATTAGGTGTTAATTTATTACTGAGGAAGATTGTTTTTTTTTTACTCTCCATAATGTATTGTTCTCCTTGCAGATGTTGGGTATGTGTTATATTCTTTCCATGACTAAGCACGCACGGGGGGGTAAGAGGGGGGGCGATAGCCCCCCCTTTGCGCTGGGCGCAAGGGGTCCGGGGTAGTGCCCCAGCGAAAATTTTTTGGTCCTTAATTTTCGGTGGGTAGTCCACGCCCATGGTTTTGTGCATGAGTTTGCACATGGTTTTGGGGTACGATGGTTTTTGGCCCCTGGTATTTTGTAGATCCGGTCAAGGGAACTACAGTTATGTTCTAATCCAGGGTTAATGGATTGGGGTTTATGTATGCTTCGGCATGTATATATATGTGTTATAACACTAAAAGGAACATAATGAAAAATCAAACTGGTCGTCCCGATTTGGGATCCAGGGGAAAATCTTTGTGTTTATCTGTTTTATGTTTTATGCTCTCGCTATTGTTTATTTTCTGTTATAAGATTCGTGTGTAGATAATTTCTGTTCAGGGTTAAAACCTACATTTGGTATCAGAGCTGTTTCAGCTTCAAGGGGACACCTTTTTTGTTGAGGTTTTTTTGCTCGGGCCTGTGGTAGACCTTGTTCAGTGGGAGATCTGCGGGATAGATTCTTGCGGTGAAAGAAGATGGCGAGTGGCGGAAAGATAGAGATCGAGAAATTTAATGGTCAGAGTTTTGAGTTGTGGAAGCTCAAGATGGAGGATTTTCTACTGGATAAAGATCAGTGGATCACAGTAGATACAGGTACTAAACCAACGGCAATGTCAGATGAAGACTGGAAGAAACTGGATCGGAAGGCTAAAAGCATAATACGATTGTGTGTCTCAGATTCAGTATTGTTGAATGTATCTGGGGAAGCTATGGAGAAGAATTTGTGGGAAAAACATGGGACTTTGTACCAATCTAAGTCTCTGGTGAATAAGCTGTTCCTACGGAAAAAGCTGTATAACCTGAGGATGAAGGATGGAGACTCGGTGACAGAGCATCTAAACGCCTTCAATACTGTGGTAAGTCAGCTGTCATCTGTTGATATTAAAATCTCGGATGAAGATAAGTGCATCAGTTTGTTGTGTTCTCTACCAGACTCGTGGGACAGTCTGGTTATTGCAATAGGTAGCAATACAACTACCTTGAATTTTGATGACATTGTCTCGGCCTTGCTGTCGGAGGAAATGAGATGGAGAAATATGGAGGGTCAGAATGGAGATGCCTTATCTGTACGAGGAAGGTCCCAAAACAGAAACAAGAATAAGGTTTCGAGTGGGAGATCTAAATCTAGAGGGAGATCTAAATCTCCTGGAAAGTTTGTAAAGGTGTGCTGGAAATGCGAAAAGGAAGGGCACTACAAAAAGGAATGCAGATCTAAAGCTCCTGAGAAAGGAAAGGGATCTGATGAAGGTCCTTCTGCAGAGGCAAAAAACACCTCGGATGAAGGTGGGGATGTGTATTTGGCTTCTTCTTCAAATACACATGTATATCATGAGTCATGGTTGATTGACTCAGGTGCATCCTTTCACTTCACTCCCCATAGGGAGTGGTTCTACGAGTATGAGAAATATGATGGTGGTGATGTCTTCCTAGGGGATGATAGGAAGGCCAGAATCGTCAGACGTGGAAAGCTCAAGCTGAAGCTGTAAGGTGGAAGGATTAGAACACTTCCTGGTGTTCTGCATATTCCTTCATTGTCCAGAAATCTGATTTCTGTAAGAAATATGGATGATGCAGGTGTAAAAACAGTGTTCGAGAAAGATTCCTGCAAGATGGTTCGGGGAGCACTGGTATTAATGCGGGGAGTTCAGACTGGAACTCTGTACAAGCTACAAGGTAGAACTATTATTGATGGGTGTAATAGTTCTGTGGTTCCTGAAATTGGAGCGGAAAGCCTAGCTGTCTTCGGAGAAAAGACCATGCTATGGCATCAAAGGCTTGAATGCGGGGAGTTCGGACTGGAACTCTGTACAAGATACAAGGTAGCACTATTATTGATGGGTGTAATAGTTCTGTGGTTCCTGAAAGTGGAGTGGAAAGCCTAGATGTCTTCAGAGAAAAGACCATGCTATGGCATCAAAGGCTTGGACATATTGGAGAGAAGGGCCTTTGGATACTGCATAAAAATGGTATGGTAGAAGGTATGTCTAATTTCTCTATGGATTTCGATTCTGTGAACATTGTGTATATGGGAAGAAAAATCAGGTGAGTTTTCCTTTTGGTGCTAAGAGGGCGAACAAGATATTAGAACTTGTGCACAGTGATGTGTTTGGACCTGTGTTAGTTCCTTCACTGGGAAAGTCTGTGTACTATGTTTCATTCATAGATGACTTCTCAAGGAATACATGGATATATTTCTTGAGGAGTAAATCTGAATTCTTTGACAGATTTAAAGAATTTAAGGCTCTGGTGGAAAACTAGACAGAGAATAAGATAAAGGCATTGAGGACAGATAATGGTGGGGAGTTCTGGAAGAAGGGATTTGAAGAGTTCTGTAAGAAGTGTGGTATAGCACGACATAAGACTACTCCATACACACCTCAGAAAAATGGAGTTGCGGAAAGAACGAATAGAACACTGATGGAAAAGTCAAGAAGCATGCTTAGTGGTACCGGGTTAGGACAAGAATTTTGGGCAGAGGCAGTGGAGACTGCATGCTATCTGGTTAACAAATCACCTTCATCAGTGTTGGAGGATAAGACTCCACATGAGGTATGGACTGGTAAGAAACCCTCTCTTTCACATCTAAGGGTATTTGGATGTGATTCATATGTACATGTTCCAAAGCTGAAAAGGACCAAGCTGGTTAATAAATATGAAAGGTGCATCTTTATTGGGTATAAGGATGGTTTAAAAGGTTACAAGCTTTGGAACCCGGAAACGAGGAAGGTTGTGTACAGCTAAGATGTGGTGTTTAGAGAGGTGAAAGATGTTGTTAAACATGAACTCATACCAAAGGAACCTGAGAAGACAGAGTTTGAACTAAAGGAGGATGAATCAGACTCTACAACAGAAGAAGACTCAGAAGAGGAAGAGCCACAAACTCCAGTTGTGAGAAGATCGGCTCAGGAAAGAAGGCAAACAAAAAGGTATAGTCCATCTGCTTTCTGTTTAGGTTTTTCCTTAACTGTAACTGATGATGATCCCAGAACTGTCAGGGAGGCAGTAGATTTAGAGGATGGAAAACTATGGAAGGAGGCCATGGTTGATGAAATGACATCCTTTCATAAAAATGAGGCATGGGATCTGGTGGAGTTGCCGGCTGGAAGGAAGCCCATCGGGAGAAAATGGGTGTTTAAGAAGAAGATGAATGTAGAAGGAAAGGTGGAGAAATACAAATCTCGGTTGGTAGCAAAAGGTTATTCCCAGGTGCCGGGAATTGATTTTGGTGATATTTTTTCTCCTGTTGCCAAGGTTACTTCTATTAGATTACTTTTATCTGTTGCTTCTACATTTGATTTTGAGATAGAACAGATGGATGTGAAGACAACATTTCTTCACGGGGATCTAGAAGAGGAGATATACATGAAGCAACCTGAAGGCTTTATGGTGAAGGGTAAGAAAGAACTGGTATGCAGGTTGAAGAAGTCTCTGTATGGGTTAAAGCAGTCACCAAGGATGTGGTATCAGAAATTTGATACCTATATACGGGGACTTGGCTTCACCAGAAGCAAGGAGGATCACTGTGTTTATTTTAAATTAATTGGTGACCATGTTATTTATTTGTTCTTGTATGTGGATGATATGTTGTTGATTGGAAATGACAAAGAAATTATCCAAGATTTGAAGACCCAACTGTTCTCCAAATTCGACATGAAGGATCTTGGTGCTGCAAAATATATTTTGGGCATGGAAATTAAGAGAGATCGAGCAAAGAGGAAGCTCTGGTTAAACCAGAGGAAGTATGTCGAGACTATATTGCAGAGGTTCAATATGCAGGATAGTAAACCGATGAATGTTCCTATTCCTGTAGGTGTAAAGCTATCTGCTGAACAGTGTCCCAAGACACAAAAAGAAGAAGAGTATATGTCCTGTGTTCCATATGCAAGTGCAGTGGGTAACCTGATGTATGCAATGGTTTGTACTAGACCAGACATTGCACATGCAGTGGGAGTATTGAGCAGGTTTATGTCAAACCCAGGGAAGGAGCATTGGACAATAGTGAAGCGGGTTTTCAGATATTTACGTGGCACTAGTGATTATGGCTTGTGCTACCAGGGAAGACCAAGATTGGAAAGAATGTTGGAAATTCATGGTTTTGTTGATGCAGACTAGGCTAGAGATCTGGACCAAAGAAGATCTACAAGTGGGTATGTGTTTAGCCTATTTGGAGGTGCAGTCAGTTGGATGAGTAAAAGACAGTTTGTAGTGGCGCTTTCAACTACAGAGGCAAAATACATAGCAGCCAATCATGAAAGAAAGGAAGTAGTTTGGTTGCAGAGATTGTGTTCAAGTATGGGGTTGGTGTTGTTGTAGCTCCTAGAGACAGTCTAGAGTTGAGATAGACTAGTGCCTAGGACATCTTAGCATAGCAAGGAGCATATAATATAATGTAGGAAGTTGTCAGCTTCATCTCACATGCTATCTCCTGTAAACAGGGAAATGAAATAGAATGGGACCAAACTCTCAGAAACTAACACAGGAAAAGAGATACTGCAGAGGCAAGATGCAAAACTCTAATACAAAAGCAACAGACAATTCAAAGATAGTTTACTACAAAGCGGGCCGATTCAGAAATACTTCACAGACATAAATTATCAGAAGGTGTATGTAGTGAAGGAAATGTTGAGAAGATACTAGTTAACATTGAGCTGATACCCAGATATACAATACCACCATGCATGGGCTTACCAATCTAAGAATCCATACATGATAATAGCATTTTAAAAGCACCCTCCCAAAGCAACTAATATAGCAGGAACATGGTTTAGATAAGTAATGGAACAGAATATCATGCATGAGCCATATTTAAAGCACTTGAATGATCTAAGCATGGGCATCAACTAGGATGAATCCATACCAAAAATCAGTGAGCCACTCGCATTCCAAAACATGATACAGGGAAGATGGATGAAATTAAATGTTCTATTAATAAAACACAATAAAAAAAGTTACAGACTCTGAAATACCAAAGACCAGAATCCTCTTTGACAGATAGAACTCCTCCTCACAGAGACCCTATGGGCTCTAAGCCTTCAAACAATAATTTTACAAAATGTATGCAAAAATCCTTTCACTGCGTAATTTTCTAATAAAAATCTGGAACCCTTACAATTCGTTTTTTCATGGTTTTTATAGGAGAAACCTAAACCTAGTAAAAGAGGCAGGTGATGAACATTTAATTTTCATAATTAAGGCAAAATGGAGGAAACATCCGCGCCCATACTGTTGAATGACTGTGCTGTGTTGTTTTTACTCTGTGTCCTGCTCTCTGAAATAAATGCACTGGGTAGAAATCTCTCCAGGGACACGTAAAAGTAGTAAAATCACACAAATATCCGTCCTTTCCTGGAAAGAAAACTCTGTTGAAATAAAGCCTTGAGGACATTGTTTTCTGTGTATAGATCTTTTGAATGATGTGCAGGATCTTCAATTTGGTAATCTGCTTCCAAAGGCTAGGACAAGGCCTCCAAAATCTTCAGCTACCTGTATTTAATTCTCTGCTAATTATTGATATTCTTTATCTGTCCCATTGATATCTTCATCTATGAAATCGGCACCTTGAATGTCCCTGCAGGGTTTGACAAATTTGAACCCTGCCTCTTAAATTGGAGTCTTGTCGATTTGGCTTCCAAGGAATTTCTTCATAATTCTTTTCTGAAAAATGGTCCTTTGACGTGTCCTCGGCTCTTGTAACGGATGCTACAAATTATGATGATTCTCCGTCACTGTCAACCTGCAAAACACAAAAATATGTGAAGAAAACAAATGCATGGGGGACGGAAATGCAATGGAAGCGACTGTGTAACAGAGTGACGTGATGAAGCGGCGAAAACATGCAGGGTGGTGACGAAGAAAACACAGTGAAAATAATGGCGGAAGGGCTGGCCAGAGTTTATAATGCGGAACAGTAAAATATAACGTATGAATGAAATATATAAATGGTGGAGGAAGAAATGTGATAGCATGTGGGATGATGACGTGGAGGAAGACTGGGTCAACAGTGGTGATAATGAAATCTTGGCCGTCCGATCTCAGGAGGAGATCGACGATTGAAAGGGCGACGGAGGCGATAGACAGTGGGCCAGGGGTGAGATTTTCCTGCGTTAAATCACATGCAGCTTCGGAGCACGATGATCATTGGATGAAGGCCCTCAGATTGGACGGCTGTGATGAATATCGCTGCATGACTCTGACCGAACAATAATGCGCGATGGAGAGCGGTTTTGGGGCCGTACGTGGAGACACGCGGCGGGAAATGAGTGGAATCGCTCCTTTTTGAAGAATACTGCCTACCACTGAAAAGCGGTGCGATACATACCACCCGGTTTTGAATAGTGTTTTGGGCGCGGGGACCACCAGGACAGGCACATCGCGAACCGTTGATTTCACAGTTTGATCGGACGGCTGAGATGCGGTTTTGGGTGATGAATGGAGGATTGCGAATGTCGTTCGATATGTACAGATCAACGGCCGAGGGCGTGCCTGATATACATACGCGATAAGTGCCTCCGGTTTTAGCACTCGGTCTAGTGCCCGGGTTACATGGAGGAAAATATGGAGGGGCTAGGGTCGCAAGAGCTACGCCTCAAATATTTCAAATATGGGTTTTCAGCCATTTATAATGAGTTTTGGAGGCGGGAAATGGCAACGATAGACACAAAAATTATTTTCAAAGGCCGAAAGAGGGGGTTTGATATGTTTAAGCCAAATTTCCTATGAAAATTTAATGGGAAGCGGATTATGATCAATATTGAAGCTGATTATGATCAACATTGGCTCCACCTGGGGATAGCGCGTTCATCCCTGAACATGTCGAGGACTCGCAGACCATCTGATCATCTTTTGTGCAAGCTCAGCTCTTCAGCAACTTCCACTTTCCACTTTATAATTTATAATAACATCCTCATTATTCAAACGAAAAAAAAAAGGAAACTATCATACAATATAATACATCAGGTTGTCTTTGCCTAAATCAGAACTGAAAGTAGGGCTTGAGGAATTGATCGTTTACAGGGGCATCCAGCAAGTCGCCCTGTAAATTCTCCAACCTGAAGGTATTATTTCCCCCTTGTTCCACAATTTTTAAAGGACCAAACCAGAGGGGGTCGAATTTACCATGTTTTCCCTTCTTAGCTCTCCGAATATCCCATCTGAGCACCAAATCACCAATCTGCAGCTTCCTGTCCTTTGCATGCTGATCAAAAATATGTTTCATTTTCTCCTGATATTCTATTAACCTCTGATTCACCTGGCCCCGTGTTTCTTCTAATTCCACCGATTGGTTGATTCTCCTGATCATATCATCAGGTTCCTCCTGGCTTTCTTGCATGAAGCGGGCCACTGGTAAAGCTAGCTGTACAGGAAAAACTATTGCTCGTCCATATACCAATTCATAGGGAGATTTCCCAGTTTCTCTCTTGCTGGTGATTCTATTAGCCCATAGAGAAAATTTCAATTGGGAATCCCATTTCTTCTGATTTTCATTGATAGTCTTCTTCAAGGCCCTCACCAGAGTTTTATTTGAAGACTCTGCCAAGCCATTTCCTTGTGGATAGTAAGCAATAGAGTGACTCAGTATGATATTGTATTGCTGGCAGAAATTCATAAATTTTGCAGACTTGAAGGCCTGTGCATTATCAGTCACTATCCTAGCAGGACAGCCAAACCTGGATATGATGTTTTCCTCCATGAACTTTATGATCACGGTATCTGTAGCATTCCTTGCAGGTATGGCTTCCACCCATTTAGTGAAATAATCCGTGGCTGTCAATATCCATTTATGTTGTCCACTTGACGGAGGATGTATCTCACCTATAAAATAAATACCCCATTGTTTAAATGGTTCATCCACATGCACTGGAATCAGGGGAAATGGTGCAGATTTCCGTCTCTCAGCAAATTTCTGACATTTATCACATGCGCTTACCCTGGCAAGGACATATCCAAAAATCTTTGGCCAATAGAAGCTAGCTTTTAGAATTTTATGAGTTGTGGCCCTCCAGCTGTAATGACCTCCACAGATCCCTTCATGAAATTCTACTATAATACTCTCGACTTCATTCTCTGTGAGACACAGGAGTAAGATACCTGAGGGATCTCGCCAGTATAGCCGGCCATTGGTGACTATATACTTCTATGATTTCAATCGTAATGCTCTGTATTTAGCTTTATCACAGCTTGGAGGGTAGCTGAGTGTAAGGAGATATTCTACTACCTCTTTGTACCACTGACTGGTGAGGTACTTAAGATGTGTTTCTGGAGTAGATACTCCAATTCCATGTCATTCTTCTTTCTCCTCAGACTCCTCACCTGCTATAATGGACAAATTTATGCCCAGGGCTTGATAGTTTGATTCTGATAAAAATTTTGTGAGCCCCTGTCCTTTAATTAGCTTGGTAGGGTGGATGTCCAGGTCATATTCTTGTATTTTAGCAATCCACTTGCCCCTTTTTCCTTCACTATCCCCTGAATAAGGATATATTTTACAGCAGCTGCAGGCACAAATGCAGTGATGTGGGACTGTAAGATATATACATGGAAAGCTTTGAGGGATTTCACTAGAGTGTATGCTTGCTTTTCCAATATGTTGTATTTTAATTTTGCATCACGGAGCACCTGACTGAAAAAGGCAATAGGCTGCTCATACCCTTCCTCATTTTTCTGCAATAAAACTTCTGCTATTGTATGAGGTGATGAAAAAGAGAAAATCATGAAAGGTTTACCATAATCTGGTCCGGCCAGCACAGGGGCTTCTGGAAAAGCATTATTTATACTGGTAAATGCCTCCCGTGATTCTTGTGACCACTTTACCTCATTATCCTTTTTTAGCATATCTGTTATATGCCTAACTATCTCAGCATAGTTAGGGATAAACCTTCTCAAGAAATTTATGCGCCCAAGGAATACTTGTACCTCTTTCTTATTTCTGGGAAAAGAAATACTGTTTATAACCTCTACCCTCTTAGGATCTATCTTCACCCCATATTTAGTCACAATATGGCCCAAAAGCTTTCCCTCTTCTAATGAAAATAAATACTTTTGAGGATTCAAAGAGAGACCATACCTTCTGCATTTCTCAAAAGTTCTCTGCAGATGTTCAATGTGCTCAGCATCATTTTTTGAAAATACCATGATATCATCAAGGTAGACCACCAGGAATTTATCCTGCTCCCCAACAAAAGCAATATCCATCGCCCTCTGAAAAGTGGCCCCTGCATTAATCAATCCAAAAGGCATCCTGGCATACATAAATGTACCCCGTGGTGTGGTGAAAGCAGTCTTCTTTTGATCCTTTGGAAGTACAGCCACCTGGTTATAACCGGAAAATCCATCCATCATTGACATCCGGGTAGCTCCAACCACCTTCTACAGAATGTGATCCATTTTAGGCAGTGGGTAATTATCCTTTAAGGATGCTCTGTTTAAATTCCTAAAATCCACACACAGCCTTATTTATCCATTCTTCTTGCGTATAGGGACAAGGTTTTCCACCCACTCAGAGTACCTCAATGGTACAATTATTTTGGCTTTTAGCAGCTTCTTGATTTCTTTCTCAATAGAAGGCAGCAGCAGGGGATTGATTTGTCTGAGCTTCTGCTTATGGGGCTTTGCATCTGCCTTCAGTGGAATTTGGTGTTGCATAATATTGATATCGAAAGTTTTCAAATCCTGATAGGACCATGCAAATACATCTCTGTAAGACTGAAATAATTTCTGATATAGCTTTTTATATTCTCTGGGGATTTTCTTGGACAATTTTACAATTTTGGGGTCAGCCTCAGTACCCAAATTCAGGTCTTCTACCTGATTCTCTTCCACCACTTTGCTCGGTTGCAATGAGACATCATTCTTTTCAAATAATATTTCTATAGGCACCAGTCCTCTAGGTATTATGTTTCCTTTCAACTGCAACACTTTGTTACCTGCCACTTTTTCCTCCCAAGTTCTTTTTGAAATATCTTCAGACTCAGCCTCTTCTTCATCATCAATCTCCATATTGGATAATTATCCCACTGTTTCCAGGAATCTCTTCATCTGTTCTTCATCCTCAAATACCTGCCAGTGCTTGATGTTGTCTGGGATCGAAGGCCGATAACGCATCTCAACTTCATATCTTAAAAGAGGGTTCTGAGGTGGTCGAAATGTACTAGAAGCCATAGCAAGGGAATCAACCATCCTATTATGTTCTCGGGGAATGAACTGGATATTGAATGCCAAGAAGAAGTTTCTACCATGTCCCAAACTTCATTCCTATAAGCCCTTAGCCTAGGATGTTTGGTCTGACATTGATTCTTGACTTGCCTGACCACCAGCTCTGAATCTCCCGGAACTTTTAAGTTTTGTATGTTCATATTCCTGGCTGTCTGCAATCCTAGCATAAGTGCTTCATATTCAGCCACATTATTAGTGGCTTCATATTCTATTTTGAAGGACAGAGAGACCCATCTTCCTATAGGAGAAATTAATAATATTCCTACTCCATTACCTTATCTTGAATTTGCTCCATCAAAATGTAGTGTCCATATTCCTACTTCTATGTTCTCTGAGGGCCGATCACTGTTGATCTAGCAGAAGGATGGTTCATGAGCATAATCTTGATCTTCTTCCAGCATCAAACATGAAAAGTCTCCTTCTTTACTGTATACTGGTGAATTTACAGAATTTTCAGCCTTAGTCACCATCTTGACAAATCTAGTCTCCATGTACAATCTCCTCTCTTGGCCACCAAAAACTGGGATAGTGGCATATGTTAAATCCATCTTGAGTGAACCACCAATTTTTTTTCCCCAAGACCTTGAAAACAACATACCAAAACGAGCTGGGATGTCATCCACCACGATGTCCATTACTACACTTTTTGCTGGGATTTGGGACAAATTGACCACCAAATCCTTGATCATCCCCAAGCATTTAACTCTTTTGGAATCAAATGAATAGAGGTTTTTATATGGACGTGTGATTTGTAAACCTAGTTTTTCCATGACTGACAGAGGCATAAGATTGTGGGAAGCCCTAGAATCCAGCATGCAGTTATGTAATAGCAGGTCATGGATCACTAGAGACACATAGAAGGGAGGAGTAGAGGGATATATCTCCTCAACATGAGGGCCGAAAACTACCATGGGTCTTTCTTCTTGAAGTTTGAGACTATCTAGGATGGTTGGTGCTTCTGGAGGGAGCATGAAAGAGGTGACTTGAGATTGATATGCTGGCTGTTTCAACAGTTCAGTCAAGGGGACTGGGATTTTGAATTTTTCGAGTTCTTTTTGCAGAATGAAATAAGGAGGGGATTTTTCTATCACAACCTATTTTGGCTCTTTGTTTTCAACTGGGGGCTTGGTTTCTTTAGTCCCGGACTTGACATTAGGGGGAGTGACTGCTTCCGAAGAAGAATGAATTTGATCATTAGATTGCAAAGGTTTGTTCAGAGGTCCCTTACCTTTGTCTGTGGCTTTCTGCATTGTTGATTCCTTCTGAGCAGGTGCTTCATTTCAAGGTAGCTCTTCTTCTTGCTCTTGGGTACGAGTCCTCTTCCTAGAAGATCTGAGATCATATCTTCTATTGAAATGTGCTTGCAGGAAATCATCAAATTGTTTGCAATAATGATCAAATTCTACTTCTTTTGCATCTCTAACCTTTTCTTCTTTTTGTAATGAGCACCCAACTTCATCATTCCCTTGTAACAGGCATTCTTCTCCATCACTATTTGAAAAGGCAAGATTTTCATCCTCCATTCCATAGTCAGTGTCCTCAGTAGAATCGTCTACTGGACCTTCCGAGTACAATGGGTGTGGCACTTGATCCTGTTGCTCCTTTGCTTCCCTTGGAAATATTTGCAAGGGTGGTTTCCTATACTGAGGATTGTAACCTCTATTTTGAGCATTCTGGAAATTCCTGAAAGCTGAATTCTTGGCTTAAAATTCAAGATTGACCATTTTCTTAACTAATTTTCTCATTTCTTCCATTTTGTCATTGGCTGAGTCCCTGTCTTGACTAGAAGTGGACACCTCCTCTTTGCCCCTTCTTCTGGTATCCTGCTCAGCTCTTCCTTTTGATTTTCCAGTGGAGGCAAAGTTTTCTTCAAACTCTAGTGCATTTTCCTGAGCATCATCGAGAGTAGCAGGCTTTCTTTCTCTGAGAGAGAAACCAAATTCTGAATCAAAGGCTGCTACAAAAACAACTTTAGCAGCAGTTTGATGGGGTTTCATATCAACAGGGAGACTCAGATACAACTTATTAAATCTCTTGATAAATTCTTATACTCCTTCATTATGTATTTTCTTTAGTGTATTGAACTCAATGAGACAATTTCCATGATCTTTTTTCTCTCCCCACTTCCTGAGAAAAGTATCTTCCATGTTATCCCACGTGGTAATAGAACGGCCAGCCAATGTCTTAAACCACTTTCGAGCTTCACCATTAAGAGATTGCACAAAAAATATTAAGACCACATCTAAATGTTCAACATTGAAGTTCTCTGCAAAGGAGTAGAAAGTCTCAAGATGTTTTTGGGCATCAATCTCATTTTCTCCATTGAATCTGGGCAAGATCTTCAGATAATCTTGGGGCATATCATTTAACACTTGGGGTAATGCCAGGGGAGCATATTTATTCATCAAGAAGGCTGAAACATTAGTCATTGGAGGAGGTGGAGGTAGTGCAATAGTTTGATGAGTAAGAGGAGGAAGAGGAGGAAGTGGAGTATGAATAATAATAGGAATATACTCGACTGCAGCTTGAGGGGTTGAGGGGAACAAAGGTCTGTTAACAGCAGATACTTCGGTTACTTCCTTGACCTCTTCAACCTCAGGAGTAGTATGAATACTGTTTTTATTTCTGATACCCTCTCGGGGTGGACTATCTGAGTAATAATAATCAGTATCTCCCACAGTGGAGTCGGGATCTAGTACTTGAGATTCTTGAGAAGAAGAGGATGGAAAGTCTTCTGTAGACACTTCTGGAATTTCGAACGGGCTGATTTCCTTTCCCTCCAATTTCTTCTATGTATAATCTGGTCAGGGTCAGACACTGAAGGTGTCTTTGGCTTAGACGTATCTGACCTCAGGTGTGGCTTGCGAGGAGCCAGGACTGCAAATAGATTTATCAAATAACAAATGTGGAGTCGCCAAGGTGAGGGATCTACAACTCTCAACTCTCCATGATCACCTACTTGAAGAGTGAATAAAATTTTTTCGAGGCCCAGGGATTCTGACTTTCTTAAATTCGTCCCCAGCAACGGCGCCAGAAAGATGTTGTAGCTCCTAGAGATAGTCTAGAGTTGTGATAGACCAGTGCCTAGGACATCTTAGCATAGCAAGGAGCATATAATATAATGTAGGAAGTTGTCAACTTCAACTCACATGCTATCTCCTGTAAACAAGGAAATGAAATAGAATGGGACCAAACTCTCAGAAACTGACACAGGAAAAGAGATACTGCAGAGGCAAGATGCAGAACTCTAATACAAAATCAACAGACAATTCAGAGACAGTTTACTGCAAAGCGAGCCGATTCAGAAATTCTTCACAGACATAAATTATTAGAAGGTGTATGTAGTGAAGGAAATATTGAGAAGATACTAGTTAACATTGAGCTAATACCCAGATATACAATACCACCATGCATGGGCTTACCAATCTAATAATCCATACATGATAATAGAATTTTAAAATCACCCTCCCAAAGCAACTAATATAGCAGAAACACGGTTTAGATAAGTAATGGAACAGAATATCATGCATGAGCCATATTTAAAGTGCTTGATTGATCCGAGCATGGGCATCAACTAGGATGAATCCATACCAAAAATCAGTGAGCCACTCGCATTCCAAAACATGATACAGGGAAGATGGATGAAATGAAATGTTCTATTAATAAAACATAATAAAAAGAGTTACAGACTGTGAAATACCAAAGACCAAAATCCTCTTTGACAGATAGAACTCCTCCTCACTGAGACCCTATGGGCTCTGAGCCTTCATACAAGAATTTTACAAAATGTATGCAAAAATCCTTTCACTGCGTAATTTTCTGATAAAAATCTGGAACCCTTACAATGCGTTTTTTCATGGTTTTTATAGGAGAAACCAAAACCTAGTAAAAGAGGTAGGTGATGAACATTTAATTTGCATAATTAAGGAAAAATTGAGGAAACATTCGTGCCCATATTGTTGAATGACTGTGCTGTGTTGTTTTTACTCTGTGGCTTGCTCTCTGAAATAAATGCACTGGGTAGAAATATCTCCAGGGACACGACAAAGTAGTAAAATCACACAAATATCCATCCTTTCTTGGAAAGAAAACTCTGTTGAAATAAATCCTTGAGGACATTGTTTTCTGTGTATAGATCTTTCGAATGATGTGCAGGATCTTCAATTTGGTACTCTAATTCCAAAGGCTAGGACAAGGCCTCCAAAATCTTCAGCTACCTGTATTTAATTCTCTGTTGATTACTGATATTCTTTATCTGTCCCATTGATATCTTCATCTGTGAAATCAGCACCTTGAATGTCCCTGCAGGGTTTGACAAATTTGAACCCTGCCTCTTACATTGGAGTCTTGTCGATTTGGCTTCTGAGGAATTTCTTCATAATTCTGTTCTGAAAAATGGTCCTTTGACGTGTGCTCGACTCTTGTAATGGATGCTGCAAATTATGATGATTCTCCGTCGCTATCAACCTGCAAAACACACAAAGCTGTGAAGAAAACAAATGCATGGGGGACAACAATGCAATGGAAGCAACTGTGTAATAGAGCAACGTGATGAAGCGGTGAAAACATGCAGGGTGGTGACGAATAATACACAGTGAAAATAATGGCGGAAGGACTGGCCAGAGTTTATAATGCGGAACATTAAAATATAACGTATGAATGAAATATATAAATGGCAGAGGAAGAAATGCGATAACACGTGGGATGATGATGTGGAGGAAGACCGGGTCAACAGTGGTGATAATGAAATCTTGGCCGTCCGATCTCAGGAGGAGATCGACGGTTGAAGGGCGACGGAGGTGATAGACAGTGGGCCAGGGGCGAGATTTGCCTGCGTTAAATCCCATGCAGCTTCGGAGCGCGATGATCGTTGGATGAAGGCCCTCAGATTGGATGGCTATGATGAATATCACTGCATGACTCCGACCGAAAAATAATGCGCAATGGACAACAGTTTTGGGGCCGTACGCGGAGACACACGGCGGGGAATGAGTGGAATCGCTCAGTTTTGAAGAATACCGTCTGCCGCTAAAAAGCAGTGCGATACATACCACCCGGTTTTGAACAGTGTTTTGGGCGCGGGGACCACCAAGACAGGCGCATCGCAGACCGTTGATTTCACAATTTGATCGGACGGCTGAGATACGGTTTTGGGCGATGAATGGAGGATCGCGAATGATGATCGATCTGTACAGATCAACGGCCGAGGGTGCGCCCGATATACATACGCGATAAGCGCCTCCGGTTTTAGCACTCGGTCTAGTGCCCGGGTTACATGGAGGAAAAGACGGAGGGGCTAGGGTCGCAGGAGCTACGCCTCAAATATTTCAAATATGGGTTTTCAGCCATTTATAATGAGTTTTGGAGGCGGGAAATGGCAACGATAGACACAAAAATGATTTTCAAAGGCCGAAAGAGGGGGTTTGATATGTTTAAGACAGATTGCCTGTGAAAATTTAATGGGAAGCGGATTATGATAAATATTGAAGCTGATTATGATCAATAGGTGCAGCAAGCTATAAGGATAGACTATGATAGCCAAAGTGCAATTTTCTTGGCTAAGAACCCTGCTTATCATTCAAAGACAAAGCACATTGATGTTCAATATCACTTTGTTAGAGATATGGTTGAGGCTAAAAGGGTGTTGCTGGTAAATTTGGACACTTTGAAGAATGTTTCAGATGCATTGACGAAGTCTGTGAGCACTCAAAAGTTCTCTTGGTGTAGAGAAACAATGGGTGTTGAAGAATTGGGCCAATGAATAAGCTCTCCTGTGGCCCCCTGCGGAAAGAAAACAAGAAGTGGGAGAATGTTGGGTATGTGTTATATTCTTTCCATGACTAAGCACACGTGGGGGGGTTAAGAGGGCGATGGCCCCGCTGCGCTAGGCATAAAGGGTGCAGGTGTACGCCTGTGAGAACCCACGGTCCTTAATTTCCGGTGGGTAGTCCACGCCCATGGTTTTGTGCATGGTTTTTCACATGGTTTTGGGGTAAGATGGTTTTTGGCCCCTGGTATTTTTGTAGATCTGGTCAAGGGAACTACGGTTAAGTTCTAATCCAGGGTTAATGGATTAGGGTTCATGTATGCTTCGGCATGTATATATATGTGTTGTAACACTAAAAGGAATATAATGAAAAATCAAGTTGGTCATCACGATTTGGGATCCGGGGGAAAATCTCTGTGTTTATCTGTTTTATGTTTTATGCTCTCGCTATTGTTTATTTTCTATTATAAGATTCATGTGTAGATAATTTTTGCTTAGGGTTAAAACACTGTATGTATTTTTCATAATTTATTTGACCAGTACAGCAATCCCACTCCCATTTTCGATAATATTTCAAACTTTGAATTTAGTTCCCTGTGAATGTGATTAAATGATATAACCCTAAATATTCTAATAAGTTCCACAACTATAGTCATCCTCTGATCCAATAAAGAAGTGTATAAGGAAGTATAACCTTTCATCCAATCTATAACAACCTTTGAATCCCCTATCACTTGTAAGTTTAGATTTTTGAAGTGACACAATTAAAATGACTAACATAAACGACTAATTCATATTATTGTAGTTCTTGTTAGGTAGTCATATTTTTGTTCCTAAACTAAATTAGTCATTCAAGTTAGTCATTTTTAGTAGTATTACTTATTATTTAGTTGTATATTTTAACTTGAGACTAAATTCATCATTCATGTTAGTCGTTTTTAGTTGGGTCACTTAATATTTCTAATTTTTGGTATTATTTCACTTGGAAAAGTCAAGGTGACTAAATTTTGTAGTCACCTAGTCAATAATTTCATCATTTTCTACTAGTGACTCCAGACCATCATCCTCTATTTCTCCCCCTTTGACATCGATGGAAAAGGGCCAACTCCATATGAATAGGTAGCAAGAACTGAATCCTAAACACTAGAGCAATACATCTCTACATGGCTAAAAAATAATGCATATCATCCACGCCTCCAATTATAATCCTCTATATCTCCTCATATATTAGAAACAACAAGCAACAGATTAACCAATCATCATTCAGAGCATCATACCAACCAAAAACTACTAGTAGTAAGAAAAAATATGCCAACATAAGGCAACAACAAGCATCATATGAAACATCATCATAATAGAAATTTCTAGCATCAAGTATAGCATCAACATGCACATAAGCATCAATCCACAATATCCATCAACTACATAGCATCAACTACCAAATATGTCATCAAATCAGGCCCAATTTTCATAGCACAGTATGAGGCATAGAATTAACACCTCCAAGTATATCATAATGCCAAGAAATGAATAAGAGAAAATAAATGCTCCCCTTGAGCATGTGCCACATCCAAGTTGTAGTGATTGATTCCGCTGGAAACAATGCTTCCTTTGAAAAAGAGAAGCATCATATGGACCAAGATTCTACATGACCATGATTCAAGTGACATTTACATTGATAAATACTTGGTTGCAAAAGCAATAAAATATTTCATACATAATCTCATATGACCATAACATGACCTCATGACTTACGACTATATGACCCAAAAGATATTACAGTACAAGTACATGGCTTCATGAGCATTTTACATGAATATGTCGATCAATACATAGCTTCCATGATAATCTCATGTGGACCAATGACTCAAAAACATAATACATCATGACTATTACAACATCATTATCCTATACATGTGGCTATAAAATAGACTCATGATACTCCTCCAAAAAAAGCCTATCACTATGATGACTCAACCACTAACTGGAATATCAACCAATACATAATGTTGAAACAATAGAAAATACATGGTTGTAGTAATCATCATACAACAACTCATACATGGATGATCCATGTCTGTTACACCATTTTTTGGTCATCTAACTCTTCATTCATTAGATGGACCCAAGTACACCATGTAAGACCCTCGCTTTTACCTCAAGTAAAACTGCCACCAAGTTAATTAGGAAACCTCAAAAGGAATAATTAATTAAACCATAATTTAATTATTATTCCCAAATATGTTTAACCCAAAACAAAGAAGGCCTAATAGATAAACCTATGTTGTCTTATTATTTTCTAGGAATACCATTAAAATAATATTCCTTGTTAAAGATGACCAAATCAACCACTACTAATCAAATAAATCATTATTTATTTGATTATATCCCAACCACTTTCCTTAAAAAGATAAATAAATCATTTATTTATTTATTCTTCACTAATCAAAGGATTTTGACCCAAGTCAAAGTCCCTTTCCCTCCAACAAATAATAATAAAATATTCATACAGAGGTGGATCTAGATTTGGTTAACATTATTTTAATCATGCACCAAGATCTAGAATGACCCAATATTTTGTTATAAATAAAGAGGGTTTTCCCTTCATTCTTCACCTTTTCATGTATACTAGATCACTGATCTATACACTCGGCCCTGCCGCCATTGTTGCTCCCATTGAGCCTCTACCTTCACATTGGGTTTTCTACATCTACAAGAGAGAGAAAGCTTAGATCCGAAGTGGCCGAGGACTACAAAGAACCCATCCCATTGAGCAGATCCGGATACACCTTCTTGTTTCCTCCCGTGCCCCGTAATATAAAAATTCATTCAAAATCGTGTCTTAGTCTTGTCTCGTTGATGCATGGAGCAAACTCTTTACTTTACTACTTAATATCTCTCCATTAATAGATCCGTTTGTTGCGCACTTAACTACTAATTGCAGATCTCAGATGTTTGCGCCATTATTGTTGTTAGGGCTATTAGTTATGCGTAGCTAAAGTGGTTCTTCGTACTCTTCGACAAAGAATTCATACTAACAAATGGCGACTCCGCCGGGGATTTAAATTACGACCGCCTGCTTTTTCATATTCCCGCATATCCACGCCTACTGTGCCCTAGGGTTTCTTTTTTTAGTCGCTTAGTTTTTCTCTTTTCTGTCATTTTTCTCACATACCCCCCCCCCCCCCCCCCCCCCCCAAATATTAAAACCTAAAATTTCTAACTTCCGTGTGTTTCTCGTCCTATTGCGTGTGTAAGCGACACCCGCCCGCACCCGAGACGGCAATTTTTCGAAAACGCCGCCGAAATGTACCGCCGAACGGGGGGTCGCACCTTTTGCCCAAAACCCGGCGAATTCGGACGCACCCCTTTTTGGCCTCGTTTCCCGCGACCAACTCAGACCGGGGCCGAACCCTCGCGACCCGCCTTTTTTCCCGCATTCTTTCCGTAATTTTTCCGGATTCCCGTCGTTAGGCCGTGTTTTCCAAATTTCCTCGTCTCACCCCCCCCGCCTGGACCAAGATCTGATCTCATCATCCAAGTGGGAACCGTTCCCCCTTAGGGCTTTAGTACCCTCCACTTTTTGTGGAAGAGTTCTTGTACTGCTTCTTGTTCCGTCGGTTTCGCAGCTTCCAGCCCCTCTTTTCCGCATCCGTGACCTCACTCGCATCCATTGAACAAATTCTTTTTCCTTTCAAATCACCTCTGTCGTTTTGTTTGGACCTCCTCAAAGGCCTCGCCTTGCCCCCTCCTTGCTTTTTGCTGATTTCCTTTTTCCGTGCCCACCTTGCCTGCCTTTGGCCGTGGGAGTCGAATTTTGTTCATAGCCATCCTCCAGACTGCCCTTTGACCCAGATTCCATGAGCTTCCTCGTGTGTTTCCCCATAGCTCTTCTTTCGCATAGTTTCGAGAGACCCACCTTCTTGGGTTAGATAGATGCATGAATGTTATTTTTCTCGTTATTTCAAAGATTTACCGTTCTCTCGTAGGTTTATTTTCAGCTACGCAAGACACTTTTTTGCTCTCAACAACGGAAAGGGTTTAAAAAATTAAAATTAACACACACCACACACGACCTCTATGAAGAAGCGCCCGGTTACACCTGCCTGGGCAAAGGACTCAAAATCAACTGCCGACCGCACCTGACCGCCCTCACCTTTCTTGACTCGTCTTTTCTGCCATCACGGCTTCTTCTTCCCATTACCGCTGCGCCCAAGGCGCCTTTCCCGAGACTTCTTGGCCTTCATCCCCGCTTCCTGGCCGATCGACTCCGTCCCGCACCGGGCCGCCGGCCGAGCCACCCTACCTTCGAGTCCGCACTCCGACTCCTCTCCCCGATTCATCGGGTCCCCTTCTCCTTCCTAAGCCCTCACTTCCTCACCATGTCCGGACCGTGGCCTAACGCTTAGTGGTTCTCCCGGCCCCAATGCCGGCCCTACTTCTAGCGCAACTGTCATCACCACTATTCTGCCACCGTGTCATTATATACTGCAGGCTCCCCACTTCACTTCATCACGGATTAATGACCCTATCTACCATAATACTACCTGCCCATTATGCCTCACCAAGCTACCCTTCCGATATCCCTAAGTTCGAGGGCCTTAATGGCGACATCCAACCATCCACGTCCTATTTTTCCACATGTGGTGTTCCTCCAACTCCATTACCGATGACTCATCCGTCTTCGTTTGTTCCAACGACGGCGACCAGCGAAGCTTCTAAATGGTAAGGGTTTTCCCAATGTGCCACTTCTCCGTGCTACCACGCGGCCGGGGAGCCCCCGCCCAAGCCTTCTGTCGTACTTCCGCCCTCCCTCCCTCCGACACTACACTCCAGGCTTTTATTTTGGACTTTATTTAAGCAATCCTCTTCCACACGCCTTCGCCCATGTTCGAGAATGGCGACGAAGATGGAGCTTATGTCGAGCCCTCCCTTTGAAGATCAAGCCACATGGACCGGTTCCTTCGCACCCTCCCCCGTTCCCCCATCGGCAAAGATGTCGCCTCTCACTTTCCTCAATCTCGAAGAAGCCGCCCTCCAAATAGCTTTAAAATATGACCCGATCTACGCTCAACTGCTATGTTTATACCGTTCTTCCCCGACATCCCTGTGCCCTGGCGCTAACGCCCGGGGACCCCACCTCGCCGACTCGTGGCTGCAGCGGATTCTCTTTCCCACCCCTCTACTCACCCTCCCATGAGCCATGGCCTTCCCCGTGGGGGGCCAGCACCTCAGCACCCCCGCCCTCCGCAAACATGCATCCAGGATACGCATGCCTCCTCCTTGCCTCAACCTCCCCCGCTACCTCAATGTCAGCCGAAACCAACCCTTACTTTTATCCGTTGTACTGGTGCGCTGGCCTCTCCAGAAGATATGCGCTTCCGCTCCTCGCGCTCCTCACCACCTCGCAATGCTCTTTACAACCCTCCAGGGCAAGTATTTGCACAAATAGGAGAGCAAGGACCCCCTTCTTCAAAGAAGGAGATAAATCAACTGATTCATCTCGTAACCGAGGTCCCACCTTGGTCCTGACCCTAACACTAGCAACCAGCCTCAAAGACCCCGCCTGTAGCCGGGACAAAAGCCACTCTTTACAAACAAGCCCCCGTTCGTGTTGCGGTGTTTACGGTCACTACACTCACGATTGCCCTCCTCTTACCCGCATGCGACAGATGTGGGAGTCTCAAGCCACATTGCGCTCGGACAACACGCCTCCCCTCACGCTCCTCCTAATGTGGCCACCACCCACCGCCCGTGTTCGACCGCATCCTTTCCCTCGACCGTGGATTCGTGGCTATCCAACCCCCCGACAGCCAAGGTACCCACACCCTCGACCATTTCGGTTCCTCCTCGACTACTGCATCCTCATGATGCACCCGATCCGTCCCCTTCCGTCGACCTTCACCTTCAAATCCCTGGCCTCGCCGCACCCCAAGCTCCCCGCCTGGGCCTCGCTTCTCGAGCCTCCATCTTCAAAGTTCTACAGCCTCTTTCGACATCCAAGTGTCTCTTACACATCCCTCAACCCAAAGTTGAGGTTCACCCCAAGATTCCAAAGGGTCCCTACGCCGAAATGCCGCTCTGGCCGAGCCGCTCAATCGTACAAGATAGTAGACAGATTTGGCACATCCCCTGTTTCATTTCCACACCGAACCTCCGCCGTGCCCTTCTCAAAGGAAGGCTCTACCATTCGCCGTGGGCGCTATTGACCTGCCGATGACCAAATGATTGTTTTCGACGCCACCGGACCCGACCACCCTCCTCTTCCTCCTTCCGTTGCTTTCCAGTCCACGAAATCCGGAACGCCACCGTATCCCTATACCGATGAGGGGGCATCCACCGTGATGTCCGCTCGGTTTGGAAGCAACTCGATCCCCGAGTTGGCCCTTCTGACGATCACCCTTCGAGCGGGTGGGGATGGTCAGTGCCTGCCCTTGCCGTCCGTTTCGTAACCTGCCCCATCACCCTCGCCGCAAGACCGTTTGCGTGATGTCGAAAGCCTGGCCGACGCCCTCTAGACTACAACATTCTATTGGGGGCGAAGCCACACCTATGCCATGTCCGCCGTCCCATCCCGCGGTCTTCCGCAAGTACGTCTTTTCCACATACGAAAGACAGCTCACCTACTGACCAGCCATTCGCATCGTTGTCGCCGTCTAGATCCGCCCTCCGAGACGACCATCTCTTTTGGGCCAACAAGCAAAACCGTCGATTCTTTGACCTCGTTGTCTCCCCCTGCTGCCTACAAAGATTCCACCCCGCTTGGTACTTTTCCTCACCTTCCTCCCCCTCCCCGCGCCCAATCTGTGCCTGTCGAATGCCGAAGACAAAATCGTCTCGGTGGCCGCCCATAAACGGCCCTCGCCGCCAGCCCGCACCCTCCTCCCCGCCCTCCGCAACCCTCGCTCCTAGCCATCCATCTCGCCCGGGCCGACTCCTCCTCTTTTCCGGGCCCTCCCCCACACTGCACCCCGAACCTCTTTATCCTCTAGGCTCATTCCCCCGGCCTTAACCATCTTGAGCCGTTCCTCCCGGGCCGTCACTCCCGTGCGTATCCCCTTCTTGGCTCCCCCTCCCGTGAGTATATTCCGTCCCCGTCATGGCCACCCTTTCTCTCCCTAACTTGACCTTGGGTATTCCGGCTTGGTACCTCGACCCCCGCCCGCCACCCCCCCGGCTCACCCCAAACCCATATGTTTCGACACCGGTTCAACCTGGCCCCCTCGTCGACAGCCAACGTGCCCCCAAAGACTCAACAAAGGACCCTCTCCCCGCCGTAGTCGCTCCCGTGAAGAAAAGGAAAGCCCTGCGGGGGGCAACCAAAGACAACCACTCACAACCACCTCGCTCCTCCCCCACCCTGGGTTTCTATGTTCTGTGATGTCATCGGTCATGCCACCCATGCTTGTCCCGAGTTACCCCGTATTCGCCCCATACAAAAGTCGCGTTCCCCCACACTACCGCGTCCCTGTACCCCCACTCCTCGCTCTCGACCGTTCTCAAGAACCCCAAGACTCTCCCCGCACCAATAAGCCTTGTGCTTTGTGCGTGTCCATGGTCACTACTCCCATCATTGTCCTCACTCGACGCATTACCGTGCCTCCTGAGGTGATCCGCGAGTATGAGGTTGAACAAAATCAATCCGCCTTCTCCCATTCTCGCGCGTATGCCGCAGCCCGCACTCGAGGATTCCACCGATCCCATCCACATTCCCCCCCCGATGTCCAAATGACGAGTTCATAACACTCATTCTTTACCTATCCCCCCGCACGACACTTGGAACCTAGTCTGCCCGTCAGCCCCCCATCGTGTCCTGATACTCGAGACTCCACCGGTGTCTCGCGCACCTTCACAGCCCCGATTCCTCGCCATGTTTCCGATAGCCCTCATATACCTGCTCTGAGCCTTGCCTGTCCCACCCCCCCCCGCCATTTCCGCTCGATGACCCCCTCCGCCCCCTCACGCCGCCGTCCTTTCCTTTCATCCCCTCATGTATCATTCTTTGTCACACCACCTTGCGATCTCCGTCCACATCCTTTATCGGTTACTACCATGGCAAGTCGCTTACCTGCAGAATCTTGCCCCTACAGGGTGGCCATCTTTCACCCCTTGCATGACCTCGTCTGGTTTGCATCGTGTATGCATTGGTTCCGCCACCAACACCCGGCCGAATGAGCGATGCGTGGCCTACTAGCCGATGCTTTGTCGCACGCATTTCGCCACTCCGCACGTTCGTTTGGATTCCTTGCTTCTTGTCATGCAACTAAATGGTGTTTATCGTGTGCGTAACCCTCATAGTCGTTAGACGCTATTACGCAGGAAGTTTTCTTCCGGACACGCAAGGCTGAAACTACAATCTCTTCAACCATGTACCCAGAGACCTTAATCACTACGTAGATAGTATTGCAAACCATGTTCTAGATTGGCATTTATCACACTCAATTCATACAAGACAATAATATTAAATTCAACCATCGTATTTAAGCATATCCATAATATGTGTCGCAAACCATATATTGATGAGTCCATCTACTCGTATACACATGACATGCCCATACACACCAAAACTGGGCACCATGCTTCCATACATATATACATGATGCCCATAGCATGTTACAAACAAAACCGGGGGCACCATATGCTCCCTCCACAGACTTGCAAGCACCACCGCCCGCACCGAGGCACCATATGCCCCCAATCACTATCCGGAGGCTCCCGGCCAATGGCTCGCCCCCGCAAAGATGTAGATCCCGCATAGTCTCCGGCCATCGCCATGCGCCGCATGATACCTCGCCACTCCGAGGGAGACCAACACATGGCCTCTGCACGGTCGCTAAACTCGCCACCCGCGCTTCCGATACTCCGTCACCGGGGCCGCTCTTCACATCTACTACGGACAATCCTCCAAAGAGGGGCTAGCCGCACCATCATTTTGCGCTCGCTCTCGATCCACTCGGACCCGTAGCTCCGTACGCTCGTCGGCTCATCCGACATATCCCGCCGGCTTTACCGGTGCTGGCATTCGCATACCAAAAGTCCTTGAATCAAAGATTAATATTTACTATTCAAAAAACTTTAAACATGCCCATATAAGAATAGCAATTTGTCACTTACCATCGGGCCCCCAAACTCGACCAAATTCTAAGTGGCAAATCCGGATCCTCCGCGTAGCTCATCCCACTATAAGGGTAGTCGTCTATGTACAACGGCATCCGATCCCAATGGGCAAAGAACTCCGGCCGAAATGTTCGCCCGACCGCCCCTCCTCCTCCTTTGGCAGAAAGAATGCCCCCAACGACGCACTCTCGGGCTCTCTCGGCCCCCATCCGGAAGATGCACACTGTGCTCAAGGTAGGGATCTTCTCTCAAAGAAGAAGGCGCACAACAAAGTCCCATATGAGCAATCATGATTCACCTCGCCGCCCGCATAGCGACAACCGTCGCTTTAGCGACAACTGCCGCTTAGCGACACCAACATCATTTGGGCCCACCAAAGTAGGTCCCGCTCAACACACTCTCCACTATCATCATCCGCCCACCGTGATGTGGACGGGAACGCCCGGTGCCGCATCGCGCACAAACTCGCGCGACCGCACGGGTTTCTAGCCTCTCGATCCCCGATCGATATCCGAGTCCCTTGACTTGGAAACCCTAAGCCGACAATGGCGTTTCCACAAACCCCATGATATGCCGCCCCCACGGCGACCGGCCGCGTGTTCTGTAACACCCCACGGTGGGAGGCCGGTCGTGAAGTACACATCCCGAACCGCTCGCCCGATCCCCCGTGCCCCCGCACTACAAAGATCTCCCCGATCCGGATCCCGCAATCGATAATCCCAAAGCCAAGAATAGTTCCCCGCCATCAACTAAGTTCTCCACAAACTTGAGAACCCAAATCTGGCCAATACACGACGACGCCCCGATCCGCCCGGACCGCCCGAAGTGTTCCTGCATCCCTCCAAACTTGACCCGTAACTCGCCATACTCGCACAAACACATTCTCTTTGTCGTGGTACAGACTTCCAAAAACCATAACCACACAAAACCAAACTCCCAACCATCAAACAAGACCAAGCCCCCTCCTCCTAAAATGCAAATGCCGCCCATTTCCCGACCGTGTCGCACTTTTTGCCCCCAAATTGGGCCCCGGGTCGCACTTTTTGCCCCAAAAGGCGGACTCCTACTGTGAGAGAGGAGGGAGGGGCCGCTTCGGGTGTTGGCCCCAACCGCAAATCTAATCCATCAAAATGCAAGAGCTAGGTTAGCTCTACTCCAACCGACAGATTCGAATCCAATCTGCTTGGCTTGTCCGGCCATGCTCCGCCGCAAGATTTAGGGCCTTCTCTCCTCTCCACATTGACCATGAACAAATAGCAAATGAATGATTTTGGAGGGAAAACTGCCTCATTAAAAGAGAACCCCTGTTTCTTCTTTCGACTGCTGCAACCACACCGTAGCCCCGTTCGACGAACCGTCAGCACCGCTGGATAGATCTCACCGAGCTCTCAAATGGGTTTTACTTAGTTTTTGGTGATTTGATACTTCACCCGGACACATTTTTCCACGAAGGGTCACTTTACCACTCCTTAAAATCGAATTTCCTCACGTACGACACTTGTACTTGGGGCACCACATCGCCCCCTTACTTGTCCATGTTCGTGTTGATTTTCGTCATGAGTGCCCACCTTGTACTCATGTTTCTATGACCCCCCATTGGGGCCCTTACTGTGTGGCAGCATTATCTAGTCGCCCTTGCTTAGAGCATCCGAGTTGAGTCATCATTGCATTCATGGAGTCTATCCTGCATCCTTTTACACCCTACTATAGCCCTCTATTCTTTTTTGCTTGGTTCCTCTCTTGTTTATCTCATGACTTTCACTTTAATCATCTCCCTCGTCCCTTCTATTAGTTACTGCCGCCATGTCATTCATGCCTTTATGCCTAACAAGGGAAGGTCCATTCGCCACTCCATCCTTCCCATTTCCACCATCATTAGTGCTCAACTGTCTGCTGCCGTATTGCTCCTTCCTTCGCTTTAGTTCCGGTTCTCTCATCACCACCCACATGACTTCTGTCGACCTCAAAGATATTTATTCCGTGGCTACCTGCCCTAGAGGGCGGTACCTTGGTTCCAGCTTCCACTTTTGTTCGGTGCCTCGGATCAGGCAGAGGGATTTCTCACTTCCCTTTGACTTGGTTGCTTCTCCAGCTCCTTTCAGCATGATCGAGATTCGTATACTGGACAGTCCAGTGACCCAGCAGCAGCTCTTGATGATTCCCGGGCGTGTGTGAGATGTCTCACCCCTCATGAGGGGGTGGCCCTGCAGGTAGCCCCCCACATGCCCGGATGACCTCTTCATTGCAGCCTTTGATGCCGCTCCAGATTTTGATGATGTTGGCCTTAGCCACTTGCAGCACCTCTATGATTTGCATGTATCAGTCAGATTTTGTGAGCCCTTCCCCATTTACAGGGGGCATTTGGGCTGTATTTATCTCATGTACTCAGATGATATTGTACTAGTCCTGGCTGTTATCCCAGGCACAGCATGTATGTGAGACTATTCATTGTATTTTTATCTGGCTCTTTACTGTTGGCCGCACTCTGTGGTTCTCGGTCCCTGTTCACTGACATAATGTCTTTTAGGATTGGTCACCATGTATCCATTGTTTCCCCGCCGCCTTCAAAGACAGTACCCTCTCATAATAGTGAACTGTTGCACTCATGAAACTCGCTTTCTTCCAATGGCTCCAGAATCTTCGCATTAATGTCCCTCCCATAGTTCTCACTTCTCGACATACCCTTTGTTGTCTAGGATGATTGTTTTTTACAACGTATTCTGTCATACGGCATTTGCTCCTTGAAGTACTCTATCATTGGGGCAATCATAATCATTTTTTGGTCATCTAACCTTCATCATTGATGACCGTTAATAGCTCATGTAAGATCAGTTTACCCCAAGTAAACTGCTTTCACGTTAATGAAATTTAAAGGAAGTAATTAATTAAAACTATAATTTAATTGATATTCTTAAATAGAGCAAGAACTTCCTAAAAACAAAGAAATTAATGAGATAAACCCATAGTTATCTTATTATTTTCTAGGAATAATTATTTAAATAATATTCCTTGTTAAATATGACCAAATCAATCACTATTAATCAAATAAATCATTATTTATTTGATTATATCCCAACCACTTCCTTAAAAAGATAAATAAATCATTTATTTATTTATTTTTCACTAATCAAGGGATTTGACCCAAGTCAAACACCCTTTCCCTCCAACAAATAATAATAAAATATTCCATAGATGTGGATCTAGATTTGGTTAACATTATTTTAATCATGCACCAAGATCTAGAATGACCCAATATTTTGTTATAAATAGGAGGGTTTTCCCCTTCATTCTTCTCCTTTTGTTGCATACTAGATCACTCTGGATCTATACACTTGGTCTCATTTTCTGCCATTGTTGCTCCCATTGAGCTCTACCTTCTACATTGGGTTTTCTACATCTACAAGAGAGAGAAAGCTTAGATCTGAAGTGCCGAGGACTACAAAGAACCCATCCCATTGAGGAGATCTGGATACACCTTCTTGTTTCCTCCCAGGTGCCCTGTAATATAAAAATTCATTCAAAAATCGTGTTCTTGTCTTTTCTGTTGGATGCATGGAGCAAACTCTTTACTTTACTGCTTAATATCTCTCCATTAATAGATCTGTTTGTTGCAGCACTTTAACTACTAATTGCAGATCTGAAGATGTTTTGCAGCCATTATTGTTGTTAGGGCTATTAGTTATGCGTAGCTAAAGTGGTTCTTTTTCGTACGCTTCGACAAAGAATTCATACTAACAATGTCACAAATCATCTCAATACATCCTAAAACGATGATCAAAATCTATGCATGGATACACATCTTCTCAACCAACTGTTAGTGGAAATAAAAAGCATATATATGGTTGAAAATCATTCTCTTTTTCACTAATGAAAACGCATATAAATCTTCCACAAATGACTGAGTGAAAAAACAATGTAAAATTTTGCAATGAATAAAATTTTGAGTATCACATGTAAATACATACCATGCATATCTCCCCCTGAGCTCAATATACCTGCAATAGATAAGTTGATCATGTGGACCTGAATGTGCATGAGGCTCGAATGAAATCATCATATAATACTGCAACAACTCGTCATATTCCCCCCCTGAGGTTATGCACCTCTCATGTATTATGAAATCCTATATAAATATGCATGAATGATCATGGTTTCCAAGAGGGAATGTTATTCACTAGTTGAAGATTTGATTCTCCTTCTTCCTCTACATGGTATTGGGCTACTTCTTATTCTCATTCATCTGCTTCTTCTCTTGATTCACTCATTTTTTGATAGATCCTCTTTTTCTTCTTCTTATTCTTTTGATTATTTTGGCTTGAGTAACGGGGCAACAAACAACATCTTTCCATATGGCCAAATATATGGCATATATAACACTCCACATGGCCAAGAGGATTAACGCTTCTTCTGCTCAAGCCAGATCTAAACCTTGCATGAAATGTGTCTCTCCTCTAACGGTTAGACCTGCAATATATTGCCTTATGGCCAAACATGTGGCCTGAGTAGTAATAACCATAAAAATCACAATTATACATGTTATCCATTCTCATTTTCTATTGATATTTCTATAATATTTGTTGATTTGGACTATATGTTCTGCTCCAACAATTTTCTGCAATATGCCCAAACTTGTGACAGTAGTAACATTCTACATAATGCACAAAAGGAAAAAAAGGACTTTGATTCCTTTGAAACTTTACAAATCTTTCACAATCATGATTAGAAGGAAAAGGTCTTCTGAAAGTAGGTGCTCCTTGAGATTTTCTTCTCTATTTTTGGTTTTACTACTTGATTTGTTGTTGGTGCTTACTGCTTCTCTGTTGTTGGTTATTTTTTTCTGTTCATTTTTTGGATCTTCTTCTTGTTTCCTTATATCTTACATTTTTTGTTCGTATTGTTTGCTACAGGTTTCTTGGGTTCTTCTTTGTTGTTTTTACCTGCATGCAAACTAGACTCACCCTTTTGAAATCTAAGACAAGATTTATCTAATGGTGATATTTGGATCTCAAGAAAATTATCCAAGGCCATCATGATATTATCCATATTTCACTGCTTTCTCAAGGAAACAAATTGTTGAAATTCAAAAATAAATTGCATCACATACTAGTGTGGGATTCGAGTCACACATTGGTGAGGAATTCAGTTACACATTAGTGCTAAATGTGGGCATCTAATTTATTTTTCCCTTAAATAAATTGGACAATAAATTTTAATTTCATCTCATAACAACTTGTATCAGTTAATTAAGTCATGAATACTGGGTTAGCTAAAGAATTTCGAGTTGAGGGTCTAAGATGAGGCATGTAGAGTCATTCTAATATTTTGGGGGTCTAATTGCAGTTGTACCACTAGTGTGGTGTGAGTGTAATCCGTTAACTCAAATTAATTGAGTTAAAATCAATTTAACTATTTATAACTGAGTGATGAGCTAGTGAGACGTCCAGTGAATTAAATTAGATTTAATTCACAAGTAGTTATCAATCAGATAACTAATGATTCACTATTAATAGTTGCATGCATTTCATTTCTAATGAAAACCCAGTTGCGACAGAGGTTAAAGGGAACTTTACTATCAGTTTTCTTATTATAAAATTGCCCAGGTGCAATTATAAAGTCACAGGAAGGCCATGATGGATTGCGCAATCAAGGAAGGCTGAAATTGGCTAAGTGTTTATCCAATTTTGCCTAGATCAGTGTGAGAATATTGGTAGAGTGCAAGAGATTATTGTGAGCAAGACTGCATTGTATTGTTTCATGATTCCTTGACTTTATACAATATATGATAGCAAGGTTTTGAGAAGTTTCTTTCCCCAGGAATATCTTGTGTTGTGTGATTGATTTACTTCTTTCTCTTACTTGCATGTGATTGATCGATCGTGTTTTATATTCCGCAAATATTGTAGAAGGATTCAATATCTTGTTTTAGTACATTACATGATCAGATTGAATCCATTGGTATAATTTCTACATGGTATCAGAGTGCCAAGAATCATAATAGAAGAGAAGAAATTGAGTTTGTGTTAAACATGATTCAAATTTGCAGATTCATTCTTTGGACCTAGCAGCTGACCAGGATGTATTTCACTAGCTTTAGACTCGAATATGCACTCAAGGTCAATTCAAAATATATTTCATGGAAGGATAGGATGGAGGTACTATTGGAGGATAATGGGCTAAAGGATTTCATTGACACTGACATTCCTAAACCCTCTCACACAGAAGTTGCAAAAAATGAAGCATGGAGGAAGAATGTTGCAAAGGCAAGGAGGACGTTATTAGAGGGATTTTGATATCATATTGTCTCGAGTATCCATGGAAAGGAAACTCCATATGCTATGTGGAAGGCCTTGAGAAATCTATTTCAAATCAGCAGTGACCACAGGAAATTTTCACTCAAGGACAAGCTCAGGAAAATAAAAATGGAGAAGGGTGAAACAATCTAGAAATACTTAACCAAGTTCACTCAATGTCAATATGAGCATGGAAGTGTTGGGATTATTGTGGCTGATGATGACTTGGTGAGCCTAGCACTTCTAGGCCTTCCCAAGTGCTGGCGTAGTTACCAGGCCTTTGTGAATGGAAGGGAGCATGATCAGATTGGGATCAGGGCCTAAGGATTAGGTGAAATTTCAAAGTGCCCAAAAATTCTTCAAAACAAGATGAGAGCATAGATATCGTCACCAAGATTCCAATGCAACTCGTTTCATCAAATTCTGAGTTCGTATGATTGAGTTATGACCTGTTGTTCTCTTTCCAAAACAAGTTTAGAACTGGATCAACGAGAAGAGTGGGATTCGAATTGGTGGCTGTCATGGAGTCTTGAACTATGCATATAGAATTGGGGATTTCACAGCTGTGGAAATTTTGTAGGTGGAACGGATGGTCGTTATCCAGTCAACAACGAGGGCTGAACGGTGGTGATTACATCAGAGAAGCAGTAATGGGAGATCAATGGGAGAGATATCATCGGAATGGAGAAACATCACACATCGCACAGAACATAGTGTACCATTAAAGAGTTTCGTAAATTTAATTTTTTTAACCTGTGATGCAAAATGAGGAGGTGGAGATATAACGAGGATCATCAGATCAAGGACCAAACCAACGGTGGAGATCATAGCGCGCGGGAAGCGACTTCGCAATTCGCAAGGAATAAGATTTAATGGTATAAAGTTAAACTTTCAAAGTGCGATGAGTTATATGTGAGATAAAATGAAAATCAATGGGTTAAGATTTCCAATATGTGAAATCTTAAATCCTGTAATCTGCAAAAAGGTATTTCAACCGAATTCGATGTGGCGATGCAATCGCAACTTCGCGTCGGCACTTGTATTGTTTAAACGTTAAGGGTATTTCTTATATTCCGCGGCGTGAAATCTGTGAGATTGTATGTCTCCTGATCTATGATATACCTTGTATTACAATTACGAATTTGTTTGATATTGGGAAGTCCTGTAAAAGGTATCCGGTGTTAGTTGCTTCGCGTATGTATGTAATGAAACTCTGATATTGTATTCCATGATTTCCGCTAACTGTCAAGCCATTAACGGTTGGGGTGCACATGTGGCCATCAGCCTAACCATGACTGTAATTGCGTAGAATTATTGGCAGAGCAGATAGGGGCGCACCAAATTTGGATTTCAACCCTAATTTAACTCCAGTTAACCGGAGTTCTCCAGATTTAGTGGAATTTTCCTAGGAGATATTGGGAAAAATTAAAGAAGGCTCAATTTTCTACCATTCTGAGGGAATGAAGAGTCATTATTGACTAATCTAAGCATTATAGAGCCATTGGTGAAGTATTTAGATCCAAATGAGGACCTCTTATTTTGATTTTGCTTCAGAGAAGTTCCCAGGGCCACGAGGGTCACCGGGAGCCAGCAGGAGAATGAGGCCTAGCCAGGGCAGCCAGAGGCCATTCTCAGGAAAAAAATAGTCATTTATAACTATATTGAACCTTTTGAATCCAATGATGGGTTTTTCAGAATAATTTGAAGACTTCTAGAGTTGAATAAGCCACAGGGAAGTTTCAGGGAGCCCAGTGCCACCAGGTGTTGGAGGCATAGAACGGGGAGCCTGAGTTCATTCTGAGCGAATGAATAGCTTGTTTTGGATGATTGATATGTGATGGATATAGTATAATAGGTTTTAGGAACATAATAGGACTTCTATATGAGTTTGTGCCACAGAGAAGCTCAAGGAAGCTCAAGGACACCGACTGAAGAGGTAAAGCCCAAGGGAGCCTAGGTCCATTTCCAGAGATTGAGCAGTCAATCCAAGGTTATTTTGGTATTCTAAACCCATTTTTATAGTCCAAAAAACCATTGGAGTTAAGTATCAGGTTGTAAAATAAATTGACCATCTTAATCCCAAAGATCCAAGTCCATTCACAGAGGCTCAAGGAGACATAGCCCAAGTGTTGAGGGTGAACTCCTTTATTATGTTTGGTGTTTTGTATTGTTGGTTAATTTGCTGAAATTTATGGTTGTTTTACATGCTTTTAATCAGGTTAAACAAATGTTTAATTTCTCACACATAAAGCCTTAAACCAGTTAAAACACATACACCTAAATCAAGAATTCAATTCTGCACATGCATGTATAAGAAATATCCTTAATTTTTTTTAATTGAGTGGGAGGTGCTTTCATAGCAAAACAAGTCAGCCACCCATATTAGATTAGGTAGTTATAAAAGCAAATTTTTCTTGCTTGATAGAGCACTAGGTTGCTTGCTTGACAGAGCAATAGGTTGCTTGCTTGACAGAGCACAAGATTGCTTGCTTGTTTGATTTGAAGGGTGTTTAATTGTGCAAGGATAATTTAACAGTTTGAAATTTTATGTGTGAAGGAGAAGTTGGATTGTGAGCTTGGCTCTCAAATCACAATAAAGAAGTCTGTAAATCTTTGTGAATTTTTGTGAACCTCTTTCATTCATTACAATTTTGATGGCAACTTCATCAAGTGGTGATTCTAAACCATCCTCCTTTGCAAGACTCTTTGATAAAGAGATGAAGCAGGACTTTCACATCATGAAAGATATGGTGCAAAAATTGTATGAATATATAATGGAGATCACTAAACTTCAAGAGAGATTGGTTTATATGAAGAAAGAGAGGCAAGAACTTCTTCAAAATATTCATGAGATGGAGATTCAGCTCCATGATGCCAAAGAAGCCTTAGCCAAGCATGTGCTTGAAGAAGAGGTAAATAATTCAAATTTGTCTTCAATTTCCTCTCAAGATAAATGTGTAGGTTCTTTTGAAAAGCACACTAGAGGAATAGGGCCCAAATTGATAAGGAAAATGGGCTATGAAGGTCAAGGATTATGCAAACATGCACAAGTCATAGTTGAACCAATTATGGTTGAGGAAAGGCCTAAGTATTTGGGTCTTGGATATGGAAAAATTTATGGAGAAACTTCTAAATCCATGAAGGAACTTGAAACAGTTCCAAGAAGGACTTTTGTTGCAGGTTCAAACCATCAAACATGCAAAGTTTGTAATCAAGATGAATGCAATTGTTTGAAACCCATGTTGCAGCAAGATGCTTTTAGACATGCAGCTTATGGTGAACAAGAGAGTTGTGACAGCTCTAAGGACATGAACAATGTTGTTGGCCTTCAAAAGAGATTTGGAACCTCTTCAAGTTAATCTTCTCAAGAAGGTGAAAAACATGGGCATTCAAAGCAGCATTCAAGGTGTAATTATTCCCAAAATCATGGTGTTTATGACTATGTTAAACATGACAATTATGCATGCATGAATGGGAGAAAGAGTTGTTGTTCCTATTGTTGTTTGTGTAACCATGAAGTTTCAAAATGCTGGACAAGAATGAAAGCATACAAGAAACAATCGAAGTGAAGGCGACTTGCAAAGAAGATGCAAAAAAATTTCACTCATTGCCAAAAGAAGGGAAATCTCATTGCCCAATGTTGGACACTGCATCCAACAACTCATCCAAATAATTTGAAGCAAGTGGAGAAAAATACTGGCGAGAATGTGACCAGCGATTCCATCATCGATGTGAGTCTAGATGATTCACAAGAATTCACAAGAAGAAGATGTTCAGTAGGAAAAATTTCCATTGAAGTGGGTTGGCAAGAAATGGCTCGATTTCTTAACCAAGTAAGGCATGCATTTACTTTGTACATATATGAAAATTTCAGCCTTATGTATGCCTGAATTTTTGTTGAAAGTATGACAAGTTGTAGGATATTATCACAACTTGTATGATGAAATATTGCATGTGAATGTTGTTCGGTTGAAGGCATTTCTCTTTGTTGCAAAATTTCACCAAGATGGTGTAAAACTGGGTAGGTTACTCACTTATGTTGCAGAAATATCATTCAATTCAGCTCTTATAGTCACCCACATATTTTGGGATTATGTACTTGTTTTTACTTGAAAGGAAGAGTTGAAAGTGTACATATGCATGAGTGTATATGTGTAAATGGAGAACTTGTAAATAGGTTCATTGTACATAGATACATGCACGAGTGTTCTCAATATGTATCATGTTGTATATCGACTTGTGTCACTTGTGTCGCACACATGTTTTTCGTCTTGTGTCGATTTTGTTGCACACTTTTCATATCATCTTGTGTCAATTGTGTCACACACATGTTTGTTGACTTGTGTCGATTGTGTTGCACACTTTTCATATCGTCTTCTGTCAATTGTATTTCACATTTCATGTCGAATTGTTGTTGATGTCGCATGTTGCATGACTTATGTTTTAGTAGAGGGTTTTTTTCGATTGTGAGTCGATAAATGGATACACTAATGTGCAAGAGGATTGCCATGTATGTGATGTTATAGGAAGGTGAAGATTTCAACTATTTCATTAGGTTTTCTTTTCAAGATTGATCGTGTTCTTGTGACAAGATGTTGCATGAAGTTTTGGTCCATTCAGTGGAGAATTGGACAAGATGCAATGTGATTTGCAGTCATTGAAAAATAAGCTAGTGTTTTTGTTGACGACAAGAGTTCACTCATCTTGCGAGCTTAATTTGGAACGTGGATTTCCAAGACAGAGCTTGTATGCCATAGTTGCAAGAGGGACTTCATTTTCAGTGGGAAGGCTAACAATTTTCCGAGCACATAGAGAGAGAAATGGTACAGTAGGGTATGCATTAGTTTACAGTAGCCATCAATGCTGAAGTGGGTCAGCAACAACCAGAGAGAAGTGGTCAAGAGACATAGCTAGTTGCGGTGCAAGGCATGTCAGGGTGATTGCCAAAGAGACTTGTCAAGAAAAATCAGTTGATATAACTTGAAAGCAGCAGAGTGTTGAAGCTCAAGGTAGATAATAATCAGCTTTTGTGGGTCCAAAATCCCATCAGCGGGAAGGAGTGATCAGATTGGGATCAGGGTCTAAGGATTAGCTAAAATTTCAAAGTGCTAAAAAGTGTTATTTATTATAGAGTTAATGATTTTTGACCTTTGAGACCATGCAAGGCCCAAGGAAAAAATATCTGAAAGAGTTACTCTGAAATAATAACTTATGAGTTATTTTAGTTGAAATATTTGACTTTTAAGGCTTGATAATAACTTTGTAATAACTGCTGAGCTGCTTTAAAATATCTCTGATTGTGCAATAATTGCCTGATTCCTTTGTTGAAAGAAATAATGCTGTAGGTGGCAAAATCTATCTTTGGAGAAGTAATTGATTCTTTGCTGAGTTATTCGAAGCTGCCTTTGGGTTAATTTGCCTTAGTTTAATCACAAAACTCTTCATTATGCCTTTGATTTTTTATTAAACCTTCATAATCTGCTTCACTGTCTTTTTTTTGGTTTCTGCTTTATGACTGTTTAGTTTGTTTTATCCTTTATCTTTAAACCTTTGAATTTTACCTTTATTCATTGTTTATAAAGGGCTAATATTTTGTTTTATCCTTTGATCTATAATTAACCCTTTAAGCCTTATGTTCTTCATTTCTTTATTGCTTCTCTAGTTGTAGTTATTCTTTGTGTGTAGGGAGGGTTTCTTCATGGTAGAAGGGTTTATAACCCATCGATGATCATGATACATCGAGGGTTAAGTATTTTATGTGAACCCTTGGCCCCTTTAAATGTATTTGCCTCTCGAATCATCATCTAGAGGTTATTTTACCATTAGAATTCCCTTCTGGGCATTACTGCCATTAAACTTGCAAACACACAAACAAACATTAATTTAAAACCTGCGGGAAGGGAAAAAATTCCTTTTTCAGGGTTTTGAGGTGTCGAGAAGTGATTTGCAGAGGGTGAGGGAGTATAGGCAGAAAATTATGTAGGCGAAATCATGGGGAGAAACGAACAAAGGCGAGGGAAGTTTGAATCTTGGCGCGGAGGCGAAAGGCGGTTTTGGAAAATCGTGGTGGTTTTTCGCACAGGTAAACGACGGTAAGTGGTATTGGGTGGAGGCAGCGCGATTCCACTCATCGTTGGATGTGTGTCCAAGGTGAAACCACATTTTTCACGTGGGTTGAGGGTCTTAACCTTCGGTGCCTAAATATGCACGATATGGGTGTGAGACCGTTAGATCTCAGGTGATGAGATCTACGATGCAGACAACGCCTTGGAGCGAGGTGTAGGTTTGGCAGATGGGACCCAGATACAGGTGGAAAGCGACAGCTTTGGCAGTAGGATAAGTGGGAGGTGGGGCCCTACGTGATGATGTATGTGGGTTTCTAGGTAGATTTAGGAGATGGGATGAAGGGCGGGAGTGTGGTGGCCATTGGATCAGGGCCCGGGGCCTTTGAACAACGGTCGAGACGGCCTGAGGAAAGGATGAAGCGGGGTGAAGAAAAATGGGTCTACTTTTCAATTTTTTCAAAGGGTTTGGGGATTTATACAAAGTGTGGGGGTTAAGTAAGATAAAGAGGGGCGGATGCATAGTCGTATGGTGGGAGGGGTTTTAGGAATAGACGGAGGGTCAGGGTCATATGGAGAGAAATGGTTATGGCTTTAAGCGGAGAGGGGCTTAAGGCCTATATTTAAAAAAGGGTGGACTTTATTTATAAAATAAGAGTTTTTATAAGTCTTTAGAGGGTCCGATAGGTTAAATGGTTAGGCTAAAACAATGTAAAAAATATTCTTACATTGTTTTAAGGTCTTTTAGAAGAAAATGATGTATGAGGAGGATTTTTTAGGGTTTTTTGAGAGGGGGAGGAAAAATGGATTTCAGAGGGGAAAAAGGTGACGAAATGATGAAGTTAGGCCTAGAAAATGGATTTTTCCTTGAGAGTAGTAGGGTGAAATTTTGAGAGGGCAAAGGATAGGAAAGTTTAGTGAAAAATAGTCAAGCTTAGCATGATGAAGGCAGTGAGATTTCTAGAACTCATAGTGTTTCTCAAACATTTTTTCTAGAAATCCAAAATCATCATTTAGTCATTTTTTGATATCAAAAAAAATTATAGATGGCTAATGTTAGCCACCTATAAAATTTTGGCATAGCAAACAGGTGGCTAAATATGTTTCTAAGTCTTCAAGAGAAACATGTCCCTTGAAAATCTATCATTCTTGAAGCCTTCATGTGTCTTCTGTCCTTTGAAGAAATCTTCACTGTTGTTTCCATTGATAAGCCTTACTGTTTTGTGAAAGAGATTGCTTTAAAAGGCCTCCATTTGCTCCATTTCATCCCCACAAAACCCCATTTTCACCACTTTTTTCCCCTTTCAAAATCCCACAGAACCCTTAAATTCACTTCATCTCATCCTAAAACCCGTTTTAAACCTCATATTACCCTTTATTTGGTTTTAAAATCTTCTTTTTCGCCTACCGGAACCCCTCATTTGGCCTTAAAAATCCATGTTTTGGCCCTAAAATCAGTCTATTTGCACTAAGCCCCCGAGGGCTTATATCCATTAGCCCCTTTCCTCATATAGATTTAGCCCCACAATCGGGCACTAAAAGGCCAAAGAAACCCCCAAAACCCTTCAAAAGGCCTAAATAACATTTCTCCACTCCGTTAAAGTTTTAAGCCCCCGAGGGCTTATCCCCTTCGGCCCCTCCTCCATGTGACCCAAAGCCCGCAGTTAGGCGCTAAAGGCCTTAAAACTTTCCCCGACCCCTTTTTCCTCCTTTTTTTTATCATTCCCCGACATTGTGATTCGACTTGATGAGGACCATTGATCTTCGAAGATCAACGGTCATTGGGCGCTCCATTCATTTCATACCCCCTCTGTTCTTTCTGTTGGTATCTCGTGTTTTGATAGTTTGGAAAATCAAAAGACAAGGCAACATCAGAACCAATCTTTAGAGTTACAGGATCTAGTCCTCCTGTTCTCAGAGAGGGATCTCTCAAATGTGTGTTTTGCAAAGTTTTATCTTGTGTGCTTTTAGTGTTGGTTTTAGAATAGTTATTAAGTGCTGGTGTTTGTTTGTTTGTTTGGTTGAATTGATACAACATAATATGAAAGGTTTAGGAAAGATAGATAGAAAGGGGGAATGTCAGATTCATTGGGTAATGGAGTCAAGAAGAAGTAGTGACAAACTTATCAATGGATATGGGATATCAGAGGGCAAATCTAACTTGGCCGTAGGATCCTTTGGTTTTGGAATGAGATGGACATCAATGATTTGGAAAGAGAAGTTTAATTCTCAACAAAGGGAATTTGAAAACACAATTTGAACAATAAAGAGCTATTTGATAGACAGGGCTAACCATGAATTCTACAAATCACACTTTTAAGAAAATAATGACTTCAAAACAAATTTTAAAATGAAATCTAATATTCGGGGAACACCCTATTTCCTCAAAATTTTTATTTCAAATGACTTAGAAAACATAAAATATTCACTGATAATTACGATCATAGAAGAGGGAACACCTAAATACATCTATGATCACAACTATAAAGACCTTTAAGCCAACTGTTCAAGCAAGGACAAGGGGCAAGATCAGAACAGACCTCCTTGGCTCACTGTAAACAAAGGAACTTCAAAGGGAGACTTCAATAACAACCTTTAAGTGGCAACAGACAAGCAGGGAGAACCATAAATCATGTTGAAACCAACTATTTCGAACTATTAAAGAAATAAACAAGCATGAATACTAAAGAGAGAGATTAAAGACTCTAAAATACTTCAGCAGAAGAAAACATAAAAACAGTGAAGGAAGAACAGGTCTAAGGTGTTTCCAGGAGTCATTTCTTAGCCGAAAACTTTCATCCTATTGTATTAAGCAATTATGGAACAAAATGAAAACAGGAGAAAACATTAAATAGTTCAGAATACTTCACTAACAGCCAAGCTCATGGATCCAATGATAGAGCCTTCTCAAGAAAAAGCATGCAACAACATCATCAGGGCTTCCGAGACTCCAATTTCTTCTTCAACTTCAACAGGCTATGTATTATTTCAGAGAGTTTTAGTATTACAGCTAGTGATCAACCAACCAACCAAAATTTACAATGGACTCCTCAACAAGTTTTTATAGACGAATGAGGAGGTCGAAAGAGAGAAAAGATCTTCTGAGTTCAATTAATACAATTAATGCTTCTAGGCCTTTGAGGGGCTCAAGGGAGAATTTTACAGATATTTCCTGCATTAATTGGTTTACATTAACTATTTAAGCTTTGCTGGAAGCTTATGTTGACTTTAAGGCTCTGTGTCATCTTTTGCAATAACTCTGCTGATAGTTTCTATTAGCTTTTTTGATTCGAAATAACTATTCAGCTATAAGGGGCAGATGTGCTATGTTATGGTCATTACTCGGCCTTTGTTTGAATGTTGTGAAGTCACAGGTGGCTATCTGGTAGCTGAGAGGAATTCATTTTCCCCTGATGTGGCAGTGGAGGCATCTTCTGTCTGATAAATATCTTTGATTTGTCTTTAACCATGTTTAATTCAAAGGATAAGGCCTTTGATAATCGACTTTTAGCCGTAATCCATTAAACTATATAATCCATGTTTAATCCTTATTTTATGTTGCATTTGGGTCTTTGAAACTGATACTCTTTGATTTTATTTAATTCTTTTTGTTTTGTTAATGTGTAGGTATGCAAAAATTCCACATGGCATCAATGCCCATGAGTCATCGATGAAACGTGAAATTGAACCCTGTATCTGGCTTTCCTTTTAATGAATGAAAGTCTGGAGGATCGTCACCCTCGGCTTTCAATTTCTTTTTGAAACATTTGAAAACCCTTTTAAATTCTGCAAAATACAAAAACAATTAAGAAATCCTGCATTATTGGGTTTTAACTGCTTCAGAGGGTGTGGGGAGGAGCGTGGCCGTTGGATGGAAAGATGAACGGCCAGGATTGAATCTGGGGGTTCAATGGAAATGATACAACGACGGAAGATGGGTCAATGAGGGTTGTAGATCTGTAGAGATCAACGGTCGGGATTGGTCAAAAAACATTAGGAGCGGAATGCATAAAATATAACCAAATTCATGAGGCGCGATCTAGACCGTCCAATCTGGACACGTGGAAAGTCCAGATGAAATCGGAGGCAAAGGCATCGATGGGGCAAAGGACCTGGAGTGAGATGGAGCGATTAGTTATGGGCTGTTGATCTACAGATCAGATTGACGGCAGGGAAAGAATTGGGAGATTTCAATCGGAGGTGGAGGAAATTTTAATGTGCTCAATGAAAATGTTGTGATGCGATAATGTGCGGGCCATTGGATCGGCCCAATGATCAACGACGAAGATCGTGTTTAAGACACACACTGGTGGAAACCTTTATAATAATTAAAACCCAATATTTAATAATATACAAATGTTTCACGCTTCGGAGGTGGGATAGATATATATATGGAATGGTCATGGCGCCGGACTGCGGGGCCTGCAGTCTTTATGAAATACAATACGCCCGGGGCGTATATAATAAAGGGATAATCGCAATCGGAAGGTCGGACCTTCGGGCTTTTCAATCTAACCATTTGAATTTCTCCAATGCGATTGCGCTTCGAGACTTTTCAATCTACCCATTTTAATTATAACACATGGCTCTAGCGGGTTTAGACCAAAACCTTAGGTAAGTGGGTTTTTTGATTTTGTAAAGGGAAAAACACATCGGAGATGGATTATTTAAAGGGAAAAACACATTGGAGAGGGTATAAGCACAGGGCTTAATCGCATCGGAACTTTTCGACATGGCACAAAGACTTGTGCACTTGGATTTGTGCAATGCGATAAGCATCGAAAAGGACTTAGCGCTTGGTCTTAACACCATGGGCATACGGTGGGGGAGTGGTTTGGATTCAGCCCAAAGGGGCTTAAACCCATAGTCAAAATTCTTTTTATGATATTTTTCAGAGTTTTTTAAATGGATTTGGGGGTTTTGACAGAGTTAAAAAAGGAGTTTTAAACTCTGTAAAGGGAATTTTATGAAGGGGAAATGGGAAAAAAAAAGGAAAATACAGGAATTTTATGGGAATGAAAGGGGTAAAAAATGGAGGTTATTTTTGAAGTGGAGGATAAGGAAAATGGTGTTTGCAGTAGAATTTTATCTTAGGGGATCAGCAGAATTTCTGAACTTTGAAATTTAAACAGCAATGAAGATTGAAACAAGGGCGTGAAGTCTTCAAGAGGCTTCAAGAGATAACATTTTTGCAATAAAACTATTTCTTGAAGGCTCCAAAAATGTTTTGGCCACCTTTTGATAGAACAAATTTTATAGGTGGCCAACACTTTCCAAAGCTCTCCGCCCCACCTTTCAATCTCCACCTTTCATTCTGTAGATCTAATGGCTAGGATCTATTCCGCCATCCATATAAACATTTCATTTCCCCCTTTAAAAAAACTGCTGCTCCATCTTTCAATCACAACCGTTCATCCATAAGATCCGATGGTCGAGGAAAAACCAGATGACCCACCTCCACCCCGTGCATCTTACATCCCATCACACGGAACTCACACCTTCATATCTTCCACCCGTCATCGAACGGTTGAGGGTGCGTTTCACATACTTTTTGCACCCGAAAGTTAACGTTCCAAAAAAACGTGAAATAGGCGGTTTTGGATTTCCACGTGGCGATCGCTGAGTGGAATCGCATTTTTTTTTTGGAAAACTATTTACCCCCTCTGAGCTCACATGAAAACCATTCCGGTTTTCTGCCAAACCACCCTTCGCAGCATGACTTCAGCTTTTAATCATAGCTTTTGATCTTTGAGATCGAACAGTCTACGTTATATCGCAAAATCAAATGCATTTGTTTCCCTCCTCTCCACGCTAAGCCCATCAAAATATCCCCACCATTGATCTCTAAGATCTAATGGTCCACGTTATATCTCACCTTCATCCTCCCACCATTCGCCCATTCTCCCCAATGACTCCATCACGCAATCTCAATTGTAGATAACCGTTGATCAATCTAATCCAACGGTCCAAAACCCATGACGCACTCAACCTTCATCAGACTTGTTTTTTCACCTTCCGCCATGGTTTTTCTACCTCTTTCCACTGCGTCCACCATTTTCCCTCAATACCCTTTCATTCTCATGGAACCTTTGAAGCAATCCTCCCCCACTCCCACAGGTTTCGTTTAATGATTTTATTGTATTTTGCAGGTTTTCAAAGGGCGATAAGCCATACTGTCTCTACAGTCATAGTCATGGTGATTTAAAGCGCAAAAATACTATCATAGAGCCAAATATAGCAGAGGAAGACATCAGAGAGGGTCAATATCCTATTTTTCATTGAAGATCAGGTTACAAACCCCGATTTAGACCCTCCAACACTCCTAAAACTTGTACATTCATAGAAAGAGGTTAGAAGAAGCGGAAAAGTGTATCAGTGAGAGATTAAAAAGATTAAAGCCTCTTATTAAAGATTGAATTCTTATAATTCAATGTTCAAAAGGATAGAGACACAGATGAAGACCATTAAAATGATCAAGGAGGCTTAACGAAGCCTAAAGCACATAAACAAGCCTTATCAATGTTTTAATGTCAGTAGAATGTTCTTTTTCCAAAAAGGACTAGATACACGCCCATCCTCCATTCTCCATCGAGCACCAGAACAATTATTACACTGACATAAGTCCTTAAAACTATCAGGACAACAATTATGGAAGTATGGAAGACCTGAAAGAGTTCTATCACCTTACTTGTCACAGAAGATAAAAAAAAGTACTACAGCTAGAAAGGTACTTCAAGAGACATACCTGAAGTTATTGTCAACCTAAAAAATACTTCTAAACTAGCCTAAAGGGTACCAATATGTTAATTCATAGCCATTAAGCAGAGTGGGCATTCGAATACTGCCTCTCCTCTGTCTTAATGAATCATTTAAGTTCATATCTACTACTCCACCTCCTCATTCACCTATAAGTATTCATTGAAGATTCATTGTAAAGGGTTGGTTCTTGGGATTTTATTGATTGTTAGAATTGTTATTGAGGGGAAGTAGCTGAGTAATTTGTAATAAAGTAGGATGGGAAGGAAATTTTGGACTGTAAAAAAGCCACTGGGCTCAAAGTATGTGACTATTTTTGCATATCAATTGAACAAGCAGATTCATAGGATCCTAGTCTATATTATTGGTGATGTTTTCCTTACTATAATTGTCTCCTTTCATGTTTTTCATACTTTCCATTATTCTCTGATAAAGAATAGCAAGAATAGATTAGGACATACTTCTGGAAGTGCCCTAAATCTCACTGTCAAATCTTTATCTTTATTTTTTCCTCTAAATGTATATCTTGGAACAAATTCAATATAATTTAACCAGTTAAAGAGTTGGTCTACCCATACTTACTGATGTATGAATTTCGAGTTTGTTTCTAGGATGTTCTTGTTGGGTTTCAGCTGAAAGAATTTGGAAATTGGGGATTTAGAGTTAGCCCTGTCCACTAGGTTCCTTTTCTAACAGTTAGCCTTTCTAAGATCCCTTTGGAGTTAGTGTCAAAAGAAGTGAAGGTTAAAAGTATTTCTCTGATCTTAGGCCTTACTCTATGTTTAATCTTAAATGTTTTATATTTTCTGAAAGTGGTTATGAGGACTTCTGGATTGTTTTCCTTTGAAGTATGTCAAAATAAGGATAGGTTCAAATTCCTTACCTGATCTTAGGCTGCACTTCAGTTTCTTTCTTTCACCCCACTTCTTAATGTTCCATCCCACCGTCTATCTAAAAATATCCTTTGGTATAGATGACTTGCCCTATGGAAACCATTGGATAGTTTTTATGCAATTAAACCCTTTTATTACTCCATAGCCCAATGGATTGGCACTTCCCTTGACCTATCTTCCCATGCTAAAACATTCTTCTATTTAGTTCCTTATTCACCTCCATAACCTTCTCAGTTATGTAGAAATTATATAACTGATATGTTATATGTCTAAGATTCTCCTGATCATACACTATTTGACTTCATGCAAAATACAGAATCTATTCCACCATTGATCATCATATGTAGAAATTAAATCAATTGCAAGCACACATTAAAACCATAATAATTCACACACATTAACACAATGATTTACGGGAAATCCTGAAGCTAAAAACCCCAACAATCTGTATATAATATATTTCATATAGATCATGTAACAATCCTCATACAAAGCTTCTCACAAGCTCTCAGTACAATCCAATCGCTACACACTAATCAGGCTCTGATCTAGAAAATCCATGCACCGATCTTTGCCACCTGCTAGCCTGCCTCTACTGCGCAATCCCTGCTGAAGAATGGCTCTGAATGAACTCGAATTGGTCTAGAATTTCTTACACAATCCTCATTGGCATATCCATCAATGTGTGGTGCAAAATCATGCAACACTACAGTCACAACTGATAGTCAACTTGCCCTTTCACCTATCTCTCCTCTGGTCTCCACTGAAACTGTCCATGCACTATAGTTAAATGATGTATTCTTCAGTTGATTAATGAGTTAATATTTAGTGAATTAATTAATAATTAATTCACACCAATCTCACTAGTGTATCAATCAGTTAGACTAGATACAACTAGCTCAACTGTGTCTAACTGAGTTAAACTGAACACAAAACCACCAACTACCTCAATAACTCCACCAAACTCTGTCACATGAGTTCTAACTAAAGTCTCCATGCAGTAGCTCCACTTAACCCTCAGGAATAGTGTAATTCCTTCTATCAGCTCTTGTGCCACATCTGTGCACTTAACTGAAGTGCTCCAAGAGAATAAGATAATGTTTATAGTCCAAATATTATTAAGAGCTAACAATATTCGACATATCTATTTTAGACTGGCAATCTAAAAATAGATTCCGCCCAATATGTCTAAAAATAGAAGTCCATATATTTTTCCAACTTGACCAACCATCCACAAATAGCATCCTGCAACTCATAGAATATGATCGACATGTCTAAAAATAGACTTGTGCCAAAAATAGACTGTGGGCCCACTTAGTGAAGGCGAATATTTTCACTAAGCTCATCATCTTGTTGCAATCTCAACACTCCCTCTCAACAAGATAGGGATTATCTGCCACCACAATCCTACCTCTATGGTATTCGAATTTGCTCCTGGTGAGCGCCTCCGTCAAGATATCAACATCCTGATCCTCCGTAGGAATGTAAGAAAGTAACATGATATTCTGATGCACACAATCTCTGATATGATGATACCGGTCCATGAAGCCAGGCCGCCTCAACTCATCCACCTATCTGTACCATAATCCATATCTTGATGTGCCTCTAAGATATCTCAATACATGCTTCCCCGCCTTCCAAAAAAAGCTTGGTAGGCTTAACCATAGCTTGTGAAAGCTGGTTAACAGCATAGCATATGTTTGGTCGTTTATTGACTAGATACATGAGTGAACCAACCAACTGTCGATAAACAGTGACATACACTACCTCTACCGATGTAGCATCCTCTTTCCTCCAACCACCATGAAGAGGAATGTCGATAGGCTTGCAGCCTTGCATGTTGAACTTCTCCAGTATCTCTTGGGCATACTTTCCTTGAGACACAAAAAATCCATCACTGCGCTGCCAAATTTCCAATCCCAGGAAATAATGAAGGAGGCCCAATTCCTTCATCTCAAACTCTTTTCCAAGATCAACCTTGCATGAGAGTATCAATTGCTCATCACTTGTCAGAATCAAATCATCTACATAAAGTGCAATGATTAGCAACTTACCCTCCACCACAATCTGGTATAGGTTCGGATCCACCTCATTCTTGGTGAATCCAAGACCGGTGAAATAATTGTCTATCCATGTGTACCAAGCACGAGGTGCTTGTTTCAACCCATACAACGCTCTTTTGAGCCTGCACACATGCGACTCGCTGCTGAAGATCTTGAAACCTTCAGGCTGCTCTATGTACACCTCCTCCTCAATGACTCCATTGAGGAGCACAGTCTTCACATCCATCTGATGAATTTTCCATCCCATCTACGCTGAGAGAGCAAGGATGCTCCATATGGAAGAATACCTTGTGACAGGTGCAAAGGTTTCTTCATAGTCGATTCCCTCAATCTGTGAGAAGCCCCGTGCAACAAATCTTGCCTTGTACTTCTCAATGCTCCCATAAGCTGCTTGCTTCACTTTGTAGATCCATCTCGAACCTACCACTGATTTCCTTTCCGACCTTGGGACAATCTCCCATGCACTGTTTCTGACAATCGAATCATACTCTTCCACCATGGCATCTACCCATGCATGGTCCTTCACATCTTCCTCGAAAGAGGATGGTTATGTCACGATAAAATTTCTCATCAGATCCATGTATCCAGTATATCAGTTAGGTGATTGTCTCTGTCTGTGCTATGATGTAGGTTCTCCTATAATCTTCTCTGCATCAAGATTCAGTCGCTTAGCTTCTGTAGTGCGCTTCCGCCCTCTGATGGTTGGCGCTACATGAGTGGTTTCTTCCACTCCATGAACCGCCTCTTGTGGCTGATCCACATCCTAAGGCTCATCCTTAGGAACTAATAGCTCCTCATCTGCATGCAAGTGTGGCTCCCTCTCAAGCGAACACTTCATGGATTTCTCCTCATGAAATTTGATATCCCGTCAAACAACAGTCTTCCGACTGTTTGGAAAATACACACGATAGTTGTGGGGTGTTTCTGTGTACCCCAAAAATATCCCAACCCATGTGGTTGGCTCCATCTTCTTCCTGGCATCCTTCGTCACTTGAATGTAAACAGGTGAGCCAAAAATCTTCAAATGAGAAATATCAGGCTTCTTACCAGAAAACGCCTCTTCGGGTGTACTCATGCCAAGTACTCTATGAGGACAACGGTTTTTCACATAAACTGCAGTGTTGCAAGATTAAGCCCACAAGTGTATGGGAAGGCCTTGATCATGCAACATCGCTCGTGCAGCACCCATGATCATTCTATTCTTTCGCTCCGCGACCCCATTTTGCTGTGGGTTATGAGGTGCTATGAGCTCTCTTCGAATTCCTTCTGCACTGCAAAATTCCTTGAATTCGCCAGAGATGAATTCACCACCATTATCACTCCTAAGAGCCTTCACCTGCTTCCCCGAATATTTCTCAACCAGTTCCTTAAACTCATAGAACTTAGATAATTTCTCTCTCTTCTTCTGCATGAAGAAGATCCAACACTTACGAGAAAATTCATAAAAAAATATCACATAATACCTGTGCTTTGCTATCGAAGCTACTGAGAAAGATCCACACACATCTGTGTGAATTCTCTCAAGGATCTTCATGGCATGACTATCCTTCTCATGAAAGGTGGCTTTGACAAATTTTCCCAAAGTACATCCCTTGCACTGATCTGATTGTGCAAGTGTACCTTTGGGAAGCCCGGTAGAAATTTGCTGCAAAATTTTCAAAGCGCCATGGTGAAAATGGCCCAATCTCCTGTGCCATAGTTTGCCCTCATCTCGGCTCACCACTGCTCCTGATTTTCCTGCCATTGCTACATAGCCATCTACCTGCAACTGATAAAGGTTCTTAACTCGAATCCCTATCCTCTGGGATTCACCAGTTGCCTTACTGCGCAGGAAAGCCTTTCCCTCGCTAAAGACAACATCATATCCCTTGTCTTCCAACATAGCCACAGAGATCAAATTCTTCTTAAATCCTGGAACATGCATGAAATCCTTCAAGATGAAAGGTTTTCCAAACTCCCTCTCAAAGGAAATGGTCCTGATACCAATTGCACTATATCTACCATCATCGCCCATCTCGATGTGCACTCCAATATCCTTCTCATCCAGATCAGTAAACAAATCTTTGTCTCCAGTCATATGGAAAGATGCACCACTGTCAAGAAACCACACTGATCCCATCATACTTGAGACCAAGCATGAGATCAGCAAAAAATCCAGCTCAAACTGCGAGGCTAAGGCCTCTCCAGCTGCAGATCCAACAGCTTGCTTATTTTTCTTCTTCTGTGGACAATTAGTGGCGTAATGTCCGTGTTGGTGACAGTGAAAGCACTTCACCTTGGACATGTCCTGCTTCTTGCCTTTCGCATCGGATTGAGAAGGATTTTTCTTTCCCTTCCCCTTCCTTGCTTTGGCAGCCAAAGCGAAATTTTCTTCATCTTCATTATTCGATGAAGATCCATCCCTGGTACTCCGCCTTATCTCTTCCTACACAAGATTCGACCAAAGTCGCTCCCATCCTGGCAGTTTCTCCCAACCATTGACAGAGTCATCATAGAAATGCCAACTCTTCGGAAGCCCAAGGAGAGCCAATCTCACCAAATCCTCTTCATCTACAGCAACCCCCACACTTCCTAGATCATCCCTGCACTGGAAAAACTTCGTGAGGTACTTGGGTATACTTTTGCCCTTCTCCATTTTTATTTTCCTGAGTTTATCTTTGAGCGCCAACTTCCTCTGGTCACTCTTGCTTTGGAAAAATTCTTTTAAATCTTTCCACGTCAAGAATGGAGAATCTTTACCATGAAGGCTAGACACTATGTGATCCTTCACACCTTCTAACAAAATCCTTCGACATTTTGTTGTCTTCTTTTTCCATGTGTCAAGTGCAGCAACATCGCTATAAGCAGGTTTTGGAATTTCTGCATCTATGAACTCCTTCAACCCATTATCCTCCAGCACTGCCTCCATCCTGTCCTTCCATGCAATATAATTCAAGCTTCCCTCAAGGGCATATTTTAATCGCAATCCGTTGAAAGACATCTCAACTTTGACACCAAGAAAACACTACTGCAAATTCGAATTCCACCAGCACAAAACTCAACCGCTTCAATGCTTTACAATTGCTCCAATGATCAATGCTCTGATACCATGTAGAAATTATATAACTGATATTTTTTATTTCTAAGATTCTCCTAATCATACAATATTTGACTTCATGCACAATACAGAATCTATTCCACCGTTGATCATCATATGCAAAAATTAAATCAATTGCATGCACACATTAAAACCATAAAAATTCACACACATTAACACAGTGATTTACGGGAAAGCCCGAAGCTAAAAACCCCAAAAATCTGTATATAATATGTTTCATAGAGATCATGTAACAATCCTCATACAAATCTTCTCACAATCTCTCAGTACAATCCAATCGCTACACACTAATCAGGCCCTGATCTAGCAAATCCATGCACCGATATTTGCCACCTGCTAGCCTACCTCTATTGTGCAATCCCTGCTGAAGAATGGCTCTGAATGAAATCGAATTGGTCCATCCTTGCTCACACAATCCTCATTGGCATCTCAATCAATGTGTGGTGCAAAATCATGCAACACTATAGTCACAACTGATAGTTAACTTGCCCTTTCACCTATCTCTCACTGGTCTCCATTGAAACTGTCCATGCACTGTAGTTAACTGATGTATTCTTCAGTTGATTAATGAGTTAATATTTAGTGAATTAATTAATAATTAATTCACACTACTCTCACTAGTGTATCAATTAGTTAGACTAGATAAAACTAGATCAACTATGTCTAACTGAGTTAAACTGAACACAACTCCACCAACTACCTCAATAACTCCATCAAACTCTGTCACATGAGTTCTAACTGAAGTCTCCATGTAATAGCTCCACTTAACCCTCAGGGATAGCGTAATTTCTTCTGTCAGCTCTTGTTCCACATCTGTGCACTTAACTGAAGTGCTCCAAGAGAATAAGTTAATGTTTATAGTCCAAATATTATTAAGAGCTAATAATATTCGACATATCTATTTTTAGACTGGCAATCTAAAAATAGATTCCGCCCAATATGTCTAAAAATAGAAGTCCATCTATGTTTCCAACTTGACCAACCATCCACAAATAGCATCCTGCAACTCATAGAATATGATCGACATGTCTAAAAATAGACATAGTCTAAAAATAGACTTGCACCAAAAATAGCCTGCAGGCCCACTTAGTGAAGGCGACTCTTTTCAATAAGCTCATCATGTTGTTGCAATATCAACAATTTAATGATCTCCAACCAAAAAAACAAATCAAAAAACCCTTGTCCTTCATAACTAGCCTAATACCATAAACTGACCTTAAAGATACATCATTCATTACATTTATAGAGAGATCCCTCTTTGGATCTAGGAGGGCTAGATCATAGGATCCCAAAGTGGTTTGATGTTTTCTTGTCTTTTTGTCTTTTCAATATGACCAAAACACAGGAACCACAATAGCTAACACCGACCACCGTCGATCTACATCCTCCACGATCCGACGGCCCCGATCCAATATCACAGAGATTCCAGCATGGGGGTTAAACAACCTCTAACCCTACGAAATGGGCAGTATTCACCCATGTCTTGTCCGCCACACATCATCCATTGAGTGGAATTGCATTCGCTCATCCAAAACCACCTACCACCCTTTGTCCCATGTGAAAACCACCTCCCTCGCTTGTGAAAAGCGCTTTTCCTCCTCCCGCCAAGTCCCGATACCACCTTTTGATTGAAACTGTCCAAATCCATGTGGCTTTGCGATAAAGCCCTCCTACGCTATCACCACCTCTGTAACGCTCCAAAACCCGAAAACCACAAATAAACCCAGAAAATCCCCTCAATGCAGGTTTTAAGCTAACAGTTTGTTGTATTATGCAGGTTTTGTGGTGAGAAAACGTAGATGGCATTCTAAAGATCCCAAAATTGTTCAAATAAGAATTTTGGGTAACGATCTAGATAAATTATTTGATTAGAAGGGCCGAAAGCATAAGATCAAGAAAAAAACACCAATGAATCATGATCATTGGTGACCATTGACACGCACAGAACCAAAATATTGCTCCACTAAGTAGCAAAGTTAAAAACAGAGGCATAGTGAAGAGGAGAAGACGATCAAAGGACTGAGACAATGAAGGTTAGAGGATTAAGGATCCAATCAAGGATTAAAGGGGAAATTAAAAGGTTAAATCACAAATCAGAGGATTAAAAGAGTCAAAGGTAGAATTAAAGGAAAGGACAGTAAAATAGGCAGTGAAGACAAATCCACGTTTTAAATGTCTAAAACAAGGTTTAAAGGATGAAACAAAGATATATCAGCACCAAGGCAGATTCGAATGATCAAATAAAAGGCATTAACTTCTTCAGAAACACATATGGACACCTACAACATGTTGTGTTTCAATAAAGACATCAACATTTATTGTAAACAATCAGAGATATTTCTCATCTACCTAGTAGTTATTGTAAAGGTTATTGAGAAAGTGTTAAAGTCAAATATTCCCAAAAGTTAGCTCAAAAGTTAAGTTAGGAGTTATTATTACAGTGAGTCAGTCTCATATATTTTTGCCTTGGGCTTTACATGGTCTCAAAGGTCACAAAACTCATTAAATTTGTAATAAATAACATCTAAAACCCTAGCTTAGATTCACCTCCTCATTTTGCAGATAAATACTGAATGTATTCTTCATTTTTAGTGTTGATTGGTTAGTTAGTGGGTGGACTGATACTTACTGAGTCATTTGATGGATTTCTAGGCTAGATTTGAGAACGCTCTGAGTTGCAGAGATCTATTGTACTGGAGTAATGTAACTATTTTGAACATCAATAATACAAGCACGTTCACAGGATTCCTAAGCTATGTTAATGGTGAAGTTATGCTTCTTTTTCAATGTTTTCCTTCTGTTTTTCATTCTGTCCATTATTTCTCTAATAAAAGAACATAAATTTTAGATTAGGATATGCTGTCTTAGCACCCTAATTCTGTCTTCATTCTTTATCTCAATGTTTTCTTCTGCAAGGTTTGATTAGAGAATTCTTAATTTCTCTCTAGTTCCACCTATCTTGTTGTCCTAGAAATGATTTAATAGTGTCAAGCCAAAGAAGTCTATGGTATGCCCTATCCTTTCATGTAGCTTGAAACATTGTTTCTTAAGACCTTTATTTGAAGTATACTTAGTAGAGTCTAAACCAGGGAAGTCTATGGTATGCCCTGTCCTCTGGTCTGCCTCAAACTGTTACTTTGAAGGTATTTAGAGTGTTTGGTTAAAGAAGACAGGTCTATCTTTCACTTTATTTGCACTCACTATTATCTAAAAAAATTTCTATATCTAAAAGTAATTCTAGGATTGCTGGATTGTTTTCTTAAAGGTTTGCTTATTAAAGTCTAGCCAAAGAAGTATATGGTATGCCCTATCCTTTGGTTTCCCTAAAATAGTTACCTAAAAGGATTTTCTTGTTTAAATAGAGCTAGAATATTCTTAGCTGACCTTTAGTTTGGCTGCTTTCACAACTTACTATCATTTCATATTTCATCTAATCTAAGAGATCCACTTGATATAGTTAGCTTTCCCTATGAAAACCCTTGCAGACTTGGTGAACAATTAAATCCTTTTATGACTCCATAGCCCAATGGATTAATGTCTCTCATGGTCTAGATATTCATCTAAAACACTCTATCACTTAATCACACCATTAGTCTATCTATCAACCAATCCAATCAATCAAAACAAATAGTCTTAAAAACTTCATAAATAGCCTAAAATCATAAAACAAAAGCATAAAGACATATTATTTATAAACACTTATATAGAGAGAGCCCTCTCTAAGTCTAGGAAGGCTAGGTCCATGGAATCAAAAGTTGTTTGATGCGGTTCCCTGTAGAGTTTGTTCTTGCCAATATTGCAAATCACGGGGAGCCAACAACACATACACCTTAATCAAGAATTCAATTCCGAACATGCATGTATAAGCAAGATCCTTAATATGTTTTAATTGAGTGGGAGGTGGTTGCATAGAAAAAAAAGTCAGCCACCCATATCAGATCAGAGCAGTTACCAAAGTGGGAGTGACTATGGTCTGATTTGGTATAAGAAGAGTTTCGGCGGAATACCAGGGATGGATCCTCGTCCAAGACTGATGATGAGGAAAATTGTGCCTTAGCTGGAAAGGAAAAGAAGGGGAAAGGGAAGAAATTCCATTTCAAATCCGAGACACGCAAAGAAGGAATGAAACGAGACATCTCAAAGGTGAAATGTTTCAACTGTCATGATCATGGAAATTATGCCACAAATTGTCCACAAAAGAAGAAGAACAACAAGAAGGATCTGGGAGCTATAGCAGGTGAAGCATTGGCCTCACAGTTTGAGTTGGACTTCTCTCTCATCACATGCATGGTGTCAAATGTGATGGCATCTATGTTGTACTTGGATGGTGGAGCATATTTCCACATGAATGGAAACAAATAACTCTTTAGTAGCTTGGAGGAGAAGGATCTTCAGATGCACATCGAGATGGGTGATGACGGGAGGTATAGCACTACCAGGATTGGTACAAATACTTTCCAGATAGATTCAGGTAAACCTTTCATATTAAAAGATGTCTTTCATTTAGCAGGTTTGAAAAATAATTTAGTTTCTATTGCTATGTTGGAGGATCTTGGATATGATGTGGTTTTCAGTGAAGGAAAGGTGTTCCTTTGTCACAAAGCCACAATAAAAGTAAATAATATTGGGGTTCATGTGAAGAACCTCTACAAACTTGATGTATATGGTTGTGCAGCATTGAGTAGTAAACCAGATGAGGCGTTGAGCCGGGATACCAGTGAGTTATGGCATAGGAGGTTGAGTCATCTACACCACAATGCTTTGACGATCATGGAGCAGATTTAGACAGGGCTTAAAAAGGGTACACTTGCGCAAAGAGACACATGCAAGGGTTGTAATATGGGGAAGTATACAAAGGCAAACTTTCATGAAAAGGAGAATCGATTAGCTACAATCCTTGAGAGAGTTCACTCAGACGTGTGTGGACCATTCTCAACTGCTTCCATAGTAAAGCACAGGTATTATGTGATTTTTGTTGATGAAATTTATAGAAAGTGTTGGATTTTCTTCATGCAGAAGAAATATTATACGTTCTCAAAGTTTTGTGAGTTCAAAGCACTCGTAGAGAAATATATAGGGAAGAGGGTGAAGGCTCTAGGGAGCGACAATGGTGGTGAGTATATCTCTAATGAATTCAAGAACTTCTACGCCAAAGAAGGAATTTAGAGAGAATTTATTGCACCTCATAACCCACAACATAATGGGGTTTTAGAAAGAAATAACATAACAATTATGGGAGAAACACGAGCTATGTTACATGATCAGGGCCTATCATTGCATATGTGGACAGAGGCATGCAACACAACGGTATTTTTGCAGAACTGTAGTCCTCATCGGATACTTGGCATGAGTACACCAGAGGAGGATTTTTTTAGGTAAGAAACTGGATTTTTCATATTTTAAAATTTTTGGTTCATCTGTCTATTGTCATGTGACCAAATATTCTAGGAAGAAGATATAACTAGCAACAGAGGTTGGGATATTTTTCGGGTACACAGATACTCCCCAAAACTATTGGGTGTATTTTCCAGCACACAAGATTATAGTTGTCAGGAGAGATGTGAAATTTGATGAGGAGAAAGCCATGCAATTGTCCCTTGAGAGGGAGCTTTAAATGCATGCAGAAGAGGAAATCTTAGTTCCAAAGGATAAACCTTAATATTTGGAGCAACCAAAAGCAAAGGAATAGAGAGTGGTAGAAACCACTCATGCAGAGACATCCACTAGAAGTGGTAGGAAGCACACCAGAGAGGCTGGATGATTGATGCTATATGTGATAGAGAATTTAGGTGCACCTACATCACAGCACAGGTAGAGACGGTCCACAGACGAGTATATTGTATACATGGTTCTTATGAGTGAATGTATTGTGAAAAAATCATCCTCTTTTGAGGAAGCAGTGCAATAGTCGGTATGGGTTGATGCCATGTTTGAGGAGTATGACTCCATTATCAGAAACAATGCATGGGAAGTGGTCTCAAGACCAGTGGGGAAGTAAGTGATTGGATCCAGGTGGATCTATAAGGTGAAGTAAGCAGTAGATGGGAGTGTGGAGAAATACAAGGCTACATTTGTGGCCAAAGGATTCTCACTGGTAGAGGGGATTGATTATGAGGACACTTTTGCACCAGTTGCAACGTACTCATCGATTAGATACATCCTTGCACTCTCAACGTAGATGGGATGGCAGATACATTATATGGATGTAAAGACAACATTTCTCAATAGAATTATTAAGGAATAAGTGTACATTGAGCATCCATAAGGTTTTGAGACCTTATATATGGAGTCGCATGTGTGCAGACTCAAGATAGCACTGTATGGGTTGAAGTAAGCACCTTGTGCTTAGTACACTAGGATCGAAAGATATTTCACTGGGTTGGGCTTCACAAAGAGTGAAGTGAATGTGAACTTATGTCATATTGTGGTTGATGGTAAGATTTTGATTATTGTACTTTATGTATATGATCTGATATTGATAGGTGATGAGCAACTCATAACTTCTTGCAAATAGGACCTTGCAAGAGAATTTGAGATGAAGGAAATTGGCTCTTACATTATTTCCTTGGTTTGGAAATATGGCAAAGATATGGGGAGCTATTTGTATCTCAGGGAAAGTATGCCAAGGAGATTCAAAGGAAGTTCCAAATGGAGGGAAGCAAACCCATGGAGAATCCTCTTGTAAGAAACTGGATGAAGGAGGATGCTACTTCAGGTGAGATAGTAGATGATAATGTTTATAAGAAGCTTGTGGGTTCACTTATGTATTTGGTGAACACATGACCAGCGTATGATATGCAGTTAACCAGCTTAGTCAAGCTACAGTTAATCCTATCAAAATATTTTGGAAGGCAGGGAAGCATGTTTTGAGATATCTCAGGGGCATTACAGAGTATGGATTATGGTATAGACGAACAAAAGGAGTGAAGCTCCAAGGCTTCACCAATGCAGATTGGGTAGGCATTCCATTAGATAGGAAGAGCACATCAGGGGGCATCTTCAGCATAGGATCAACAACAATTTCTTGGTACAACAGGAAAGATAGATCAATTTCATTGAGTTCAGCAGAGGCAAAGTACATGGCAGCTAGTCAGGATGCATGCGAGGCCATCTGGATGAGGAAGATACTTGTTGGTTTTTTTGGTCATCAGATGGATCCAACGATAATACTTGTGATAACTAGAGTTGCATAAAACTCTCAGTTAATCCGGTATTCTATGACAGGTCCAAGCATATTTATATCTAGAACCACCATCTCAAATATTGTGTTCAGAGGTGCGTTATGTTGTTGCAGTACATTCCCACGGAGGATCAGGATGCAAACATCTTGATGAAGGCGCTGGAAAAGAGAAAATTTGAATACCAGAGGGGCAAGATCAAGGTAATTGATAATCCATTTCTTGTTGAGAGGGAGTGTTGAAATTCAACAAGAAAATGCACCACATACTGGTGTGGGATTCCATTCACACATTGGTGAGGAATTCATTTACACATTTGTAGTAAATTTGGGCGTCTAAATTATTTTTCCCTTAAATAAATTGGACAATAAATTGTAATTTCATCACATAACAACTTGTATCAGTTAACTAAGTCTTGAAGGCTGAGTTAGCTCAATAATTTTGATTTTAGGGTCTAAGATGAGGTATGTAGAGTGATTCTAATATTTTGGGGGTCCAGTTGTAGTTGTAGCACTTGTGTGGTGTGAGTGTAATCAGTTAACTCAAATTAATTGAGTTAAAATTAGTTTAACTAGTTCTAACTGAATAATGAGCTACTGAGAGGTCTAGTGAATTAAATTAGATTTAATTCACAAGTAGTGATCAATCAAATAACTGATGATTATCTATTAATAGCTGCATGCATATCAATTCTGATGAAAACCCAGTTGAGGCAGAGGTTAAAGGGAACTTAACTATCAGTTGTATTATTAGTAAATTTCCCGGGTGCAATTATAAAGTCACAGGAAGGCCATAATGGATTGAGAAATAAAGTAAGGATGAAATTCCTATTTAATAGGGGTATATTTCTCTAGGAATTGCGTGAGCAAGGCAGGCTGGAGGAAGGCAAGGAATTGGCTAAGTGTTTGTCCAATTTTTCCTAGATTAGTGTGAGATGATTGGTAGAGTGCAGGATATTCTTGTGAGCAAGAATGCTTTGTATTGTTTCCTGATTCCTCGACTTTATACAATATATGATAGTGGGGTTTTGAGCAGTTTCTTTCCCTAGGAATATCTGTGTTCTACAATTGATTTACTTCTTTCTCTTACTTTCATGTGATTGAGCAATCATTTTTTATATTCTGCAAATATTGTAGAGGGATTCAGTATCTTGTTTTAGTACATTACATGATCGAATTGAATACATTGGTATAATTTCTACACAACTTCAACTTCTAATTTATCAACCTCTTCTACCTTCTCTTGATATTAGTTCCTCGACTTTTTCTGATTCTGCCAATTTAATTATTAAGCTCACAATATCTTCCTTGAGTTTGGCCTCCTTATTGTCACAAATCTGCAATAATTTTTCTTGATCCTTGCATGCAACTATTAGTCTAGAAATCATAGCTTTAAAAACCTTAATATTGTTGGGAAAAATACTGAGAGGGGGGGGTGAATCAGTATTTAGGGAAAACTAAAAAACTTTTACTTTTTCTTGCTTTTAAAACCCATGCGCTACTTTCCTGAAACAGACTCGCGTATATACGCGGATACCCTTTATGAAACTCGCGTATACACAGATATCTAATTATGTTATTAGATCTTCACTTAAATCATTCCATCATTCATTCATCAGATGTTTAATAAACAGTAAACATGAACAGTAAGAGCAGAGTAAACCATCACACAAAGCATCACACATGAACACCGGGATTTTTAGGTGGAAACCCAAGTCGGGAGAAAACCACCGCTGCAGTTGCTCAGCCTTCAATATTTTATTATAGAAGAAACATCTTACAACATATGTGCTGGCGCAGACTTGACCAGCACGCAGGCACCCCCCTGCGCTCGTTTACCAGCCTTTCCTGGAAGGGAGCTCCAACCCCCTGACTTGTTTACCAGCCTCTCCTGGAAGGGAGCTACGACCCCCGATCTCGTTTACCAGCCTCTCCTGGAAGGGAGCTACAACCCCCTGACTGAAGGCTACAACCCTCAGCACCTTTATGGACCACGTTTCATCAATTTTCACACTGGATCCAAAGCGTCCTCTAGGACACAACTTGCAGGCCACGTTTCATCATATTTTCAGACTGGACCCACTCCACATATTTAAGCTCCATCATACAACCAAACTGAAACAGACAACTCCGAACTGTAGAATACAGATAGCAGCAACACATCAGAACAGATCAGACATTTCATACCCCTTGCTTCAGCAAACCCTAGTTTGCATACGCGCTTTCCCTTCACTGATACCGCGTATATACGCGCTTCCAATCACATCAACCCGCGTATACTTCTGTACATATTACAGAGCTAATTTCACTGCGCATACGCGCTTTCTCTTCAGCGAAGCCACGTATATACGCGCTTCCTCTGCGTAAAACTAGCATATGGTTCTTCAGACATTTAGATCAATGCAATTCTTCAGAACAAATACATCACACAGATTTTACCCTTTACTTCAGACAGATGTTCGCCTCATCTCAGATCTAATCATTCCATAACGAGATGCTTAGCAAATGGAAAGCCATTTCAGATCTGAATTCCCTTCTTCATCATTTTCTTCATGGGTGCTTCATGCATTCCAGATTTATCATTCAGCGTAACCCTTTCCATTCAAATATACTTCAGAGGGAAGTATTCATTCAAGCTCAGACTTCTTGCCCACATACTCATCCTTTGCACAATGAATTTCTTCTCCTTATATAGGTTTACCCTTTTTCAATACCATGAGCCAAAACCACATTACTTCCGATGGTATTCCTGGACGGGGTCACATAGACGAATCATTACTCAATACAATGGGTCAATACCATGGTGGTTACCCCTAGTTTTGCACTTTTTGAGCGCTTTTTCCCATACGCGACTTGGCACGTACTTTACCGCGTGCATACGCGACTTACCCTAGACAAATCCGCGTATGCCTTGAGACATACTCTTTTCATCAAAGATCTAGCACATATTGAATTCCTTTCTTCATTACCTTTTGTACTCTCTGTAGATACAGCAAATTTACATCATTTAACAGGTTCATCAAGACATATTCTATCAAGCACAACTTCATCAAGTGGATTGCCATCAAGGACAACACATGCCAACACTCTCATATCTTCATCTTCATTAAGTGGGTTGCCATCAAGGACAACACTCTGCATCATATTTCCAAAAAATATCATTCTCATCACCACTAGGAACTTCATCATGATCAATATTTGAATCATCAAAATTATAACTTAACCGAAAATAATCAATATTTTACCTTGGGTTTAGGATTTTCTGATTTCTTCTCATCATCCACTGAATCATGTGCACTAGAAGAATGAGGCTCTTATGGCTGAGTTTCTTTTTTTTGAATTCCCTTCTTATTATTCTTCTTATTTTTCTTCTTGTTGCTCTTCTTCTCATTTTCCTTATTGTTGCTGGTACCATCTCCAAATATGCATTCTATCTTGTCCCAAATTTCTTTGGCACGTTTCAAACCCACTAGTCTCTTCATATCATCATCTTGAATATTCTTGTAGATTACACATCTTGATGTAAAACTTCATCTGCAATTGGATCCTTTCCACAACCTTCACATAATACTCTCCAAAATATAGATCCACAAGATAATAATTGAGATTTTATATTTTTGTTCCATGCCTTTTAATTTTCAACAGTGAGGAAAACCATTCCTTAAGAAGTCATTCTGGAAAAAAAAAAAATCAATTTTTCTGCCAACAAACCCCATATCTACTCTCCAGCGATCAAACTACAACCAAGATACCCTCTCTGATACCAATTGTTGGAAACATTTGAGCACTACTGGGGGATGGGGGGTGAATCAGTAGTGTGACGTATTACAAACTTTTTCCTTTTATTTACTTCACTGAATCACATATACATCAACAAAAAATCATTAAACATGTTAATCACATAATCATAACCGAAAATCATAAGCAGCAATATAAAAAATAACTAATACACACAATCACATCATCACACATAAGACACAATATTTCTGGTGGAAACCCTTCCGAGAGAAAAACCACCCTTTTTTTTATTGATCTGCTCTCAATTTATATTATGTCAAGAAATTTGTCTTTTACATAGCTTGTTGAATCCCATCATCATGGAGACTCGACCTCATCTACAATATTCCAAAACTAATCAGATAGGAGACTTTATTCTACTGATCATCTCATAAGACTCTTTTCTCACATGGATCTACGGACTACCATCCGTTGAATGCCACCACGATCAACGATCCTCGCCTAACTCTGATTTTGCTATCCAACTACCATTGGATTGGGAAATTTTTCCTTTAACTAAAGCTTCGATATCACTGCTCCTCTCCACTATGCGGACCTCCTTTCATATATTTTCAAACTAGACCCAAGACTCTCTACTCAATAAGAATTCAACTCTACATACATGATCTCAACAAAAAGATCTCATCATCAAATCAAAATAATAAACTCCACAAACAAATTATCTCTAAACTAGCAAAAATGTGGGCATATCAAATCTGAATACAATCATATCCTCACAAAAATAGAATGTTGTATAATACAAATAACATCATAATACACTATGGCTGTTTGGTAAATTTAGTGTGTCCTAAATTTCTACATTAATTTATCAATCCGGGATTCGTAAGCTGATGAAGTGCGGCGCACTATATGTGCAAGATAACCTATTTCTTAACTTTTTGTCGTTTTTGGTTTTCTAAGGTGAGATGGAAATTCTAAAATAAAAGCAAGTATGGTTATGTTTGTTCAAGGAAATGATATCCTCTATAATGATTTACCAACTTGAAAATTAAAAAGGAATTTGAAATTTAAAATGACAAAACTTGAAGGAAATGAAAATGCGCTGCTGAAATGAAAAGGTGCTGCTAGTCTAATAAATCAAAACAGTGAACTATTGAGCATGAAAACCAAACTATTCTTGCTGCTGTCTAAACACAAAAGAAACTATGCTTAAAGAAATCCAAAATTGCAACAAAGTAAATCTAAGTCAGATTACATCAACTTGTCTTCTGATCCCTCATCATTAGTCCAGCTATGATTTTCGGAAGTAACCATAAACAACTTGAGTAACTGATATCTAACTTGCAGAAAGTAAACTAATACCAAACTATACATTCATAATTCAATCCCTCACCATCAGTCCAGCTGTGGCTTTCGGAGGTAACTGAAGATGTCATGCACAATTTAATATTTCTAACTTGCAGAAAGGAAACTAATACCAAACTACACATTTCATAATACAATCCCTCACCATCAGTCCATTTGTGGCTTTCGGAGGCAAATGAAGATGTTATGAGAAGTTTAATATATCTAAATTTGCAGAAAGGAAACTAATACCAAACTACACATTTCATAATACAATCCCTCACCATCAGTCCAGCTGTGGCTTTCGGAGGCAACTGAAGATGTTATGAGCAGTTTAATATATCTAAATTTAACTACGAAGCAAATAAGAAAAAGCTGGTCGCTCATGATACTAAAATTACAGAAACTAAGAAAAACAAATTAGCAGCAGAACAATGTTAATTCCATGTCATTAGTCAAAAAGTTATGCAAATGCCCGGGCTGCCTATTTATAACCTGAAACAAGAACACTGATCAGTGATTAATAACATAAAACATGAAAGACCGAAGTAACATGGAAAGCATGAAAGATTATAAACAGAAATGAAGCATATATACCATGAAAGATGCAATGTATAAACATGTGAATGGATTATGGCACAATGAGCTTTAAAGAAATAAAACAAGAACTATACAATAATGCACATAACCTTGGCAAGTGCAGGGGCCCTCTACACCAGCCTTGGCAACAATATTCAAGTACGAATTACGTTTGGAAACAGTCTTCTTATATTAAAATGCAGTCATAACAGAAAGGTGATATTACGGCACAAGTGCAACGTAATTACATTACAGAGCAGACTAATAAAAGATAACAGAGACTAACATATACTAATCCCATATGCGTATGAAAACACGTTATTTATAATAAAAGAAACATAATTGATTCCTAAAGTTTATGCTGATGGAGAACACGTAGACCATTACGTCCACAGATCTAGGATCATGGCCGTATTGAAAAGTAAATCTATGAGGAGTGGATGTTTGAATTCGGCTATGGAGCCATGTACAGATGTTGATTTGTCCTCCGCAATTCAGAAATGGCCATATGAACCTTTACGTGACACGAAACAGAGTCCTGTCACCGTGGGACTCTACGGTTGACTTCCATTTGGACACCTTTGACCGCAGCCTCTTTAGATGGATTTTCTCGAGCCAATAGGACACGATCCATGTCCACATCATTTATGACTTGCCCATGTGGCTCGTTTTTCTTGTAGACACCTGTAACATAGAGTTTCACAAAATGGCTGCGGAAAGTTGTAGCAGCTGCGGAAAGTGGCAAGATTCCGCAGCTAGATGAGAAAAATCTAAATCAAACAGCAGACACAAAAATATAGTTAAAAACCATGTTAGATGCTCTTTTTCAATTAATATACAATGATATTGACAACTTGGGAGGTTCAGGTGAGTGAAAAAGGTATAGAAAAGTGTATGGAAAAGATGCAGATTTGAGACTCAACATACCCCCACTATGAAGGTGTTGCATGTCCTCATGCAACCAAAATTTTGATATTCCTTCCTTAGTTCATATGCCTTGACACTTCAGCCAGCACATCCAATCCTCTCCTCCTCTTCCTTGGTGCTGCCAACATTCTAGGTTTCTTCATTAAGCACCTAAATTTTATATTAACCAGTGCTCTGCTTAACTTCTGGCATTTCCTTTTCAATTTCTTGTTCTTCTTCTGCCATATTCCCAGATGTAGCATGGTATTATCATGAATGATTTTGTCCAATTTACCTTGTTCCTTCAATGTCTCATTTTCATTTTTGATGTGTCTATTTAAAAGCTCTAGCTCAAAGACTTCATGTTTTAGTGATTGGACTAGATCATCTTGTACTGTGTGAGGTTGGGTGGACGAAGTACTGGGGCCGGTAGCTGCTTTTTCCAAAGATTCTATATAATCATATACTTCTTGTTGCTTGGGGTCTATTTCAGGTGTCATTTTTATTGGGCTATCCCCAAAATGCCGTGAAGGAGAGTTATCTTCAAAATCTGGCTGAGAAGGGCTCACATCAACATCTTGCTGAGAATGGGATGGAGTATGTTCAATGTCTGACTGAGAATGAAATGAACCAGGTTCACTAACTGACTGAGATGGACTATGGTCAGTTGGGGACTGTTCAGATGTTTCCTCTCCCAAGTCAATGAAATGAGGACCTTTCATTTGCATTTTCCTCAATTTCCCCTTAAGTCTGCTTCTTCTTCTCACACGCTATGGTGCACTATCCTTTTGTTTTTGTTTCCCTTTTTCTGTCTTCTTGGCCATAGAGGACTGTTTTTGAAGATAAATTAATCTTTCAGATAACACTTGGTGATCTTCTTCTTCGGAAGAAGGGGTTTTATGTATAGCCTCAATAGTTTTTCTCTCTTTTGGTGTTATTGGCTTCTTACCTTTGATTTCTTTCTTCTTCCTCTTTGACAGTCTCTCTTCCCTATCAGTTCTTTCAATTGTAGTAGTAGGAGTATTTTGGATTTCATCGATTGTTCTTTTTCTCCTACTTCTTCTTGCTGTGCTACCTTCAGGAATTTCTTGAGTAGGAGTAATTTGGGTTTCATCATTTATTCTTTTTCTTCTACTCCTTCTTGTTGTACTACCTTCAGGAATTTCCTGAGGTTCCTCAAAGAAATTTCTAATTAGAAATTGTTCCCATGTGTCTTTCTTCTCCTTTAACTCTTTTTCAATCAAAATTTTTACAAGACCGTGGTGATATAGATGTGGTTCTACATCTCCTAAATGCTTCTGAATAGTCACAGACATTTTCTTCAAGCTATTTAACAAAAAATATGGGAGATTGAGAGCTTGATTATCTAGAAAATTCATCAGTAACCTGGTATGGTACATGTACATGGACCCAAAACGGCCTTCACAGGTAATGAATTTCTGAACAACTAGCAGCAAAGTAGCCCATTCCTCTTTCAATGCATGAACAAGAATTCCTCTTTTAAAAATAGTTATGTCCATACCTTGGTTTCGTGAGATTGTTCTCCAGGCTTCATCACTGATACTTTTATTCTTAAACCAACGCTCACCCTCTTGAAGAAGTTACGTGGCAGATGCTATAGATGCCTCGTTCACCGCAAACTTAAGGTCTCCAATCTCTACTTCCAAGCCATTGAACGACCTTGCAAATGCTTTTGTCACTTCTTTATGATAACCTCTGAATTTTTGGATAAACCGCAGCCACTTTGCTTTCTTCAATATATCCCTTACTTGTGGATATCCCTCCATGAACTTAGGTCCTTCCGGTTCTGCTCTTAGCAATTTACCCATTTTTCTTTCTGCTCTTCACAAATTTGCCTGCGTGAGGGTTTAATGGAAATAGAACGGTTGAATGCACAGAGATGAGCACAATGACTGTGGGTAGATATCAGAGAGTGGGTATACAGACTATAGCGTAATAGAGAACGAAATGGAGTGAACAGAACAGAGAGGGGTTTTCGTGAGCACGACAGAGATACGGCTGTGAGATTAACAGAGTATAACACATTCGGCAGTGTTTTGAAATTTGGTGGCTGTGAAATAAATGTGAGCACGTTTAAACAACGACTATGGATTTATGCGGCTGTAAGAGTCCGTGGTCAAATCAATTACGTCTCATTGTCGCCGGTGGAATATCGGAATATGAGTGAATATCGGGGGTTTAATTATGGAACCGTTTGAGAATGAATGTGGGAGGATCATATGGAGATCGTGAAAGGGTTACGGAAGTTGTCAATATAATCATTGCACATAATGGATGGAGCTTATGGTTTAGAATTATATAAAAATGTGTTTTTCAATGCTATTTGAAATGAATTTTACTCATACCTTGGAATCTTTTGCCTTTTCCCTTGGTCTTCAACTAGTTGCTCTTTATTGGTGTCTTGAATGCTCCATGTCTTCATTTTTTATCCTCTCACCTGCATTTTATTTCATGATTATGGAAATAACATCTGGCTGTACATTCTTTTGAAAACATAGTAGTAGCTGCGGAATCTGCTTCTGGCTGCGGAAACTGGAGTCAGCTGCGGAAACAGATGTCAGCTGCGGAAACTAACACAGCTATTATTTGGATGAATGGAGATGAACGGATGACAAATGACTAGATGGAAATGGTTATGAAAAAGAATTTTATTGATGAAATGGAATGAAATGGATGAAATGAAGTGGAATGGAGTGAAATGAAGTGAAATGAAATGGAATGAAGTGGAATGGAATGGAGTGGGTGGTCACAAAACTTGTGAAATGAAAGAAAGATTTTTTTTTGGAAAATATAGAGTGTCAGGTGTTCCTGATTTTCACCCTATATTTTCTGTATAAGACTGCCAATCAGTGATTGGTTTTTAGGCTTATACAAAATTTCTTTCTTTCTTTCTTTTTTTTCTTTTTTTTTTAACTGAAAAGATATATTTTAACTGAAAAGAACAAAAGCTAGGCTGGTGGAGAAAAAGAATTCTTCTGTACCAGCCTGATTGCAGAATTTTCTTGAAACATTTTGACAAAATCATCTTTTGAGAGTGGCTTATGATAAACTTTCAATCTATGGCCATTCACAATAAGAGGAGTTTGAAACTCATCAATGGTCTTGATTCTTACTGCTCCATTGTTAAAGATCTTGTCAATCTCATATGGCCCAAGCCAATGAGTCTGAAATTTTCCTTGAAAATCTTTAAACTTGGAATCAAATAACAATGCCCAATCTCCTTCTTGAAACTTCTTCTCTTTGATGTGCTTGTCATGCCATTTAGCTCTTTGATATTGAACTAGATCAGTTCTTAAAATTGCTTCTTGTCTGATCTCATCTAGCTCATTCAACTGCTCCATTCTATGCTTTTGGGCTTCTGATAAGTCCATCCCCAATTGAATTGCTATCTTGAAGGTCTTGACTTGGAACTCAATGGGGAGCAAGACTTCTTTCCCATAAACAAGTTCATAGGGAGAATGTCCTGTTGTATTTCTCCATGTAGTTCTGTAGGCCCACAAGGCTTCAGGAAGCCTTTTTGCCCAATCTCTTCTATGTAGATGAACAGTTTTGGTGATGATACTTTCAAGAACTTTATTTGTGGACTCCACTTGACCATTTGCTTGCGGATGGTAAGGAGTAGATCTTCTGTGCTTGATTTTGTATTCTTCCATCAACTTCTCCACCAAATGGGATGTGAATTGGCTCCCCTGATCTGTCACAATTTCTCTTGGAACACCAAAGCGAGTAAAAATATCCTCATAAAGAAAATGAACAACTGAATTTTCAGTAGCAGATACTAATGCTTTGGCTTCTACCCATTTAGTAACATAATCAGTAAAAACCAATATATATTTCTTTTGCTTAGATGGTGGATTAATAGGTCCAATGAAATCTAAAGCCCATTTTTCAAAGGGTTCAATGAGTACCTGTGTTTGCAATGGAATTTCATTTGAAAGGGTAGGTTTCCCTACTCTTTGGCAGCTGTCACACCTTTTGACATATTATTTTGCATCTTTGAAGAGGGAAGGCCAATAATATCCTAAAGAGAGGATTTTATAGGCCGTCCTTTTTTCTGCAAAGTGTCTGCCGCATGGTTCATCATGACATGCCTTAAGAATATCAGGCATTTCATCTTCCCTGACACATCTTCTGATCACAAGATCTGGCCCTGTTTTAAACAATTCGTTAGAAATCCATGAATATTTTGAACTCTCCTAAATAATTTTTCGTTTTTCACTTGGAAATAAATATGAAGGCAGTTTCCCTGTAACCAAATAGTTAGCAATATCTGCATACCAAGGAGTCTTAATAGTTACTGCAAACAAGTATTCATCAGGAAACTTATCCTCTACAGGAGAATCTTCTTTAGTATTCTGAATCCTAGACAAGAAATCAGCTACTGTATTCTGTTTTTCTGGTCTATCCAACACAGTAATATTGAATTCTTGCAAAAGTAAAAGCCATCTTGTCACTCTGCCATTAGTAACAGGTTTGTTCATTAAATATATAATTGCAGAATGGTCAGTATGAATAAAATTTTCATAGCCTGTTATGTAATGTCTAAACTTATTAATTGCATGAACAACAGCTAAAAACTCTTTTTCAGTCACAGTATAGTTCAACTCTGTGGGAGTCAAATTTTTATTGGTATAATAAATGGCATAAGGAACTAAATCTTTTTGACCCAACACAGCTGCTAGAGCTGTATCTGAAGCATCCGTAGAAATATGGAAAGGGAGTTTCCAATTTGGTCCTCTCAAGATAGGTGCTTCAGATATTCTTGTTTTCAAAGTTTCAAAAGTTGATTGACAATCAGGATCCCATTTAAATTCACAGTCTTTTGTAAGCAACTTGAAGAGTGGAGATGCTATTTTAGTGAAGTTTTCTATAAATCTTCTATGGTAACCAGTAAATCCTAGAAAACTTCTAACATCTCTTTGACAATTTGGAATAGGCAACTTGGAGATGACTTCAACTTTTGATCTATCAACCTTAATCCCATCTCCTGAAATATGATGTCCTAAAACAATCCCTTCAGTAAACATCATAAAGCATTTCTCATGGCTTAATGAAAGGTTTGTTTCTTTACATCTTATAAGAAATTTTTCCAAATTTTCTAATGCTTCTTCAAATGAATTACCATAAACTGTAAAATCATCCATATAAACCTCTACACAATCATGGATTAGATCAGAAAAAATTCCTAGTACTGCTCTTTGGAATGTTGCAGGTGCATTACATAGCCCAAAAGGAAGTACTTGGTAGGCAAAAGTTCCCCATGGACAAGTAAATGTGGTCTTATCTTGATCTTCAGGTGCTACCTTAATTTGATTATAGCCACTAAAACCATCCAAAAATGAAAAGTACTTTTTACCTGCTAATGTGTCTAATACCTGATCGATAAAAGGCAAAGGAAAGTGATCCTTCAAAGTTGCTTTGTTCAATTCCCTATAATCAATGCATACCCTCCATTTACCATTCTTTTTAGGTACTATAACCAAAGGAGAAACGCATCGGCTATCTGAAATTGGATAAATGAAGTTTACATTGAGAAGTTTTTGGAGCTCTTCTTTCACTGTCTCCCTAAGATTTGGATTCATCCTTCTTTGAGGTTGTCTGATTGGTCTACTGTTTTCCTCAATATAGATATGATGGATGCAAGTCTTAAGATCAATACCCTTCATGTCAGTATACTCCCATGCAAATGCAGTAGAATGTTTTTGCAAGATTTTGGTTAATTCTTCTTGTTGTGACTTTTCCAAATGTTTGTTGATATTCAATGTTTTTCCTGGAAAAATCTCAATAGTAGAACTACCAAACTCTTCCATAGAGTAAAGAGACATTTGTCTTGATGATAAATATTCTATATCAGATTCCAATTGAAATTGTGTGGGGTCATATTCTAAAGATGTCTCAAAATTTTCTAATGTGTTCAGAATTTGACTATCCTCACTGATTTCAGAAATGGTAAAGACAGGTTGTATAGTGTCCTCATCATCAACCCATTCATTGTCTCCTACTTCTGTGATTGCTTTTGCTGGAGGATAAAAATTGAATTTCTTTGTCTAATTACCATTAGAAATGTACATGTCCCCAGATCTACAACTAATAAAAGCATCAGCTGTGGCTAGCCAAGGTATTCCTAAAATAAGTGGGTGCCCTCCTAGATTACTTTTGGGAGTCAAAATCATAAAATCTACCGGATATTCCCAAGAATCTAAGGAGACTGAAATATCTTCTAATACACCATCTAGTTTAATAATTGATCGATCTACAAGTTGCAGTAGAGTAGGTGTAAAAATAAGGTTAGGAAGTTTTAGCTGGTCCATAGTCTGTCTACTCATAATGTTGATAGCAGCCCCTAAGTCAATCAATGTGTTTTGAATTTCTATCCCATTTATATGTGTCTTAACAATTGGACTTCCTGGATCTACATACTTCTGCATGGTAATTTTTCCCATCATAATATCTGCAATCTTTCCTACCAGGTGGATTCTTCTTGTGTCTTTTAGTTTCCTTCCTGGTCTTTTGAAACTCAACTCCTTTATTGTTTTTGCTAGAATAGGAATCTCTAGAATGGCTTGTAGCAAGGGAATATTGATACAAACATTCTTCAATTCATCTAGAAAATCATAGTTAGGCAACAAGATTTGTTTTTCCACCCCCTTGTCAATTTGTAGTCTTCCAGGAAAAGGAGGTGTAGATGAAGATGCAGGTTGCTCAACTATAGGAGTTGTGGGTGTTAACTTTTCTTTCTCTTTTTGAATATTTGAGTTTTGAAGAGAGTCCTCCTCAGAGGTATCCTGCTCTAGGTCATCTATAGAAGGTTTTTCTAAAACTCTACCAGATCTGAGTTGTACATCATTGAGAGGAACAATCATATAGGTAGGAAATTGTTGTCCTTCTATCATGTAAGTATTCTGAGGATTTTTATTATTAGGATTTGGCAATGGCTGAGCTGGAAGTTGATTTGTCTTCTGTTGGTATGGGAGCATGAGTTGAGGATTTGTATTTTGTTGAGAAGGTTGTTGTTGTGGAAATGGCAATGAAAGTTGTGGATTTGGGTTTGGAAGTTGTAGAGCTTGTTGATTTTGAAAAGATGGAGGATATTGATAAAATTGAGCAAATCTCCCATAAGGATTTTGCATCCCTTGTACCCATGGCTGATATGAATTTTGATGTTGGGGCCAAGGTTGTTGCAAAGGATTCCAATTTGGTGGGGTTTGAAGATTCATAGGGTTATTAAACCCTTGAGATTGTTGTCCCTGCCAAGGTCTCCTTGCGACAAAACAGAGAGATTCTACTGAGTTTGGATCTTCTTGAAAAACAGCTTTGAGTCCAGGAATTGAAGGAAAATCCTTGATCTCATGATTTTCTGAGCAAATCATACATGTTTCTACAACTTTTGCATCCAAGGGACATTCCCTTAAAGCATGTTTCTTCCTACATTTCGGACAAAAGATGGCTAAAGCATCTGTTTCTGCTTTCTGCTTGTTTTGGATTTTAAGGGTGTCTAGTTGTTCACTAAGGCTCCCTAAGATATCAGTTTTGAATTCATCAAGCATGTTACCAATCTCTACCCTACTTACTGATCCAGTTGCAGATTTTTTAGCCCTAATAAGAGAAGGATCCCTAGGCCCTTTTCCTGTTTTAGATTTTCCTCTTGAGAGATGGACACATAGTTCTGTTATGTCACGAAGTGGAAGTTGAGAAATGTCTCCTTTCCCCATCATGTTTAAAATATCTATCCATTCATCTATAATGGCTTTTAATATGAGGGCTTTCAAAGTTTCATCATCTAAGTTGCTCATCTTTGCTCTTTTTAAGTTGTATTGAAATCTTTCAAGTAAATCTTCCAATTTTTCATCTTCTTTTTGCATCATTTTGAATACCTCATCCTTGTGATTGGTGGGCATACAATAGTCCAAGTATCTATCCAAAAATGTTTGTTTCATATCATTCAAAGTCCTAATAGATTGAGTGGCTAATCCCATGAACCATTTCAAAGCAGCTCCCTTCAATGTTGAAGGAAACAGTTTGAGTTTTTGAGAGTCTTCCATATAGTCATAGGTTTGGCACACGACTTCAAACTCAAATAGAAATGTTTCAGGATCCTCACTTCGCAATCCATAAAATTTAGGGAGGACAGATGGTGAGATATTTTTCATTGTTGTATGAGTTTCCTCATCAACTATAGGGAATCCAAACAAGTTATCTCCTTCCCTATTTCTTCCATTATTATCTTCACCATTGTTGTCTCCATTGTTTCCTCCTCCTCTACCTCTACCTCTCCCTCCAAATCCATCTATTATTTCCTCTGCCATGATAGTTTCTTCAGAGTCCTTAAAGTCCTCTGGTTTTTCTATCAAGGGAGGATGAGAGAGAGTCTCTTTGTTTTCTAAATGGGATTTAGTAGGTGGTATAGGAGAATCCTCTAATTCAGCTGCTCCTTGAATTCCAAAAATCTTAAGGCTAGGGGTAGATGGTGGTGAATCTGGTCTATGCCTTGAAGAAGATGGAGTTGTGAAAATCGAACTCTTGGCTTTAGTTATAAACCTTCCCCTAGAATCTCTTGCTCTATGCATGTCATTTTTTATTTTTTATTTTTATTTTTAAAAAAAAGTTGGGCTAATAATTCTCTTTCTGATCTTCCAGGTCACACTAGGTGCAAGAAGAGAGCATACTTAAGAAATTACTGAACCAATAACTCTGTTTTCTGATCCTCCAGATCACACTAGGTGCAAGAGGAGAGCATACTTCAAGAAGTTATCAATTTTTCCCTTCTTTTATGATTTTTTTTTTTTTTTTTTTTAAGAAATTGGCTACCTAGTTACACTTCCCCAGCAACGGCACCAAAATGTTTGGTCAATTTAGTGTGTCCTAAATTTCTACATTAATTTATCAATCCGGGATTCGTAAGCTGATGAAGTGCGGCGCACTATATGTGCAAGATAACCTATTTCTTAACTTTTTGTCGTTTTTGGTTTTCTAAGGTGAGATGGAAATTCTAAAATAAAAATAAGTATGGTTATGTTTGTTCAAGGAAATGATATCCTCTATAATGATTTACCAACTTGAAACTTAAAAAGGAATTTGAAACTTACAATGACAAAACTTGAAAGGAAATGAAAATGTGCTACTGAAATGAAAAGGTGCTGCTAGTCTAATAAATCAAAACAGTGAACTATTGAGCATGAAAACCAAACTATTCTTGCTGCTGTCTAAACAAAAAGAAACTATGCTTAAAGAAATTCAAAATTGCAACAAAGTAAATCTAAATCAGATTACATCAATTTATCTTCTGATCCTTCATCATTAGTCCAGCTATGATTTTTGGAAGTAACCATAAACAACTTGAGTAACTGATATCTAACTTGCAGAAAGTAAACTAATATCAAACCATACATTCATAATTCAATCCCTCACCATCAGTCTAGCTGTGGCTTTTGGAGGTAACTGAAGATGTCATGCACAATTTAATATTTCTAACTTGCAGAAAGGAAACTAATACCAAACTACACATTTCATAATACAATCCCTCACCATCAGTCCAACTGTGGCTTTCGGAGGCAACTGAAGATGTTATGAGCAGTTTAATATATCTAAATTTGCAAAAAGGAAACTAATACCAAACTACACATTTCATAATACAATCCCTCACCATCAGTCCAGCTGTGGCTTTCAGAGGCAACTGAAGATGTTATGAGCAGTTTAATATATCTAAATTTAACTACTGAATCAAATAAGAAAAACTGAATTAAACAAAGCAGTACTGAAATTAAACAAAAACTAAGAAAAACAAATTAGCAGCAGAACAGTGTTAATTCCATGTCATTAGTCAAAAAGTTAGGCAAATGCCCGGGTTGCCTATTTATAACCTGAAACAAGAACACTGATCAGTGATTAATAACATAAAACATGAAAGACAGAAGTAACATGGAAAGCATGAAAGATTATAAACAGAAATGAAGCATATATACCATGAAAGATGCAATGTATAAACATGTGAATGGATTATGGCACAATGAGCTTTAAAGAAATAAAACAAGAACTATACAATAATGCACAGAACCTTGGCAAGTGCAGGGGGCCTCTACACCAGCCTTGGCAACAATCTTCAAGTACGAATTACGTTTGGAAATAGTCTTCTTATATTAAAATGCAGTCATAACAGAAAGGTGATATTACGGCACAAGTGCAACGTAATTACATTACAGAGAAAACTAATAAAAGATAACAGAATCTAACATAGACTAATCCCATATGCGTATGCAAACGCGTTATTTATAATAAAAGAAACATAACTGATTCCTAAAGTTTATGCTGATGGAGAACACGTAGACCATTACGTCCACAGATCTAGGATCATGGCCGTATTGAAAAGTAAATCTATGAGGAGTGGATGTTTGAATTCGGCTATGGAGCCATGTACAGATGTTGATTTGTCCTCCTCAATTCAGAAACGGCCATATGAACCTTCACGTGACACGAAACAGAGTCCTGTCACCGTGGGACTCTACGGTTGACTTCCATTTGGACACCTTTGACCGCAGCCTCTTTAGATGGATTTGCTCGAGCCAATAGGACACGATCCATGTCCACATCATTTCAGACTTGCCCATGTGGCTCGTTTTTCCTGTAGACACCTGTAACATAGAGTTTCACAAAATGGTTGCGGAAAGTTGCAGCAGCTGCGGAAAGTGGCAAGATTCCGCAGCTAGATGAGCAAAATCTAAATCAAACAGCAGACACAAAAATATAGTTAAAAACCATGTTAGATGCTCTTTTGCAATTAATATACAATGATATTGACAACTTGGGAGGTTCAGGTGAGTGAAAAAGGTATAGAAAAGTGTATGGAAAAGATGCAGATTTGAGACTCAACAATGGCTATGTTCAAAATGCATCTGAAACACTTATAAAAACAAGCGTGAGAGGATCACCAACATATAAAAAATTCTCCAAACAATCTCTACTCTAGTAGCTTCAATTTTGGTCTATTCTTCATCATGCTTCATATCTTCTCACTATTCAGTTATGAAAACACATTTAGTGAAGCATATATGCTCTACTCAAAGTCTAAAGCATAATCACTCTATTCATACTTCTCTCCACTCATACTCTGAACATATAACACCATCAACAACCACTAAGCTCCAAGGACACGAATATAAAACTTGTAGGAAGAAATTGAGCATGGGGCTAGGATCAAGGGTGCAAAAATTAGACCAAATCAATCCACTAACATCACTACTTGTGAACTTAAGGTGTTCACATCATTGGAGGAAGTAGTGAACTTAAGGTGTTCACATCATTCGAGGAGATTTTCAACCCTTTTCTGACATTATCCAATTAATTTTGAAGCTTCTCGAAATTACCACATGAATTTTTACTCGAAAAATGCAGGGAATGTAGGGAAAAATCTCTTAGAATGTATACGCTACTCCTGTGAAGTAAACCAATGTATGTACATTATTCCTATGACATAAAATACCGTATACCCATAAAAATTCAAGTTTTGCACTCTTTTAGGCTCCAAACTTCCTGAAACTGATCCTCTTCTTCTTTAAGCACTTGTACAAGCCGCTAGACCTATGGCATAGCTTTTGACACATCTGCATGTCGATCAAACATGTATCCCAAGTGTAATTTTCTAAGTTGACTTAAAATGCCAAAAAACAAGGTTTGCAAGAGTGCCAACAAGTCCTCTACTCTCTATCAATCATCTCCACAAGTTGTAACACCTCTGACAGACCTGCAATACTTTTTAGCACCATTAAAAATCTATCACACCATTACAACAAGTCATCCTCATAAACATATACATGAAGACCTAATGAAGACCTAGTTGAAAATTCAACTAGTATGACATCAACCATCTCCATTACATGTAGATATGCATCATCAACCAACCAATTCCGTCATCTGACCATCATCATAAGCTCAATCATCAATGTAAACACATACTGAAAAACATCAACTGCTCCATTAATCCACAACATCATGAGTTTGACAGAAGTGCATGACCTCATAGGGTTGACATAAATTCCAACAAAATCAACTCAATGTCAATCACAACTAGTTGCAACCATACTGTAATGAAGAACTCCATACAACATCTACTTACAAGAGGTTGACATCAATTCCAACATTAGATAGCTTCCATCATAAACTAATATAATCATCAACTAGTTGGACCATGCACACCATAATGCCAACATACAGTTCCTTGTTGAATATATTAAATTGAAAAATGAACATATGTACAAATAAACTAAAAAAAAAAAAAAGTTTTATGGAAATATTCAAATTACCTTTTTCCTTGTACTTGTTCCCTTGGATTTCTATCTCTAAGTGTTATGTTTCCTAAAAATTGAAAAATCATCATTTTTAATTACAATATATAAAAACTATAACAAAAAAAGAGAGAATTGCACAATTTAATAATCAAATGAAGATAAATAGAAAAAATACACACCTCTTAGCTCTGATACCAAATGTAGGTTTTAACCTTGTACAAAATTTATCTGCAAACCAATTCTTAAAGACAAAAAATAAAAAATAGTGAGAGAATAAAATATAAGATAGATATACACATATATTTTCCCCTTGATCCCAAATCGGGACTACCAATTTGATTTTTCATTATATTCCTTTTAGTGTTACAACACATATATATACATGTCGAAGCATTTATAAACCCCAACCCTGGATTTGAACATAACTGTAGTTCCCTTGACCAGATCTACAAAATACCAGGGGAAGAAAACCATAATGCCCCAAAACCATGTGCAAACCCATGCACAAAACCATAGGCAGGTCATGCCCCAAAACTGATAGCGCGTGCGACTAATCGTGGAAAGAATATAAAACATACCCAACATTCTCCCACTTTTTGTTTTCTTTCCACAGGGGGCAACAGGAGAGCTTACTCATTAGTCCAGCCCTACAAAACCCATTGTTTCTATAAACCAAGAGAACTTCTGAGTTCTCACAGACTTCGTCAATGCATCTGCAACATTATTCAATGTTTCCACCTTTACTAGAAAAACCTTTTTAGCCTCAACCATATCTCTCACAAAGTCATATTGAACATCAATGTGCCTTGTCTTTGAATGATAAGCAGGGTTATTTGCGAAGAAAATTTCACTTTGGCTATCATAGGCTATACTTATAGCTCGTTGCACCAACCCCATACTTGAACACAATATTTGCAACCAAACTTCTTCCTTTCTTGCATGAGTGGCTGCCATGTATTCTGCCACTCTAGTTGAAACAGACACTATAGACTTTATTTTACTCATTCAACTGACTGCATCTCCAAATAGGCTAAAAACATACCCATTTGTAGATATTATTTATTCCAGATCTCCAGCCCAGTCTGAATAAAAAAAACAACGAATGCCCAAAACTCTGTCCAATCCTGGTCTTCCCTGGTAGCAAAAACCATAATCACTAGTGCCATGCAAATATCTGAAAAACAGCTTCACTATTGTCTAATGCTCCTTCCTTGGTTTTGACATAAACCTGCTCAATACTCCCACTGCATGTGCAATGTCTGGTCTAGTATATACCATTTCATACATCAGGCTACCCACTGCACTTGCATATGGAACACGAGACATATCCTCCTCTTCTTCTTGTGTCTTGGGACACTGTTCAACAGATAGCTTTACACCTACAGGAATAGGAACCTCCAGCAGTTTACTATCTTGCATATTTAACCACTGCAATATTGTCTCGACATACTTCCTCTAGTTTAACCAAAGCTTCCTCTTTGCCCGATCTCTCTTAATTTCCATTCCCAAAATATAGTTTGCAGCACCAAGATCCTTCATGTCGAATTTGGCGAACAATTGGGTCTTCAAATCCTGGATAATTTATTTGTCATTTCCAATTAGAAACATATCATCCACATACAAGACCAAATAAATAACATGGTAAAAAATTAATTTAAAATACACATAGTGATCCTCTTTTCTTCTGGTGAATCCAAGTCCCCATATATAGGTATAAAATTTCTGATACCACATCCTTGGTAACTGTTTTAACCCATAAAAAGACCTTTTTAACCTGCATACCAGTTCTTTCTCACCGTTCACCATAAAGCCTTCAAGTTGCTTCATGTAGATCTCCTCTTCTAGATCCCTTTAAGGAAATGATGTCTTCACATTCATCTATTCTACCTCAAAAAGAAATGCAACAACAACAGATAAAAGTAATCTAATAGAAGTAACCTTGGCAACAAGAGAAAAAATATCATGAAAATCAATTCCTGGCACCTGGGAAAACCTTTTGCTACCAACCGAGCTTTGTATTTCTCTGCCTTGCCTTCTACACTCATCTTATTATTAAACACCCATTTTCTCCCGATAGGCTTCCTTGCAACCAGCAACTACACCAGATCACATGCCTCATTTTTGTGCAAGGATGCCATTTCATCAACCATGGCATCCTTCTAGAGTTTTCCATCCTCTTAATCCACTTCATCCCTGACAGTTCTGGGATCATCATCAATTATAGTTAAAGAAAAATTTGAACACAAAGCAGATGGACTATACCTTTCTAGCTGCATTATTTCCCAAATTGATCTTCTCATAGATGGAGTTTGTGGCTCTTCCTCTTCTGAATCTTGTTCAGTTGTAGAATATGATTCATCCTTTTTTAGCTCAAACTCTATCTTCTTAGGTTCCTTTGGTAGGAATTCATGTTTAACAACATATTTCACCTCTCTAAACACCACATCTCAAGTGTACACAACTTTCCTTGTTTCTGGGTTCCAAAGCTCTTAACCTTTTAAACCATCCTTATACCCATTAAGATGCACCTCTCAAATTTATTATCCAAATTTTCCTTTTCTCCTTTTGAACATGTACATATGCATCACATCCAAATAACCTCAGATGTGAAAGAGATATTTTCTTACCAGTCCATACCTCATGTGGATTCTTATCCTCCAACGCTAATGAAGGTGATATGTTAACTAGGTAACATGCAGTCTCCACTACCTCTGCCCAAAATTCCTGTCCTAACCTGATACCACTGAGCATGCTTATTTCCTTATCCATCAGCGTTATGTTCATTATTTCTGCAACTCCATTTTGATGAGGTGTGTATGGAGTAGTCTTCTGTCGTGCTACAACACACTTCTTACAAAACTCTTCAAATTTCTTCTTGCAGAACTCTCCACCATTATCTTTCATCAGAAACTTTATCTTCTTTCGTGTTTGGTTTTCCACCAGAGTCTTAAATTCTTTAAATCTGTCAAAGACTTTAGATTTCTTCCTCAAGAAATAGATCCATGTGTTTCTTGAGAATTCATCAACGAATGAAGCATAGTACACAGAATTTCCGAGTGATGGAACCGAAACAGGTCCAAACACATCACTGTGCACAAGCTCTAATATCTTGTTCGCCCTCTTAGCACTAGAAGGAAAACTCACCCGATTCTGCTTCCCATATACACAACATTCACAAAAATTGAAATCCAAAGAGAAATTAGACACACCTTCTATGTACCATTACCATGCATTATTTGAAGGCCCTTCTCTCCAATATTTCCAAGCCTTTGATTCCATAGCATGGTCTTTTCTCCTGAGACCACTAGGCTTTCTGCTCCACTTTCAGGAACCAAAGAACTATTTCACTCATCAATAACGATGCTACTATGAAACTTGTACAGATTTCCAATCTGAACTGCCCGCACTAATACTAGTGCTCCCCGAACTATCTTGCAGGTATATTTCTCAAACACTATTTTTACACCTGCATCATCCATCTTGCTTATAGAAATCATATTTTTGGCCAATGCAGGAATATGCAGAACACCATGAAGTGTTATAACCCTTCCACCTAGTAGCTTCAACTTGAATTTTCCACGTCTGATGATTCTAGCCTTCCTATCATCTCCTAATAAGACATCACCACCATAATACTTCTCATACTCGCAAAACCACTCCCTATGGGGAGTGAAGTGAAAGGATGCACCTCAGTCAATAAACCATGCCTCATGATCTACATGTGTATTTGAATAAGAAGAAAAATACACATCCCCACCTTCATCTAAGGTGGTTTTTTCTTCTGCAGAAGGAGCATCATTAGATCCCTTTCCTTTCTCAGGAGCTTTAGATATGCAGTCCCTTTTGTATTTCCCTTCCTTTCCGCATTTCCAACACACCTTTACATGCTTTCCTGGAGATTTAGATCTCCCTCTAGATTTAGATCTCCCACTTGAAAACTTATTTTTGTTTCTGTTCTGGGACCTTCCTCGTACAGATAAGGCATCTCCATTCTAGCCCTCTCTATTTCTCTGATAACAACGCTGAGAAAATTTCATCAAAATTCAAGGTAGTTGTATTGCTACCTATTTCAATAACCAGATTATCCCAAGAATCTAGTACAGAACACAACAAACTAATGCATTTATCTTCATCTAATATTTTAATATCAACAGACGATAACTAAATTACCACAGTATTGAAGGCATTCAGATGCTCTGTCATTGAGTCTCCATCCTTTATCCTTAGGTTATACATATTTTTCTGCATGAACAATATATTCACCAGAGACTTAGTACAAAGTCCCTAACTTGACCCACACAGTATTCACCATAGCTTCCCCAGATACATTCAACAATAGAAAATCAAAGATACACAACTGTATTGTGCTCTTTTCCTTCTGATCCAACTTCGCCTAGTCTTCATCTGACATTTCCATTGGTTTAGTACCCGGATCTACAATGATCCACTGATATTTATCCACCAAAAGATCCTCCATCTTGGGATCCAATAACTCAAAACTATGACCATGAAATTTATCGATCTCTATATTTCCACTTCTCACCATCTTCTTTCATCACAAGAATCGATCCCGCAAGTCTCCCACTGAACAGGGTCTACCACAATGTAATATTCCCAATTAGCTATAAGATAGTTGGAATATTAAATTTTGTTTTTGCTTCTTAGTTTGATGAATAAGAGGGTATGGAGACCCATAAATATCCCTAGTATGAATAAAATCATTTTAGTAGCTTGATAAAGCACTCTTTTGTGTGAAAAGGGGTTGGAGCATCTAGACTGGGTCAACTTTGACCAAATCAACAATGCTGTCATGGAAGGAATGGAATTCATGGAGGGACAACGTAGTTTTGGAGGGAGACTCCATGCATGGAATTAGTGGCTTTAATTTTTGGGGCCAAGGGTGAGGAAGCTCACCACTTATATAAGGAATGGGATGGCAGCCATAGAAGACATGTTTGAGATTATTATTTTGATATGGTTTGTATGACTATTTTCTCTCTTCAGCTGTTTAGCTAAGACTGCAGTGTTGTTTAGCTTAGGGTGTTCCCAAGTGGGAATACCACCTTCATCCTCAGGGGATAGTGATTTCCCACTCAGGAGAAGTATTTGGGAATTTTTCCACCTTCCGACATCAAGCCAAGCTCCATCTTTGTTCTACAGCGCAATTTCTACGGAGGATTGTTTTGTGTTGCAGGGTGTAGCAGTGGAGATTTGATTTGGGTCACTTCAGAGCTTATTTTCAGTGGAGGAAGGTTTCATTCCATTGGGAGGCCATCAAATAAGGCCCTTTAGCTTATTTTCAGTATTTGGCACCTAGCCACATTATTATTTGGCCCTACAACACAGTTTTAGTCTTGGACTACATTATTTTAGGGAGGAGTTGCAGGGGTGGTTTCAGTACACCATTTGGGGAGAATGTTTTCCAGTGAAGGGATCAGCCTTTCATCTGGAGAGTCTATTGGAGGAGGCTTCATTATTTTCTATATCAGATCAGCCACATCTTTCCAAGTGCTTATTTGCAGTGAATCTTTAGCCCTAGGACTTTGGTTCATTTGTTGTATATTGGTGTATTTTCTTAAAACCCTCTTGGGTTCTTGTTGGAGGTTGTTATAGAGCCCTGATCTTCATGTATATTATATTTTAAGGCATGTATCAACCACTTCTATTAATTTATATTCATATGATTTAGTTGTGCACTTTATGACTACGTTGTAGCAGCTCTCCAACATTTTTTCCTAGTAGCAACACCTCATTCTTGAGGGGATTTATCTATTGGAGGATTGTTGGTTCATGTTGTATGATTTGTGCCTCATTGTATGCCACCATTTTGCTTCTGATATGACTAATAAAAAGGCTCCATATTGGTCTTCCATGTTTATGCATTGATCTTCACTACTAATTTCCATTGTTATGTCTTATTTTGCTGCCTTTCCCATTTGGGAATATTATAGTGGTATCAGAGCATAATCTTGGCTCAACCTATGCATCTTAAGCCAATATGTCATCAGAAGAAGGAGATCCTCTCATAGATAGAGAGAAGAGGTATCTCAGAAGAAACCAGAGGTATGATTATACAGATGATAAAGAAGACAAGGGAAAAACCCCTTTATCAGGAGAAGATGAGGAGAAGGAGTTTCCTAAGCTTCTTCTTCGAACTATGCAAGAAATTGCAAGAGAAATAAAGGAGATGAGGATGGATAGACACAAATAATCCCCTAAGGGTTTCTACATGGAGAAGGCTTCGGAATTTCTCATCACTGGAATGATCAACCAGTGAAGCAGTAGATTTCCCAATGCTCTACAATACCTACATTTTTAGCAGTGGGAACAGGAGGGTTTGAAGAATAAGAAAATCTTGAAGACTATTTTTTGGAGTATGAGTCTCAATATTAGAGATTAGAGGATCATTTGAATTTTCATGAATTCTTTCATATCAAGGACAATAGGAGACCCCGACATCACAATAGAGGTGGAGGATTCATACAAAATCATGATCTCCACTAGACTATGGGCAGATTTTTCTTACCCAACTTTGATGGGTCATCAAAATGCACTTCCAAATCATGGGTAGAGAAGTGAGACATCTAATTCCAGTTGAACCAAGTACCGGAGATGGAGGCCATCAAAATAGCAGCGCTGCACCTTGAGGGTGAAGCACATGATTGGTGGTTTCATGGAATTTCTACATTGGTTCATGCTAATGTGACTGTATATTCAGAGTACACAAGGAGGTTGGTGGAGAGGTTTGATCGAAGAGAACTGGAGGCACCTTTCATTGGGCTAGCTAAGCTCAAACAATTAGGTAATCCAGAAACTTATATTTCTGAATTTCTAAAACTTTCTGTTATGGTTCCTAATTTATATGCAGCAAGGAGGGTCTATATGTTTATTGATGGGCTAGTATAACCTCTACATGGATTGGTTAAATCTACCAAACCCACTATCCTTAAAGATTCCATTGAGAGGGCTAGAGATCTATAAGATTCCTTACCAAGAGAAAAGGAAAATTTTCAGGAACATCCCACTTTTCCATCAAAGGGAAAAGATGAGAAGGTTCAACCTTCAAAGGAGGGACTAAACAAAGCAACTCTTAGTGATGATGTCTGTATAGACTTGAGGAGAAGGAAGCTTTGCTTCACATACCAATAATCATGGGAACCCAGACATAGATGTGCAGCATGAAAGGAACACTATATAGAGATATTTTTAGATGATGAGGAGGAGGAAGAAGAAGAACCAGAAGGAGGTCACAACACTGGGATAGCAGGAGAGGATCCACCACCACCAGGAGGTGGGAATGGAACATTTGCTCCAATTTGAGGGGCCCTTGCATCATTGATAGGAGTACCCAAGTAATTGACCTTGAGGGTTCGAGGTACCATTCAGGATCAGAGGGTTTCAGTTTTGATTGACAGTGGGGCTACCCACAACTTTATTGATGCCCAACTATTGTAGAGGAGGGAAATACCCACTGATGATTTTGAGGGATTTTTGGTTTTGGTCCAAGGAGCTAGAACTATGCAGTGCATGCATTATGTTTCATATTTATTTGTCACCATGGGGACATATACATTGAATGATCACTTCTTTGTGGTTGACATACCGGACACCACTGTGATATTGGGTGTGAATGGTTGATTACTTTGGGGAAGGTCACCACAGATTGGGAGACTTTGCAGATGGAATGGGTGGAAAAAAAGAGTGGAGAAAATCAGATGATTAGGGGCATGCACACATATCCCTCACAAACAACTTCCACACAGAAAACAAAATTGGATTTGCGTAGTGGAAGAAAGGACCTAACAGTCCCATCATGTATGCAGATTACTTTGGCAAATGGGACGTTACTGTTTAGTGGAAAACCACCTGGGAGGCCACCTGATCAGGAGTTGGCGAGAAATGTCTCACAACATGTTGCACCACTCATAGATCCATGAGGAGTGGGAACATTTGGAGGTCATGGTACAGTGTTAAGAGTCTTGGGTAGACTCAAGGAGGAGGGAGACATTCTCCCCACATCATCATTACCCACTCTCACCTCAAATCTTGTGCTAAGAAAGGAGCAACAGAGGGAGGATAACAACATACTAGTATGTGACTTTGGCATTGGATATGTCAAAGAAGGGGGCAGCCACATGGAATATGCTTTATATGATAGATCATCAGTGTTGTCACTATGGAGGATAGATCCTTATTGCAAATCCCAGTTGTTGGTGGATTATTCCAAGGATCTTTTTACATGCATGATACTTGATGACTAGCTATTAGAGGAGGGATATTCAGTAAGAGATGGGGTCATATACTATCAGAGTAGGATCTTCTTGTCTATATCATCCAAGGTCAAGGATAAGTTGCTACAAGCATCACATGAAGACTTTCTCTTCAGCCACACTTATTCCATGAGAGCATACCATACCATCATGGAGGGGTATACTTGGGAAGGCTTTGGAGAGGAGTTATATCAGCACTTGAGGAGATGCATGGATCATGTGGAGATGGAGGAGAGACACAACTCTTTGATGGAGTTATCACAACCACCTCTTTCCTCTTTGGGAATGAGAAGGGATCTATCTATGAGCCACTCCATTAGTGTGAGAAAAGTATATGGTAAGGATCATGTTTTTATACATAATGATTTATTTAATGAATATTTGCATTCCTTTACCATACATATGCAGGCCATTTCTCCAAGTGGGGGCACTTTACCTTATAAACTTCATGGTCAACTTGGGGCAATAAGAAGTGTTGAGCATGGCCACTCCCTAGGAGGATGTAGGGAGATGATATATCATTCAAGGTGTACTACAAAGGCACCAAACATTACTCACCTTCTCAAAGCATGTGAGAAGACTATGGAAGCAAGTAAGTGGTGGGGAAACCACTTATTATATAATCATCTAAGCCAGTCAGGAGATATACTGCACTGGTTCCACCTGTGGGACTATGATCCTCCTCTAGGATTACATATGGAAACTTATGCATCCTTGGTTATGATCCCATACATTTATTATATCCTTATTCTTATTGTGGGTATGATAGGAGGAAGGATGCAAGGATTGAACATACCCATTGGGAGAGATATTCTCCATGTTTCTTATGCTTCATGTTTCAGGGAGAACATTGGGCAAACCATGATTACTACATTGGATCTTTTTCTTCCTTATGAGATGAGTCATTTGCATCTCATGAGTACTTGGGAGGAGCATTTCATGGAAGGATTGATTGGGAGACACTTGGTATATGAGGAGAGATTATCACATGGAGGTGTCACTAAGGAAGGAGGAGAAGAGTTGCAACACTCACCTTTATAGTTGCTTGAGGACAAGCAATATTTGGGAGGGGAGGAATGTAATATTCCCAATTAGCTATAAGCTAGTTGGAATATTACAATTTGTTTTTTCTTCTTAGTTTGATGAATAAGAGGGTATGGAGACCCATAAATCTCCTTAGTAGGAATAAAATCACTGCTAATGTGAATGGAGATCATTTTAGTAGATTGATAAAGCACCCTTGTGTGTGAAAAGGGGCTGGAGCATGTAGAATGGGTCAACTTTGACAAAATAAACAACGTTGTCATGGAAGGAGTGGCATTCATGGAGGGACAACGCAATTTTGGAGGGAGAATCCATGCATGGAAGTAGTGGCTTTAATGAGTGGGGCCAAGGGTGAGGAAGCTCACCACTTATATAAGGAAGGGGATGGCAGCCATAAAATACATGTTTGAGATTATTATTTTGATATTGTTTGTATGACTATTTTCTCTCTTCAGTTGTTTAGCTAAGACTGTAGTGTTGTTTAGCACAGGGTGTTCCCGAGCGGGAATCCCACCTTCATCCTCGAGGGACTTAGAGTGCCCACTCAGGAGAATTATTTGGGCATTATTTTCACATTCCTTCATCAGGCCAAGCTCCATATTTGTTCTACAATGAATTTTCTGCAGAGGATTGTGTTGTGTTGCAGGGTGTAGTAGTGCAGAGTTGATTTGGGTCACTTCAGAGCTTATTTTCAGTGGATGAAGGTTTCCTTCGATTGGGAGGCCAGGAAAGAAGGCCCTTGAGCCTATTTGTATTATTTGGCACCAGGCCACATTATTATTTGCCCCTACAACGTAGTTTCAGTCTTGGACTGCATTATTTTAGGGAGGAGTTGCAGGGGTTGTTTCAGTACGCCATTTGGGGAGAAGGTTTTCTAGTGAAGGGATAAAACTTTCATATGGAGAGTCTATTGGAGGAGGCTTCATTATTTTCTATATCAGATCAGCCACATTTTTCCAGCTGTTTAGTTGCAGTGAATCTTCAGCCCTAGGGCTTTGGTTCATTTCTTGTATATTGGTGTATTTTCTGAAAACCCTCTTGGGTTCTTGTTGGAGGTTGTTATAGAGACATGATATTCATGTATATTATCTTTTCACGCATGTATCAACCATTTATATTATTGTATATTCATATGTTTTAGCTGTGCACTTTATGACTGCGTTGTAGCAGCTCTCCAACATTTTTCCTAGTAGTAGCACCTCATTCTTGAGGGGATTTATCTATTGGATGCTTGTTGGTTCATGTTGTATGATTTGTGCCTCATTGTATTCCACCATTTTGCTACTGATATGGATAATGGAAAGGCTCCATATTGTTCTTCCATGTTTATGCATTGATCTTCACTGCTACTTTCCATTGTTATGTCTTATATTGTTGCCTTTCCCATTTGGGAATATTACACACAGGCCCGAGAAAAAAACCCCTCAGCAACAAAGGCGTCCCCTTGAAGCCGAAACAACTATGATACCAAATGTAGGTTTTAAACCTGTAAAAAAATTATCTACAAACAAATTCCTAAAGACAGAAAATAAACAATAGCGAGAGCATAAAAAATAAAACAAATATACATAGAGATTTTCCCTTGGATCTCAAATAGGGACTACCAATTTGATTTTTCATCATATTCCTTTAGTGTTACAACACACATATATACATGTCGAAGCATTCATAAACCATGCATTAGAACATAACCATATTTCCCTTGACCGGATCTACAAAATACAAGGGGTTGAAAACCATCATGCCCCAAAAACATGTGCAAACCCATGCACAAAACCATAGGCGGTTCTGCCCACCAAAAAATAAGGAAAAAAAAATTCTTGAGGCACTGGCATGGACCCCCCAGACCCCTGCAAACCCCTAGACAAGGTGGGTAGCCACCCCGCCTGTGATCTCCCCCCCCCCGCTATGCCCGAGACAATGTACAGGGGGGGCTGTCGCCCCCCTGTCACCCCCCCACGCGTGTGACTAATCGTGGAAAGAATATAACACACACCCAATAGTTAGCATTGTATTTAACTATATATTTTCTATTTGTGTTCATCTTCCCTGTTCCAAAGATATGAATTATATACCATATATAGAAATAATTAAAAAAAATGGAAAATACATAGGAATCACAAAGATAGGAAAGTAGGTATCACACTAGAGACAACCAAACAACAAAAATAGAAACAAAAAAGAGAGCTAGAAAACTAGTTTTCTCCAAGCTTAGCAAGTTAGTTATCAATCTTCTTTTCTTTTCAAGAATCTATTTCAATCCAATGTTTATAACTAAGAAAAAAAATGTTCCATCCTATACAAAAAAAATTGAATATATCAATATCAATATTTTGGACAAAGCAAATAATGTGATACCAATAATTTGTGCAGATTTCATAGATAAGTGCGTTGACACATTTTACCGAACAACATGAGAAAATAAAATTATTTCACATGCTCAAATTTATATTAAATTTTTTTACATAATTCCAAAGCACAAGTATGGTTATATTGACTATCAGAAAACAATCTCACCAACTAATTCCAACATTGTAGAAAACATTTTTGCTATTTGCACAACACCAATTTTCCTCAAATACGACGATCACATATTTTTCACGTAATCTAGATATGTTTCATGTTAGAAAATCAGTGCAATTTCTATTTCAGCAACATAGGCACCAATGCAACATGCACTAGAAATCAAATATGCCAATGCTGATGAGAAGAGGGAAATAATAAGCATAAAACACATTTCTGCTCATAATTCTAAAAGAAATGACATTAACTAGGACAATGACAGAATGAAAAGCAAAGCCAAGTACAATAATATCCTATACAAATTCAAAAAATTCTTTCCCAACCATTCATTCCAAATTTTGCAAAGGGTCTAAAGGATTTTGTTCATAAGGGACCAAATTTAATGTGGTATTGTGTTATTTGAAATTGAGTTTCAAAGGAGTTGTGCCACAATAAACCTTACAGACTGTCTGATATTTGGTTTTTAAAACTAGGGAACACAACTATATGAAACTTTGGATGGAACCTTAACTATAACAAGAATCAATACATTTCAAAAGCATAATATTTTTCTTTTTTTTTTCATGATTTTTAGAGTAATACAGGGAATAAAACTATATTTTGCAACCAAACCATAAAATTACCAAGACATTTTAATATATGAACCCCAAAGCTATAAATTTGCAATGTATCTTGTTTGAACAGGGTTTCTGGAAAGCTGCGAAATTGGTCCGATTTTGCATGTTTTTTATTATATTTAGTCTAGCGTATGGGTTTTGGGGTGGGTCAAAGCCCAAAAGAATTGTAATAGGGTAGAAGGTAAACCTGGGTCCGAAAACCACGATTTTCAGACCATAGGAAAGGTTAGGAAAGATTGTTATAAATAGAGGGAAATTTTGGATTGTAGGTAAGAAGACGATGATGAGCTATTGATGCAAATTGTGGTTTAGTAGATCTGTTTGGGTTTTTTGGAAAGGACTCTTGCTGGTTGTGTGCGCAGAGATCCAAAGTCCTAATGAGTACGGACCCTGCTGCTGTGTGCGCAGGCTGGGATGGGTATTGTAAGACGGAATTGATGAATTGATGAATAAGAAAAGCTATTTGAGAACTAAATCTATGTGTACTGTTTATGCGAATCATTGGTAATTTTTTTATTATGCGTATTCTGTATTCCGCTGCAAACGTTCTTTGTAAGTGTTTTTACTACATCTAGATCTGTTTTGTTTTGTTTTATGCAATACTGAGCTACTATCATAGAAGTATATAATTATCATAGTATAGTTGACCTTGCGCATGTGGATCCGAAAAGAGACCTATATATCCTGCTCAGGAAGAGGTGATATGGACATCACAAGGCAGGATGCAGCTCTGCTTGCCTTAACTATCCCTTCTCAGGGTGCAGAAACCTGGTTCCAACACCCACCCATACTACTTCGGGTGAGACTTTGACCTGCACAAGTAGGTCACTGCCGAAAGGGCCAGTAGTATAGGGGTTTGTTGGAAAACCTTGAACTCCGAACCTAGGTCAGGACCCCTCGAGCCAACATATCTTGTATGAACACTTAAAAGACACACACATAGAAGGAATGAACCACTTACCTAATAAATATACACTAGAATTTTCCTCTGCCTTTGAGATCAACTTGTTTACGTACTCCTTGCTCTAGAAAATAGCACACTGGAAGCATTCCCAATTATCTCAATAAGCACTTTAACCCACACCAAAGTAACATATATTGTATGAACATTTTAATAAATCACATATTATCCACATTTTGAGCTTCATTCCTCATTAATACAGAGCTATAACATATCTTGTGTGAACGTTCTAAGCACTCACATACAAAAATAAGGATGCACTTCTTACTTGAGCTTGTATGCCACATCAAAAATTTAACTGCATAATATGAAACCATATAGCTTCGAGAGAAAATACCTCACATCATGAAACTACTATAACGAACGAAGAAAACCTTCAGGCGGTGATAGGTAGTTGTGTAGGGTAGTCCCACCTGTCTCTAGAAGTTCAAGACGTGCACAAGTTAGGCAGATATAGGAAACGCACCAGTAGGGAGATGAGATTAACTGCCCAAATCGGTAGCTATGAGATGGATCAGGTTATTTTAGACTTGGGATCAGATGCAACGTGCTACCTAAGAAAATTTGGCAGAAAATGGGAGAACCTAAATTGGAATGGTCCACCATCCTGGGAAATTTTGGATTGTAGGTAAGAAGACGATGATGAGCTATTGATGCAAATTTTGGTTTAGTAGATCTGTTTGGGTTTTTGGGAAAGGACTCCTGCTCGCTGTGTGCGTGGAGATCCAGAGTCCTACTATGTACGAACCCTATTGCTGTGTGAACAGGCTGGGACGGGTATTATAAGAGGGAATTGATGAATTGATGAATAATAAAGGTTGTTTGAGAACTGAATCTATGTGTACTTTTTATGCAAATCATTGGTAATTGTTGTATTATGCGTATTCTATATTCCACTGCGAACGTTCTGTGTAAGTTTTTTTACTGCAGCTAAATCTGTTTTGTTCTGTTTTATGAAATACTGAGCTACTGTCATAGAAGTATATAATTATCATAGTATAGTTGACCTTGCGCACATGGATGCGAAAATACCTATAGATCCTGCTCAGGAAGAGGCGATCTGGACATCACAAGGCAGGACGCAGCTCTGCTTGCCTTACCTATCCCTTCTCAGGGTGCGGAAACCTGGTTCCAGCACCCACCCATACTACTTCGGGTGAGACTTTGACCTGCGCAAGTAGGTCACTGGCGAAATGGCCAGTAATATAGGGGTTTGTTGGAAAACCTTGAACTCCGAACCTGGGTCAGGACCCCTCGAGCCAACATATCTTGTATGAACGCTTAAAAGACACACACATAGAATAAGGAACCACTTACCTAATAAATATACACTAGAATTTTCCTCTACCTTTGAGATCAACTTGTTTATGTACTCCTTGCTCTAGAAAACAGCACACTGGAAGCATTGCCAATTATCTCAATAAGCACTTTAACCTACACCAAAGTAACATATATTGTATGAACATTTTAAGAAATCACATATTATCCAAATTTTGAGCTTCATCCCTCATTTATACAGAGCTATAAAATATCTTGTGTGAATGTTCTAAGCACTGACATAAAAAAATAAGGATGCACTTCTTACTTGAGCTTGTATGCCACATCGCAAATTTAACTGCATAATATGAAACCATATAGCTTCGAGAGAAAATACCTCACATCATGAAACTACAAGAACGACCATTGTCTATCCTGAACAACAAATCGTTGACATTATGCAAATATAAAAATGATCACTCAGGACCACAATATGAACAAATATTTTTGTAACAAGCTCCCCTGAAAAGTAATAAAAAACATGCATTGGAAATGTGCATGCTAAACACTACATGATAAACACTTGTCCAATGCACCTATAGACAAAATAACAATAAATAGTGGTTACGATTGTCATATTACATTTTAAAATTTCAAGATATTTATTAGATACTAACTAATGATGATATGTTATTCATGATATCTTATTTTGAACACTTGAATAATGCACCCATGGATAGAATAAATAGAATTAGTGACTATAATCGTCATGTTACCTTTTACAATTTCATGGTATGTTTTAGATACTAACTAATTACAATATGTTATTCTTCATGATATGTTATTTTTTTCATGATATGGTATTTTCATAATATGTTATTCATGATATGTAGTAGATACCAACTAACATGTATAATGATCACAATTATACTTTCCTCTCAGTGCTAAAATTCCCTTGCCATCTAGATATCATCCACTTGTATGTTTTGTCACTAGAATCTATATGTATTTCAAACAAAACATATTAATGAAATCACACAAAATAATTAATAAAAATCATTGGTAAAATTTTCAACTAATGTCGTTATAAAAAGAAAAAAGTCACATAATCTCTATAAATTAATTCACATTTAAGGGGCTATAAAACATGAGGTGAATTTTATAGTGCCTAGCAGAGGCAAGGACAATTATTTTAACAAGAATTGTTGAGTAGCCATGAGCACCAATGATCCAAAGTTCATGATTAATGGTAAAATATGTTCATGTATGTAGGAAATTTTTTATGTTCGTTTTCTATACATGCACTCCCTCTACATACCCATTCTCCCGCAAATAACCCTTGTTCTACATATTTGTTGGCTCGAGGGGTCCTGACCCAGGTTCATTGGTTAAGGTTTGCCAACAAACCCCTATACTACTGGCCCTTTCGGTAGTGACCTTCTTGCGCAGGCCAAAGTCTCACCCGAAGCAGTATGGGAGGGTGTTGGAACCAGGTTTCCACACCCTGGGAGAGGACAGGTAAGTCAGGCAGAGCTGCGTTCAACTTCAAAAATATCAGATCACATATTACAGAACCCAGATCTATCGGTCCCTTCGCATCCACGTACGCAATACCACTTATAATCACAGTAAACTACAGATACAGGACAATAAAGAAACTATCGCAGCTATTCTTGCATAAAGTATAACAAATAGATTCAGATCAATTGTCAACGCAACATAAGAAATTAACACAGTTACTTTTAGAGCTCAACATAGAATCATGCATAACATAACAGATATCATAGAGTTGCATTAACATATTCAAATATTCCAACAACCTTCCACTGTCATTAATCTTTCAGATCCTTTTACAATACCCAAAACCCAAACTGTGCACATAGCAGCAGGGTTCGCACATATCAGGAATGAGGATCTCTGCGCACATAGCCAGCAGGATTCCTTTCCTCAAAAACCCAAAATAGATCTACTAATTCATTATTCACACCAATCTTAGTTGATTTCCTACCTTTACAATTCAAAAAAGGTTCAACTACTTATACTACTTTAGCCTACGCATCCAATGGTCTACAAACCATGGTTTGCAGACTCTTGGTCTACCCTTGACCCACTTACAATGCATTAGGGGCTTTGACCCACCCCACAACCCTTGCGTTAGACTAAATGAAATAAAAAATATACAAAATGGACTAGATTCGCAGCTTTGTAGGAGACCTTGTTCCAACAGTCCCCCAACACAATCTTATGACTCGTCCTGAGTCATTGTGGTGGTGGGGTCTCCACTTGCGCGCACAGTGCATTGACGGCTACGACCAGTGGGGGTAGCACTTCTTGACTCTGAGCAGCAGCACTCTGTGCAATATCTATGAGCTTCTGTGATGTCGGTCCCTCTGTTGCATCCATGACACTCTCCAGAGTATGGTTTAGTTGCTTCACAATAGCATCATCATCCTATGAGAGCTGGAGGGCTGCAGCAACCCAAGGCTTCAAGCATTCTCCGATAACATGCTTCTTATGGCAGAGTTCGTCGATCTCATCTTGGAGGGTATTTCTGGTCCTCAATCATGCCAATCATTGTGCAGGAACCAAGGTGGGTAACGTAGCCTCGATCTTCTCGAAAGCTTCCTCCTTCTGCTGCAAGTCCTGATTTATTTGTCGGAGGACCGGATTACACTGGACCTTGGTCCAAAGCTGCATGGCAGCCTCTAGTAACTGGGTTCCCTAAGTAATCTATCCTTTAATGGTGTTTTTAGCCGTGGTTACTAGCGCAGCGCGCTAGGCTCGTACTACCGGGGGGGTTTCAGGTTGCAATTTGGTCTGTAAGTCAATGATTTACTGCTCCAATTGTGTCTTAATGACCTGAATTTCCATCCTGGAAGCCTTCAACACTGCGACCAATCCTTCCACTTTAGCTCGGGGGGTGGCTGCGGCTGGGATCTCTTCGATAACCTTTGTGCATAGTTGGTGGATCAAATTTTCGAGCTCTTCTTGCTGCGCAACAACAAGGAGTACTTCTGCATTCTACTGTGCGATGGTCTGTTCGGCCATACCAAGTTGTTGGTGTACTTGCTGGTCCTGATGGTGAATCTCCTGAAACACAGTGGTGTGGAGACACTGTAATGCTTCGTGGGGTATCTTGGAAAGATTCAAATGCACCCCTGCACCTGCTTGGAGTTGAATTTCCTGGTCCGGCGAACTGATCACAAGTGTGGTGCTAGGTAAGGAATAGAGACAGCTTTCTTTCGTGGCTAGCATTGTACTACTAGATGCCAAGGGAATCCGTCCCTGAACCACGCTTGTCTGTAGCGTTTCTATCTTTATCTGCAAGGTTCAAAGCTCGGCTTGGATGGAGTTGATTGCAGCCCTCTGATGTTCTTCTAAAGCTACCCATTTTTCTTCTGTGGCTAGTGTGACGGCATCTGCGATTTGTTTGAGATCTCCATCCATCAACGTAACCGTCTCATCTCATTACTTCCACTGGGCATGTTGCTTCTTTCGGGGTCCCTTGACAGGCTCGCCTGTTCTCTTTGTACCTCCGACGTTTACTTCCTCCATGCCCAACTGTGAATCAACCTGGATTGCAGCCTCGGTGTTCTTCGTGGTGGTCTTCTTTGGCTGCGTGTCCTTTTTCGTGGTTGCACCTGAGTCTTTCCCTGTGATTTTAGTCTCCTTGATGATAACAGGTGGGAGTACCTTCGTCGTTTTAGTACCTTCGATGCCCCTTGCACTGGATTTGAAGCCTATCTTCGAGGCAGGAGGCCATAGCGTAATCACATTGTCAATTTCCATGTCTTCTACCATATAAGGAAGTGATGTCCAGGTTTTATCCTTGTGGCTGCGGATCTGAATGTTGTGCATGGTAATCTGGAATGCTGCGATACTTTTTTATTTGTCATATATTATGGGGGACAGTCGAGGTTGAGAATTGATGGTTGTGGCCACGCTACTCTGGAAGAGGATCCAGAAGACTTGGTTATCTTCTATGCACTGTGCGTCCTTGGAATCCCACAAATGGGCATACTGAGCCCCTTCGCACATATCTGGAATGAGCTCGGGAGGAACGACTCCGCAGGGGTTTCCCAGGCAACGAGGGCTATAAGAAACAGTAGCCATGCATAGCCAAAGGCTTTTCCCTGCTCCTGAGATTCGCAAACGTTGGTTAAGAACTCATCGCATAAGTATTGGGCCCAATTGAGCCAGACCCCCTTTGCACACTGACTGGCTAGCCACATGACATAGGCAGGGAGGGTTGCGACCTGACACTTTTGCATTAGCTTACGAGCTAGTAATATGGTACCCATCTGTGTAGCCAGGTCACTGATGGATTTGATGACGAAGCCCCACATATTCCTTTCCACATGGTAGGTATTACGCACATATTCAGTGGTGTCCCCTTCATATTTCTTGCCCACATGCTCGAGAGGGTGTGGCCCGTTCATGGGAAGGCCCGTGATTTGGTGAACCAACGCAGCATCTATGGGGACCCTGTCTCGAATCCATAGGCAGCCATTGTGAATTAAGGTGAGTAGCTAGCGGCCCAGTCGATCCGTGACATTGTAATGGCCAAAGTGGGGCATATGCAGTAGGTTCAAGAGCCTGGATCTGGCCAATCCACTTACCCAGCGCTGAGGAACGACTGTGACCCCATCATCTTCATAAATCGTGTCAAATTACAACACGGGGGACAACTCAGGGAAGGCTTCATAATTCGCTAAGTCATGATCGTCAAACTTGAGCTCATGGAGCTTCTCGTAGGGGTCACTCAAGATAGGGACCTCTCCCGGGGTTAGCGGCATCTGCAGATAGGTAACCAAGCCATCGTGGTTCTTTGGTGTGCGCGTCGAGGGCCTACGTGGGCAGATGAAGGAAGGTAACCAATTGATCGTATTGGCGGGCAGGGCTTCCTCCTATGCAGCCTGAGCTTGAGGCATTTCTCATGGGGACTTGGCATGCCTTAGGGAGGTCCTAGGCTTCCCTGTAGCCCATTTCGCAGCTTTTGGGGGCTTCCCTAAGCCCCATGCCTACTCTTTTACCTTTCTTGTGACCGACGTGGAGAGCACTTCTTCATCCTCAGACCCAATCTCCATTAATTCCTCAATTTCTGGGGCAGTAGGTGTCGAGGGCTCAACAAGGTTAGTTGTTATCATCCTATCATGGAAAATGAATCCCAACTCTAGGTGGCTACTATCGAAAGGGGGAGGTTTATCAGACATGGAAGGGATAGTGCAAACTCGAAAAATCTCAAAGCTCAAGCTCGTTCGAGATAGAAAGGATAAGTACAAGCTCTGCAAGTGAGGTGGAACCCTTGCCCTAGCTATTCGGCCCTTTTTATAGTGCCTGCAGGCATCCAATGGTAGGGTAAACTTGACCTAGAACTTACCATCAGGTAAACAGTAAAAAATCACCAGAATCCGCCCCATTAAATTCCCACGGCCTGCTTATTTTAATGGGAACTTTCGCTTTTTACCAGATGTTATTGTACCAACGATTAGTTTTAGCACCTCTTATGCACTTGGCATACCTGCTACACTTGGGTTAAATGCCTGCACCTCCTGCGCATCTTCCCCCAACACAGGCTTAATCCATAAGTACTTTAAAACCAACGATATGTTTTCTCGGCATGTGTCATCCCAACAGAACCGGGCCTCCTTCGTAAGAAAGTATTTTAGGGGTGTTGTGATCAATGCATACCTCCGAATGAATTTTTTGTAATAACCAGCGTGGCTGAGAAGTGAACGTAGGGTTGTAGCAGTTGCCGAATATATGAGAACTCTACCTCCTGTATCTGCACCCCAAATCTTAGCCAACATGGGGTGCATCTCAATGCTACTCGTTTGCAACTTGAGAGGACTAGTAACCATGCATATCTCACCCAATTATGACTCAAAAACCTCTTGGGGATCATCCTTACCTTCTTTTGGGGCTAGGCTGTAGTATTTGACCATGCTTGGTACCTGCGGTTCCCAAGTGGGCATTTAAGGTGCGACACACACGTGCGATTCACCCCATGCTACAGTGTCATTGTCCTATAGAGCTGCATCAAGCGTCTCTGTCCTACTGACTAACCCAAATGTTCCTATAAATTCATCCTTCAAATTCTCCCAGTGGCGGGTGTGTAGATGGAGCTCCGCATCTAAGTAACATGTAGTAGGAAGTGGACCTAGGGCATGAATAAGCAGATGAATCCACTCTTGGGTAGTGTTGTTGCACCATTGTTCTATCCAAGTGAACGGATATTCACGTGGGTCTTCAAGTCCAAGGAACATTTTGATTTGTACATTGGCTGGGGCCTCAATTCATAGGATCATCATATTTCGACACTCCTCCCAATCCTGGAATGCCTCCTCATGCGTCTTCCACCATCGCGCAGGTATTCCACGCATGGCCAACTTACAGGCCCATAACCTTCATTCTTTGGGAACCTCGGCTTCAAATGCTCGCAAAAATTCCCTAACATTACCAGAACCATCAAAGTAAGGTAGGTCTCTTACCTCTGAGGAGATGCAATGGAAGTTCTTTGTGATCCAAAGACATCACAGCGCAGAGAAATCATGTAACCAGTTTTTCCAATTTCCTATCTCCCCATCGAAGTCAGAGAAACATTCACTGTCCTTTTCCCAGCAAAGTACTCCCTCCGCCACGGGGTTGATCCAATCTTCATCTCGCGCAGTAAACTTATAGATGTGATCCACATCCTCTTCGTCGCACACTGGTTCTGTCTATTGTTCGCCTTCTGCAGGATCTAATGGTACTATTACCCTTGTACCATTATTTTTGAATGCCATGCTTCTCTTCTTTAGGTTAATGATGCCCCCCATATCGATGGCCCAATCCAAGCCTAGGAGCGCAGGGTAGGGGTCTGCATCTTCTACAATCTGAATTACTTCAAAATCAGCCCAGACCTTGACCCCTGTGATATCCACCATGATCTTTGATAGTCTCCCCAAGGGTATGATCTTCTATTGATTGGCCATATGTAGCTGGATAGTGGACCATTCCAACTTAGGTTCCCCCATTTGTTGCCAAGTCTGTTTAGGTAATAAATTCGCATCTGACCCTAGGTCCAAAATAACCTGATCCATCTCATAATCACTGATCTACGCAGTCAACCGCATCTCCCTACGAGTGTATTTCTTATATCTATAGGGTTTGTATACATCCTTGACTTCTGAAGGGAGGCTAGGTCATGCTGCACAACCATCTATTAATTCCTGAAGATTTTCCATAGCCTTTAGGTTGCGCAACAGCTTCATACATGCCTATAAAAAGGGTTTGACCTCCTCATCTGCCTTGAGGTCTTCAGGCGGTTGCGAAGTAGATGCTTATACCTCAGCAAAGTTTTTCCGAGCTGCGACAAATGTTTCTTTCTCCTTTGTTAGATCCAAACCTTCTTGTTTGATAACTGATTTTCGGATCAGAGGCTCAGTTGCAGTTTTCTCCCCAGGCCTCCCAGTGGCCATACCACCGCGTGTTACGGCAGTCACGCTTGGATCTTTGTGTCGTAGTTTAGCCTTAACCCTTTGCACATTCTGCATAGGTGTTGGTTGCTTCTCCTGCATCTTTACTTCAATATTCGACAATCTTCTGTCGCATGGTCCAGCTGTCTGCAATACTAGCAGGATTGCCTTGTAGGATTTGGACAGTCCCTGGCAAAGTGTCCTACTTCTCCACAGTTATAACAGATTAGTTTCCCTCATCCCCGGCCTACGCTTCCACCTCTTCCGCCTCCCCTACCCCTTACTGGGGAGCTCCCTGCGCTCGAGATGGATCTTGGCGAGGATGGATCTGACTATACCCTATAGAGGTTCCCTCGATCAATCATCAAATCATGCATCTGACAGTTATGTTCATCATGTCCTACTGACCTGTAGAACCTGCACCATTGCTGCTTTACTTCTGGGACATACACAACAAGGCGGGGACAGTGGTTTGTGTCATGCAGCCTCGCTACGCGACAATCATTGCACCATAGCGCTGACCCACTTAACCCTGCAATTTCCCTAGGGCGTAACGGACTAGGTCCCCTGGCCTACATGTAGTCTGTTAACAGAGGGAAGTTATCCTTGGTGTGACCAATTTTCCTGCATCGTATGCACCATCTTTCAGGGCTATCCTCTGCTCCCCGCTCCTTTCACAAATTCTGGATCTCTATGTGCATTGCCTCCAGTTGTCCTTGGATCTGCTGGATGCCCAGCTGAGTATCATCTTTGGGTACAGCTTCCAACTTCATAGCAACTTCCAGGGCTTTTTCCTATGACTCAAAATTTTGGTGACCCATCGTTACACAGGTGAGGTAGCAACATAGCAATGAACCATTTCGTGTGTTGTCTGTCATCATACTGAAATCCTCCTTCTCTTATCACCTTCTTCAGTCGCTAATCGGCCTCCCACATCGACTCGGAAGGCCTTTGCTTGAAATCCTTTAGATCAACCATTATTTGAGAGTAGGACTTAGGCCTATTGAATTTTTGCTTCAAGGCGTTCTTAATCTCTTCAATGGTTGTGTTCACATGCTGGCCGATGTATCCCATGTACTAGTCCAAAGCTCTTCCTTCGAAGCCAAGGGATAGTTGTGCCCTCTTCACTGCATCACTAGCTACGTTCTGTGCAGTCCATACCGATTCTGCGACAAACCATAAATGATCCATGTCTTCATCTCCCACGCCCTTAAAGGTAGGCAACTTCATGTGCGCAGCCATGTCGTCTTCCGGTGGTGGTGGAGGTGTAGGTGAATTATTACCCCTACACTGGTTTGAAAGTGGTGTGGTTGGAGGACTCTGTGCAGCTGCTTCTCTTACCGGGCTATAGACAGATCTACCTCCTTCTCGGTTGGTCCGATATTATTTTCCATTTCGTGTCGTACTCCCATCCAGATCATAGGTCATTCATTTGGTGTGGCTACACAGAATAATTTTTTCACACAGTAATATCTTAATTAGCAATGGTAAGGTCTTCAGAAACTTAACCCTGAATACTTTGAAGAATCTTTGTTCTGCTTCAGAGTAGGAGAAAAACTGATCGATGGCAAATTCTGTCACGAATCCTCCTAGCATGCTTTCCACCCAGTGGTCCACTATGCGAGTGATGGTGTTATCATTCTTTTCTAACTACTAGATCAGTTCTAGGGTCCACTATGTGACCCGATCATCCTTCCAACACTTCTGAAATTCAACCAACCTTGCGAGCCACTCCTAGAGCTCGATCAAAATGGTCACAAAGAAGATCTTGGAGATCTCCGTGAAAATATACTTATTTTTCCACTCTTTGGTGGTCAACCTCTTACTGCGGTTTTCTTTTAATCCGAATTCCTGAACTTGCTGCTCGAACCATTCATCAATTTATTTTATTTTAGGTTTCCAATACGGCCTTGGCATTACCCGATCCTTCTCTCAAAATGCTCCCAGTCTCGACAACAGAACCATTTTTTGGCTCAAGGGGTCCTGTCCCAGGTTCAAAGGTTAAGGTTTTCCAACAAACCCCTATACTACTGGCCCTTTCGACAGGAGATTGCAACAAGATGATGAGCTTAGTGAAAAGAGTCGCCTTCACTAAGTGGGCCCGCAGGCTATTTTTGGCACAAGTTCATTTTTAGACATGTCGATCATATTCTATGAGTTGCAGGATGCTATTTGTGGTTGGTCAAGCTGGAAAAATAGATGGATTTCTATTTTTAGACATATTGGGCGGAATCTATTTTTAGATTGCCAGTCTAAAAATAGATATGTTGAATATTATTAGCTCTTAATAATGTTTGGACTCTAAACATTATCTTATTCTCTTGGAGCACTTCAGTTAAGTGCAAAGATGTGGCATGCGTATTTGTCAAGGAATTACGTTATTCCCCGAGGGTTAAGTGGAGCTATTGCATACTTCGGCTAGAACTCATGTGACAGTAGTTTGGTGGAGTTATTGAGGTAGTTGGTGGAGTTGTGTTCGCTTTAACTCCGCTAGACACAAAATATTTTGAAGTTGTATCTAGTCTAACTAATTGATACATTAGTGAGAGTGGTGTGAATTAATTATTAATTAATTCACTAATTATTAACTCATTAACAATCGAAGAATACATCATTTAACTACAGTTCATGGACAGTCAAAGGAGACCATGGAGAGGTAGGTGAAAGAGCAAAGTTGACTATCGTATTGTGACTAGAAAGTTGCATGATTTTGAACCACACAAAGTGATTGGAGATGCCAATGAGGGCGTGAGAAAGGCTAGACCAATTTGAGTCACTTAGGAGCCAATATTCAACAATGGATTGCGAGTTAGAGGCAGTTGGTGTGGCATGGATCGGCAGTGTTTTGGATTTGCTAGATCGGGCTTGATTAGTGTGTAGCGATTGTATTGTATTGAGAGCTTGATATGATTAGCTTTGTATGAGGATTGTTACATGATCTCTATGACATATATTATATACAGATATTTGGAGTTTTTATCTTAAGGCTTTCCCGTTAAAACATTGTGTTCATATGTGTGAATTTTTATGGTTTCAATGTGTGCATGCAATTGATTTAATTTCGGCAAGTAATGATCAATAGTAGAAGAGATTCTGTATTGTGCATGAAGTCAAATAGTGTGTAATCATGAGAATCTTGGATGTATAATGCATTAGTTATATAATTTCTACATAGTATCAGAGCGATATTGATCATTGGAGCAATTGCAAATCATTGAAGCAGTTGAGTTTTGTGCTGGTGGAATTCGAATTTGCAACAGTGTTTTCTTGGTGTCAAAGTTGAGATGTCTTTCAACAGATTGCGATTGGAGTATGCCCTTGAGGACAGCTCGAATTATATTGCATAGAAGGACGGGATGGAGGCGGTGCTAGAGGATAATGGGTTGAAGGAGTTCATAGATGCAGAAATTCCAAAACCTGCTTCTAGAGATGCTGCCGCACTTGACGCATGGAAAAAGAAGACAGAAAAATGTCGAAGGATGTTGTTGGAAGGTGTGAAGGATCACATAGTGTCCAGCCTTCATGGTAAAGCTTCTCCATTCTTGATGTGGAAAGCTTTGACAGACTTGTTCCAAAGCAAGAGCGACCAGAGGAAGTTGGCGCTCAAGGATAAACTTAGGAAGATAAAAATGGAGAAAGGCGACAATATACCCAAGTACCTCACGAATTTTTTCTAGTGCTGGGATGAGCTAGGAAGTGTGGGGGTTACTGTAGATGAATAGGACTTGGTGAGCTTGGCTCTCTTTGGGCTTCCAAAGAGTTGGCATTCCTATGAGGACTCTGTCAATGGTCGGGAGAAACTGCCAGGACGGGAGCGACTTTGGTCGGATCTTGTGCAGGAGGAGATAACGTGGAGTACCAGGGATGGATCTTCATCGAAGAATGAAGATGAAGAAAATTGCGCTTTGGCTACCAAAGCAACGAAGGGGAAGAGCAAGAAGAATACTTCTCAATCCGGTGCGAAAGGCAAGAAGCAGGACATGTCTAAGGTGAAGTGCTTTCACTGTCACAAACATGGACATTACGCCACTAATTGTGCACAGAAGAAGAAAAATAAGCAGGCTATTGGATTTGCAGTTGGAGAGGCCTTAGCCTCGTAGTTTGAGCTATATTTTTCATTGATCGCATGCTTGGTCTCAAGTATGATGGGTTCAGTGTGGTTTCTTGATAGTGGTGCGTCTTTCCATATGACCAGAGACAAATATTTGTTTACTGATCTGGATGAGAAGGATCTTGGAGTGCACATTGAGATGGACGATGATGGTAGATACAGTGCGACTGGTATCGAGACCATTTCCTTTGAGATGGAGTCTGGAAAACCTTTCATCTTGAAGGATGTCATGCATGTTCCAGGATTGAAGAAGAATCTAATCTCTGTGGCGATGTTGGAAGACAAGGGATATGATGTTGTCTTTAGCGAGGGAAAGGATTTCCTGCGCAGTAAGGCAACTGGTGAAACCCGGAGGATAGGGGTTTGAGTTAAGAACCTTTATCAGCCTTTATCAGTTGCAGGTAGATGGCTGTGCAGCAATGGTAGGCAAGGTAGAAGGAGTGGTGTGCCGGGATGAGGGCGAGCTATGGCACAGGAGATTGGGCCATCTTCACCATGGTTCTTTGAAAATTTTGCAGCAAATTTCTACCGGGATTCCCAAAGGTACACTTGCGCAGTCAGATCAGTGCAAGGGATGTACTTTGGGAAAATTTGTGAAAGCCACCTTTCATGATAAGGATAGTCGTGCCATGACATTCCTTGAGAGAATTCACACAGATGTGTGTGGACCTTTCTCAGTAGCTTCGACAGCAAAGCACAGGTATTATGTGATATTTGTTGATGATTTTTCTCGTAAGTGGTTGATCTTCTTCATGCAGAAGAAGAGCGATACATTCTCTAAGTTTTGTGAGTTTAAGGCACTGGTGGAGAAAGAATCGGGGAAGTAGGTGAAGTCTCTTAGGAGCAATAATGGTGGTGAATTCATCTCTGGTGAATTCAAGGACTTTTGCAGCGTAGAAGGAATTCGAAGAGAGCTCATAGTGCCTCATAACCCACAGCAAAATGGGGTCGCGGAGCGAAAGAATAGAATGATAGTGGGTGCTGCACGGGTGATGTTGCATGATCAGGGCCTTCCCATACACTTGTGGGCTGAAGCATGCAATACTGCGGTTTATGTGCAAAACCGTTGTCCTCACAGAGTACTTGGCATGAGTACACTCGAGGAGGCATTTTCTGGTAAGAAGCCTGATATTTCTCATTTGAAGATTTTTGGCTCACCTGTTTACATTCATGTGACGAAGGATGCCAGGAAGAAGCTAGAGCTGACCGTAGAGGTTGGGATATTTTTGGGGTACACGGAAACACCCCACAACTATCGTGTGTATTTTCCAGACAGTCAGAAGATGGTTGTGCGACGGTATATCAAATTTCATGAGGAGAAAGCCATGAAGTGTTCGCTTGAGAGGGAGCCACACTTGCATGCAGTTGAGGAGATATTAGTTCCTAAGGATGAGCCTCAGGATGTGGATCAGCCACAAGAGGAGGTTCTTGGAGTGGAAGAAACCACTCATGCAGCGCCAACCATCAGAGGGCGGAAGCGCACTACAGAAGCTGAGCGACTGAATCTTGATGCAGAGAAGATTGTAGGAGCACCTACATCACAGTGCAGACAGAGACAGTCACCTGACCTATATACTAGATACATGGCTCTGATGAGCAAGTGTATCGTGACAGAACCATCCTCTTTTGAGGAAGTTGTGGAGGACCCTTCATGGGTAGATGCCATGGTGGAAGAGTATGATTTGATTGTCAGAAACAATGCATGGGAGATTGTCCAAAGGCCGGAAGGGAAATCAGTGGTAGGTTCGAGATGGATCTAAAAAGTGAAGAAAGCAGCTAATGGGAGCGTCGAGAAGTACAAGGCAAGATTTTTTTCCCAGGGCTTCTCACAGATTGAGGGGATCGACTATGAGGAAGCCTTTGCACCTGTAACAAGGTATTCTTCCATACGGAGCATCCTAACTCTCTCAGCGCAGATGGGATGGAACATTCATCAGATGGATGTGAAGACTGTGTTCCTCAATGGAGTCATTCAGGAGGAGGTGTACATAGAGTAGCTCGAAGGTTTCGAGATATTCAGTAGCAAGTCGCATGTGTGCAGGCTCAAAAGAGCGTTGTATGGGTTGAAACAAGCACCTCGTGCTTGGTACACACGGATAGACAGTTATTTCACCAGTCTTGGATTCACCAAGAGTGAGGTGGATCCAAACCTATACTAGATTGTGGTGGAGGGTAAGTTGCTGATCATTGTACTTTATGTAGATGATTTGATTCTGACAGGTGATGAACAGTTGATACTCTCATGCAAGGCTGATCTTGCAAAAGAGTTTGAGATGAAGGACTTGGGCCTTCTTCATTATTTCCTGGGATTGGAAATTTGGTAGTGCAGTGATGGACTGTTTTTGTCTCAAGGCAAGTATGCCCGAGAGATACTAGAGAAGTTCAACATAAAAGGCTGTAAGCCTATCGAAACTCCTGTTCCTGGTGGTTGGAGGAAAGAGGATGCTACATCAGCAGAGGTAGTGGATGCCACTGTTTACCAACAGTTGGTGGGGTCGCTTATGTATCTAGTCAATACACGACCTGACATATGCTACGCTGTTAACCAGCTTTCACAAGCTATGGTTAAGCCTACCAAGCTCTTTTGGAAGGCAGGCAAGCATGTATTTATATATCTCAGAGGCACATCAGGATATGGACTTTGGTACAGACAGTCAGATGAGGTGAAGTTGCATGGCTTCATGGATGCAGATTGGACAGGGAGCCCAACAGACAGAAAGAGCACATCTGGAGGGATTTTCAGTATCGGGTCGACAGCAGTTTCTTGGTACAGCAGGAAGCAGAGATCCTTGGCACTCAGTTCAGCGGAGGCCGAGTACATGGCAGAAATTTTGGCTGCATGCGAGGCTATATGGATGAGGAAGATCCTCGTCGGGTTGTTCGGTTCACACTTAGATCCTACTGTGATATATTGTGATAATCAGAGTTGCATCAAACTCTCGGTTAATCTAGTATTTCATGATAGATCTAAACACATTGACATCCGGTATCATCATATCATAGATTGTGTGCAGCGGAAGATCATGTTACTTTCTTACATTCCTACGGAGGATCAGGATGCTGATATCTTGACGAAGGCGCTCACAAGGAGAAAATTCGAATACCATAGAGGCAGGATCGAGGTGGAAGATAATCCCTATCTTGTTGAGAGGGAGTGTTGAGATTGCAACAAGATGACGAGCTTAGTGAAAAGATCCGCCTTCACTAAGTGGGCCTGCAGGTTATTTTTGGCGCAAGTCTATTTTTAGACTATGTCTATTTTTAGACATGTCGATCATATTCTATGAGTTGCAGGATGCTATTTGTGGATGGTTGGTCAAGTTGGAAAAATATATGGACTTATATTTTTAGACATACTAGGCAGAATCTATTTTTAGATTGCCAGTCTAAAAATAAATATGTCAAATATTATTAGCTCTTAATAATATTTGGACTATAAACATTATCTTATTCTCTTGGAGCACTTCAGTTAAGTGCACAGACGTGGCATAGGAGCTGACAGAAGGAATTACGTTATTCCTGAGGGTTAAGTGGAGCTATTGCATGGAGACTTCAGTTAGAACTCATGTGACAGAGTTTGGTGGAGTTATTGAGGTAGTTGGTGGAGTTGTGTTCAGTTTAACTCAGTTAGACACAGTTGAGCTAGTTGTATGTAGTCTAACTGATTGATACACTAGTGAGAGTGGTGTGAATTAATTATTAATTAATTCAATAATTATTAACTCATTAATCAACTGAAGAATACATTAGTTAACTACAGTGCATGAACAGTTTTAGTGGAGACCAGTGGAGAGGTAGGTGAAAGAGCGGACTGACTATCAGTTGTGACTATAGTGTTGCATGAGTTTTCACCACACAGTGATTGGATATGCCAATGAGGATTGCGTGAGCAAAACTGGACCATTTCAAGTTCATTCAAAGCCAATATTCAGCAGGGATTGCGCAGTAGAGGCAGGCTAGCAGGTGGCAAAGATCGGTGCATGGATTTGCTAGATCGAGCCTGATTAGTGTGTAGCGATTGTATTGTACTGAGAGCTTGATATGATCAACTTTGTATGAGGATTGTTACATGATCTCTATGACATATATTATATACAGATATTTGGGGTTTTTAGCTTAAGGCTTTCCCGTTATAACACGATGTTCATATGTGTGAATTTTTATGGTTTCAATGTGTGCATGCAATTGATTTAATTTCTGCAAGTAATGATCAATAGTAGAAGAGATTCGGTATTGTGCATGAAGTCAAATAGTGTGTGATCAGGAGAATCTTGGATGTATAACACATTAGTTATATAATTTCTACATGAACTACTTGCGCAAACCAAAGTCTCACCTGAAGCAGTATGGGAGGGTGTTGTAACCAGGTTTCCGCACCCTAGGAGAGGGCAGGTAAGTCAGGAAAAGCTGCTTTCGACTTCACAAATATCAGATCGCATATTATACAACCCAGATCTATTAGTCCCTTCGCATCCACGTGTGCAATACCACTTATAATCATAGTAAACAACAGATACAGGACAATCAAGCAACTATCACAGTTATTCTTACATAAAGTATAACAAACAGATTCAGATCAATTGTCAACGCAGCATAAGCAATTAACACAATTACTTTCATAGCTCAACATAGAATCATGCATAACATAATAGATATCATAGATTCACATTAACAGATTCAGATATTCCAACAACCTTCTGCTTTCATTAATCCTTCAGATCCTTTTACAATACCCAAAACCCAACCTGCGCACACAGCAGCAGGGTCCACACAAAACAGGACTGAGAATCTCCGCGCACACAGCCAGCAGGAGTCCTTTCCCCAAAAACCCAAAACAGATCTACTAATTCATGATTCGCACCAATATTAGTTCTTTTCCTGCCTTTACAATTCAAAAAAGATTCAACTACTTATACTACTTTAGCCTACGCATCCAATGGTCTGCAAACTATGGTTTGCGGACTCTTGGTCTACCCTTGACCCACTTACAATGCATTAGGGGCTTTGACCCACCCCAAAACCCCTACGTTAGACTAAATGTAATAAAAAATATACAAAATGGACCAGATTCGCAACTTTGTAGGAGACCCTGTTCCAACAATATCCTTTACTCCACACACATCCCTAGATTGACACAATTATTGTTCAACATAGCTGAATGTGTAAAAGTTTAAAATGGAAAAATGTATTAACCATTGCAAAAACTTTTGACTTCCCAATTTTTTATGCAATTTTTTATTTTAAAGTTGTTGCTTAAAGATAAAATTATTTTATGTGTGCTGGAAACAAATTTTTTTTTTTTCTCTACACATGCATACCTTTTTCACACTCGTTCTCCCACATATAATTTTTCTTCCACACATCCTTTACTCCGTACACATCCTTGGCTCCATATACCTGTTATTTTCACAGCTAAATTTGTAAAAGTTTAAAATAAAAATAAAATATTTTAATTTTAGCAACAACTTTTGATTACCCAATTATTTTTGTAGTATAGTCCCTAATATAGGCAGGAATTAATAATAAACAAGTAAATGTTGAACATAAATATAGTCCAACTAAAACATTGAATAGTAACGAAACAAGTTGAAATCACTCTCTTGCATTAAGATAGAAATATTTGAAATTTAAATCTACATAATTATATTTTATGCATGCACATCACATTAATTTATATTGTATTTCCCCCATCTAAATAAGTTGATAGAATACCATAAAAATTCAAATTCATAGTGGGAATAGTTAATCTCCTACCCTTATTTCACACCTTATATACACACAAACTAAAATTTTCATGCCCCAAAAATTAATAGGCCAATACCATGTGCATATTTCATAGATAATAATGCTTACACATCTTACCGAACAACATGAGAAATAAAATTATTGCACATGCTCATATTCTATTACACAATAATGGTGGTACTAACTATTAGAAAACAATCTCACCAACTAATTCAAGTATTGTAGAAAACATTCTTCCTCTTTGCACATCGCACCAATCTGTCTCGTAAGCCAAATTCGTTTCTAGTTGGAAAATCAGTTCAATTTAAATTTCAACAACATATGCACAAATGCAACATGAACTGGAAATAGAAGACACCAATGCTGATGAGAACAAGTAAATAGCAAGCATATAATGTATTTCTGCCCATAATGCTAAAAAAAGACAATAAATATGACAACGACAGAATGAATAGCAAAGACAAGTACATGGATAACCTATTCAAATTCACAAACTTCTTTCCCAACCATTAATTCCAAGTGATGCAAAGGGTCTAAGGGATTTTGGTCGTAAGGCGCCGAATTTTAATGTGGTATCACATTATTTGATATTAGGTTTCAAATGAGTTGCACCACAATCACCTTACAAATTATCCGATATCCAGTTTTGAAAACCAAGGTGCATAGATATATGAAACTTGGGATGGAACCTTGATTATAACGAGAATCAATATAGTGAAAATTCCTAAGACTTTTATTTTTTCATGAGATTTAAAGTAAAAAATAATATAGGCAATAAAACTACATTTTTCAATCAAACCAACTTTTGTTCATACTCCTCGCTCTAAAAAGTAGCATACAGTAAGAAATTCCCACTATATCAATAAGAACTTTCACCTACATGACAACAATGTGTATTATATGAACATTTTAAGCACTCACATACAGTCCACATTTTGAGCTTCATACCTCATTGCTACAAGGTTGTAACATATATTGTGTGAAAATTCTAAGTACTCGCATACAGAAGGAAAGACACACTACTTTCCTGACAAATTGCTACACGTTTTGCACCTGCAGTTGAAATGATCTTGTCTACCACACTACGAACGAACTGTGCAATAATTGTACAACTTCAAGAGAAAATCCCTCACATCATGCAACTACCATAATGACCAACATACAACCTAGAGAACAAATCATTGACATGATTCAAATATAAAATGATCACTCAGGACAACAATATGACTCAGAATATTTTTGTAACAAAATCCCCCTAAAATTAATTTATAAGTAATCGAACATACACTAGTAACATGCATGCTAAAAACTACATGATAAACACATGGCAAATGCACTTATGAATAAAATAACTAGAACTAGTGGTTACAATTGCCAAATTATCTTTTAAAACTTTAAGCTATGTGTTAGATATTAATTAAGGATGATAGAATATTCATCATATGTTACCTTACACACTTCACCAATGCACCTACAAAATAAATAAAATTAGTAGTAAAAATTGTTACATTACCTTTTAAAATTTGATGATGTGTTTTAGATACTAAATTAATGATAATACGCTATTCTTCATAATATCTTATTATACCTTACAAAGAAACAATATATTGTAATCCGTTTTTCAATGTAAATATTGTTTTTGAATAAAAATAAATTTCTAACATTTTATAATAGTTGTTAAATATTAAATTAAATATTTGTTAATTATAATTTTTTTTTTAATATTTTTATAAAAATTATATTCCAATTTTATAATTGATTGAGAACATTGATACGAACAATTTTATGAGGTTTAAATTTCATCGGTCAATAAATAAAATTATATTAAGATTTAGAAAAATAAGATTTGTTTTCAAGTACCCACCTGCTACTTTTCACAAATAAAATAAAATGAGTATGCCGAACTATGTATATATACAATTAAAATTTAAAAAACCATGTTCCAAAAAAAATATAAAATATCAATGTTATTTCTATTTAAGAATATATACGAATTGAGCCATTCGTTCGTACTTGATCCTAGACTCAACACGTGAATCTCATAGTTAAATTCGGTTGCCAACTAATAAAACATTATTTTAATTTGAATGGTTCACTTAGTGTAATAATTTTAATTTTATTTATTTTTGGTTTTGTTGTTGGCACCCATTTCCATAATCATTTTTTTATCATATTACTGACTAGCATAGATTTATCTAAAGCATGGATTTAACATAAATCGAGAAAGATCAAAATTCTTTTGTTGTAAACTTATTTTAGAGTGCAAAAAAACAATGTGTAATTTTTTACTCTTTAAATTGTATTTTTGAATGTTATAAAGATTACATAAGATATGTATTGAGGCATTATATATTAATTCATGTTAAAATAGTTTATTCATAACTTACATTGGATGTTTTTTCTATGTAAAATTATATTATTTAAGATAGACATCGAAATATGTATTTATTACTTGAAGAGAGAGTTAAATATCAATAACTAAGTTAATTGTTTTTTTAATAGATTTTTAATTATGTATTTATTACTTGAAGAGAGAGTTAAATATCAACAACTAAGTTAATTGTTTTTTAAATAGATTTTTAATTATTTATTTATATGGTTATTTAATTTTTATTTTTTTGTTTGGCCAACATGAGTGAAAATTATTTTGATTATTTTTTTGAGGACATGACATACTTACACATGTCCCTCATACTGGATTGTAGAAAGGTCCATCTAAAGCATGGATCTAACATGAGCCGAGAGGGATCAAATTTCCTTTGTTGCAAACTTATTTTAGTGAAAAAAATAATGTGTATTGTTTTACTGTTTAAATTGCATTTTTAAATGTTATAGAGATTACATAACACGTCTATTGAGCCATTTTATATTAATTCATACTACAATATTTTATTCATAACTCATATTGAATATTCTATTCTATACGACACTAAAATACTCACATATTTTTTTACTTCTAATTACTTTACACTGATATGGACAACTAATTAAAAAAGCATAGGATATATTTTTCTGAAATGGGCAACTAATTAAAAAAGCATAGGTTATATTTTTTTCTTTTTTTTTATTATAGCCGACATTGTTTTCCTATTTAGAGAATATTTTATTTCTATTTTAACATGGACAAACATACTTACACATCACCTTCACACTAGGCTCTAGAACCAATATATACACATTTAAACCACAGGTCTACCAAGATTCTAGAGGGATCAAATCTCAAACTTTAAAAAATATTTACACGTCAATTAATCCCTTTTAGTGCTTGGTAAATATGTGATTAATATAAATCTATAGTGGAAATTTTTCATTGTTTAAATTGTATAATTTTATATATTAGTTAATATGAATATTCAAAAAAATTATTTAAGTTCTATTGATATATTTATAGGAGAAATAAATAAACTTTTTTTAATTATTTTATCTCTCTAAAATTATATTATTTAAGATAGACATCGAAATATTGTTCAAGGGTGAAAGTGAAATATCAAAAATTGACTTAATTGTTGTGTTAATAGATTTTTAATTGTTTATTTATATGATTATTTATTTTGTTTGGCACACATTAGCTAAAAAAAATTTTATTATTTTTTAGGATGTGACATACTTACATATGTACCTCATACTAGATTGTAGAATGAGCCTCTCTGCTCAATGACAATCACTGAAGCAACTATATTATATGATTTATGAAATTTATACGATTTATGAATCAAATTTTCATATTCTTATTTTATTTAGCATTAATTAAGAAAGTTATAAATCTCAAGTCTACCTTAAACTAAGGTTTATGATTACCATGTAACATATCTTGTACAATGTATAATAATTTAACTACAAGAAAAATCATAAATCTCATGCCTTCCTTAAATTAGGATTTATGATTACTATGTAGCATACTTTATAGGTAGATTAATTTGGAGGTTTTTATCTATATAACAATTTAAATTAATATAAAGTCTTAGTCAATGAATCAAAAACTTCATATTTTTATCTTATTCAACATTATGTAAAAGGAAAGTTATGAATTCCAATGCAAGTCTTTGCCCCTTAGTTGGAAATTGTTTTTTTCTTTTGGTTGATATATTTGATAAATAAAACACAATCATTTAAAAAATATATATTAAAGAAATTTCATATTTCAATCAATATTTTTGAAATCATAAATAAAACTAGTTCGCTCTACCTCAATATAAATACAGTAAAATTAAAATCACTAATTCAGATAACAAAAGTTGAAAACTTAAAAAATATATAAAGTAATCACTATATTACTCCTTAAAAAAATGGAGAGATTAAAACTTATCATGATTCACATCCCACTTTAATTCTCTAACATAGTTTTAATTATTGGAATTGTGATATTTGAATAATGATTTTAGTAAATAAAACATTTCCATCTTATTATTTTTACTTTAATTTAGTTATCAATTATTTTTTTCATAAGAGGCAAGTACTAAGCAGCAATGCTACATTATTACACTTGTTTTCATAATAATTTATTCATGATATGTAGTAGATGCTAATTAACATGTATAAAAATCACAATTATACTTTCCTCCCAGTGCTAAAAGTCTAATACCTTCTAGATATCATCAACCTGTATCTTTTGTCATTGGAATCTATATGTATCTCAAAAAAAGCTGTAATATCCCCAAATGGGAAAAGCAGGAATATAGTGCAAAATGTTGGAACAATAATGCAAATCATCATATTAAAGAAAGAGGCCAATATAGAGACCTTTCATATGTTATAATAGCAGCAAAATATACATGAATAATGGGCCATAAGATGTACAAGAAGAAAGAACAAACCTCCAATGGACAAAATCCCTCAAAAGAGTTGATGATTCTATATATAAAGAGCTGGAAGTCTATTATAGCGTTGTTTTAAAAGCTCTGTTACATCAAATGATTATACATCATATCTAGGGCTGATATGTGCATCAAAATATAGATCGAATACAGATTTGGGAACTATACAACCTCCTTTGAAGAACCCCTTAAGGGTTTTCAGCAAATCACCATATACAAGATGGTGATCTAGGCCCTAGGACTGAAGATCCACTGCAAAATACAGATCTGGAAAGTGTGGCTAATCTGATGTGATAAATACAATAGCCTCCTCCAATATATCCTCTAAATGAAAGGCAAATCCATTTCACTAGAAAACCAACTCTCCAAATGGTGTGCCAATCCACCCTGCAACTCCTCCTATAGAAACAATGCAGATCTGGAAGTAAACTACACTGTAGGGCTGAATAAAAGGTTGGCTTGATGCCAAGATATAAAAATATGCTCAAGGGCCTTCCTTACTATCCTCCCAATGGAAAGGAAGCCTCATCCACTGAAAATGAGAAATGAAATGACCTAGATCTAGTCTCCACTTGCTGCAACCTGCAAAACAACAAAACCCTCAATAGGATCTGCGCTGTAAATGAAAGATGAAGCTTGGACTTAAGCCTGATAGTGGAAAATTTAGTACAAGACTCCTCCAAGAGCTTCTCAATGGAAGAGGTGGGATTCCCGATTAGGAACACCCTATGCTAAACAACACTCTATCTCAGCTAAACAACAAGAGAAAGATATATGTCTAAACAGACCATATATTCAAAAAATAATATATCAACATACATAATGAATATGGCTGCCATACTCTTCCTTAAATAAGATATGAGCTTGCAAACCCTAAGCCCCATCCAATAATGGCACTACTTCCACACAAACCTTCTCCATCTAAAACTATGATGTCTTTCATTGATGACCACTCCTCCATGACAGCGATGTTGATTTGGTCAAGGTTGACCCAGTCAAGGTGTTCCAACCCCTTTTCACACCAAAGGGTGCTCAATTAAGCTGCCAAGATATATCCCTTTCACATTAACATTGATTTATTCATTATTAAGGAGAATTTTGGACCTCCATTGTCCTCTTATTCATAAAACAAATCAGCAAAACAAAATTTAATATTCCAACTAGCTCATGGCTAATTTAGGAATATTCATTAGGGGAATTTTGAGGTCTAAAATGGGCCTCCTAAGGAAATAATAAAATAATAGCTAAACCAATAAAATAATATTTATGAATTTGAAATTCATTTTTTGCACCACAATCCATATAACCATAGTTAAAAATTCAATTCAAAATTTGTACCAAACTAAAATTAATAAAAAAATTGTATTGATGTGACTACAAATAAGAATCATATTTTCAAGAAAAAGTCATTATCATTGAACAACTAATGCATTTGTCCTTTGTAATTAAATAATTTAAAATAAAATATAAATATAAATTTATAAATTCTTAATTATATTATATGCTATTAATTAAAATTTATATTATTTAAATTGTATAATAATATGTAATTAATATACTATATAAAAATAATATAATATAATAAATGTATAGGGATATGCATTGTTTCTTTCAAGAAATATGAAATGACAATAATATATTTTTATTCAAAAAATGTGAAATGACATTTATTATGAGTACCTTACTTTGAATTTAAAAGTACTTAGAGCACTACCATGGATAACCATGAGTTTTTATCCACCATTGAGAATGTGACAAGTAAGTACCTTTAACTCAAGCAATGGCACCTCAACCATTTGGGATGATGTCATCCCCTAAATTGTGATTGGTTATCATAAAGTGAATTTTAATTGTACATTTTCCTTAGGATGCCCATTTTAGACCTCAAAATCCCCCTAATAAAAATCCTCCCCTCCCAAGTGTTGCTTGTCCCCAAGCAACTGCAAGGAAAGAACTGAAAATGTGGGGAACCCTTATTTCCATATGGAGCTTCAATCTCCGAGCTATCATCCATACAAAATGAATCACCCTCCAGAGTGGTAATTCATAGAAAGACTCCTCCCATCTACTCATGAGAGGCACCTCCCAAGTGCTCAAGTTACCCAAATGGCTCATCCCATAAGGAAACAAGAGACCCAATGTAGAAATCATGGATGGTCCAATGCTCTCCCAGACATATGAAACATAATACCCATGGAGAATCTCTCTCCCAAAGGACACATCCAATCCCTCCATTCTCCTTCCAATCACTCCCATAAAAATAATAAGAACATCATCAATATATGGGATCAAAATTAGTGATACATAAACAATCAAATGTAATAATGAAGGTAGATCATAGTCCCACATGTGGAACCAACGTTGTATATCTCCTAACTGCATCAGATAATGGTGTGGTAAGTGGTTTCCCCACCACTTACTTTCTTCCCAAGTCTTCTCACAATGGTTGAATATGTGAGATATGTTTGGTGCTTTTGGAGTGCACCCACAATGATACAATATCTCCCTATGTCCTCCAAGGGAGTGGTCATGTTTAGAAATGTTTATGGCCCAAAGTTGGCCATGAATTTTATATGGAAGAATGCTCCTTCTTGGAGCTATGGCCTGCATATACATGGTAAAGGAATGCAAATAATATTCAAGTGAAACATCATGCCCATAAACATGTTCCTCACCAAAATTTCTGCTCATATAAATGGAGTGGTCCATAGATAAATCTCCTCTCATCCCAAAAGAGGAGAGAGGTGGTTGTGATAACTCCTCCATAGTGTAGAAATTATATGTACTACGCATGCATATGTCCAAGATTCTCCTGATCACACACTATTTGAATTCAAGCACAATACAGAATCTATTCCACCATTGATCATCACATGCAGAAATAAACACAATTGCAATGCACACATGAAACCATAACAATTCACACACATTAACACAGTTGTTTTAATAGGAAAGCCTGAAGCTAAAAACCCCAACTGTCTATATATAATATATGTCATAGAGATCATGTAACAATCCTCATACAAATCTTATCACAAGTTCTCAGTACAATCCAATCGCTACATACTAATCAGGTTTGATCTAGCAAATCCATGCACCAATCTTTGCCATCTATTAGCCTGCCTCTACTGCGCAATCCCTGCTAAAGAATGGCTCTGGATGAACTCAAATTGGTCCATCCTTGCTCACGCAATCCTTAAAGGCATCTCTACTAAATTTGTGGTGCAAACAATGCAACACTATAGTCACAACTGATAGTCACACTTGATCTTTCACCTACCTCTTCACTGGTCTCCACTGAAACTGTCCATGCACTGTAGTTACTATTGTATTGTTCAGTTGATTAATGAGTTATTATTTAGTGAATTAATTTACTAATTAATTCACTCCACTCTCACTAGTGTATCATTTAGTTAGATTAGATACAACTAGCTCAACTAAGTCTAACTGAGTTAAACTGAATACAACTCCATGAACTACTTCTACAACTCCACCAAACTCTGTCACATTAGTTCTAATTGAAGTCCTCCATGCAATAGCTCTATTAAACCCTTAGGAATAGTGTAATTCCTTCTGTCATCTCCTGTGCCACATCTGTGCACTTAACTGAAGTGCTCCAAGAGAATAAGATAATGTTTAGAGTCCAAATATTATTAAGAGATAATAATATTCGACATATCTATTTTTAGACTCGAAATCTAAAAATAGATTCTGCCCAATATGTCTAAAAATAGAAATCCATCTATTTTTCCAACTTGACCAACCATCAATAAATAGCATCCCGCAACTTATAGAATATGCTCCATATGTCTAAAAATAGACATAGTCTAAAAATAGACTTTGCGACAAAAATCACCTGTGTGGCCCCCACCTAGTTTTGGTGATCACTTTCCAACTAGGATCAGGAATGATGTTTCAAGATGCCTCCTTCACTATTTCTTGTTGCAATCTTCAACACTCCCTCTCAACAAGAAAGGACTGTCTTTGCATGCGACATGCAACTCCATGCATTCGCCCTGTAACCTTCACAAGCACCATGCAACTCCATGCATCTGCTCTGCAACTCCTCTGAAACTGAATAGGCTCCAAACAACTCAATCAATCTGATGCATCTATCATCAAAGTCTTCGACTTCTGCTGGTACCAACTGCACATGTCATCAGGAACCACTGCGCTGTTGAACTCTTGCACCCATGCACTCTACACTTGCTGTCAACTCTGATCCGCGCTCCAGTATCCGACACTGTCACTTTGATCTGCCTGCATCAATCCAACTGATCATGCTACTGCTGCACTGTGGGCACCTCGTAGCTAGGTTCAATTCATGAGATCCACACCATCTCATGAATCCTGCCCAGAAATCTCCTCTTGGGATTAATCATGCATGTCGCCCCACCTCTCACCTGGTGGTATAGCCGCATGCACTCCCTCTGCCCATCTGGCACGAAATTTCTCTGCATGAGTGGTTTCTCCCACTCCATGATCCTCATCTTGTGGCTGCTCCACATCCCGAGGTTCACTCTTACCTGCATGCAAATCCTGCTCCCTCTCAAGCTTCAATTGCATGTCTTTCTCACACTTCCCAATAGTAGGAAGCTCCGTAGAAATCCCATCTACTTCAAGTCTGTAGAGATTCTTGGCTCGAATCCCAACCTTCTTGACTTGTCCTGTTGCTTTGTACCGAAGGAAAACTTTTCCTTCACTAAAGACAACATCATACCCTTTATCCTCTAACATTGCAACTGAGATTAAATTCTTCTTTAAACCTGGAACATGCACTACATCTTGTAAAATAATGAGTTTGCATGACTCCCTCTGAAAGGTAATGGTACCAATTCCGGTTGCATTGTATCGTCCATTGTCGCCCAACTCAACATGCAATTGGAGATCTTTCTCCACCAAGTCACTGAAAAGATTCACATCTCCCGTCATGTGAAAGGAAGCGCCACTATCAAAATACCACCCTGATCCCAATGCACTTGACACCATGTATGCGATCAATGAGAAGTCCAGATCAAATTGAGAGGCAAGAGCCTCACCAGCTACAACTCCAGCAGCCTGCTTGTTCTTCTTCTTCTGTGGAAAATTTGTGGCGTAATGTCCGTGTTCGTGACAATGAAAACACTTCACTTTGGACATGTCACGCTCTTTTCCATCCGCACCAGATTGAGAAGGATTTTTCTTCCCCTTCCCTTTCCTTGCTTTGGAAGCCAAAGAAAAATCATCTTCATCATCATTCTTTGATGAAGAGCCATCCTTGGTACTCCACCTTATCTCCTCCTACACAAGATCCGACCAAATTCGCTCCTATCTTGGCAGTTTCTCCCGAGCATTGACAAAGTCCTCGTAGCTATGCCAAATCTTCGGAAGCCCAAGGAGATCCAAGCTCACCAAGTATTCTTCATCCAAACTAACTCCTACACTCCCAATCTCATCCTTGCGGTGGGAAAACTTTTTCAAGTATACCGGAATAGTGTCATTCTTCTCCATTTTTATTTTCCTGAGCTTGTCTTTAAGTGCCAAATTCTTCTGGTCACTTCTATTTTGGAACAATTCTGTCAAAGCCTTCCACATCAATAATGGAGTGGCTTTACCGTGAAGTTTGGACACAATGTGATCCTTCACACCTTCCAACAGAATCCTTCGACACCTTGCTACCTTCTTTTTCCATGCGTCAAGTGCGGCTACATTGCTAGAACCCGGTTTAGGAATTTCAGCATCTATGAACTCCTTCAACCCATTATCCTCTAGTACCGCCTCCATCCTGTCCTTCCATGAAATATAATTTGAGCTGCCCTCAAGGGCATACTCCAATCGCAATCCGTTGAAAGACATTTCAATGAATGCTCAACTTCGACACCAAGAAAACACTGCAGCAATTTCGAATTCCAAAACTCAACTATTTCAATAATTGCAATTGCTCCAATGATCAACGCTCTGATACCATGAAGAAATTATATGCACTGCACATGCATATGTCCAAGATTCTCCTGATCACACACTATTTGACTTCATGCACAATAAAAAATCTATTCCACCATTGATCATCACATGCGAAAATAAACACAATTGCAATGCACACATGAAACCATAAAAATTCACACACATTAACATAGTTGTTTTAACAGGAAAGCTTGAAGCTAAAAACCCCAACTATCTGTATATAATGTTTTTCATATAGATCATGTAACAATCCTCATACAAAGCTTATCACAAGCTCTCAATACAATCCAATCGCTACACACTAATCAGGTCTGATCTAGCAAATCAATGCACTGATCTCTGCCACCTGCTAGCCTGCCTCTACTGCGCAATCCCTGCTAAAGAATGGATCTGGATGAACTCGAATTGGTCCAGCCTTGCTCACTAAATCCTTAAAGGCATCTCTAATAAATTTTTGGTGCAAACAATGCAACATTATAGTCACAACTAATAGTCACACTTGCTCTTTCACCTACCTCTTCACTGGTCTCCACTGAAACTATCCATGCACTGTAGTTAACTGTTGTATTGTTCAGTTTATTAATGAGTTATTATTTAGTGAATTAATTTACTAATTAATTCACTCCACTCTCACTAGTGTATCATTTATTTAGATTAGATACAACTAGCTCAACTGAGTCTAACTGAGTTAAACTGAATACAACTCCATGAACTACTTCTACAACTCCACCAAACTCTCTCACATTAGTTCTAACTGAAGTCCTCCATGCTATAGCTCCAGTAAACCCTCAGGAATAGCGTAATTCCTTCTGTCAGCTCCTATGCCACATCTTTGCACTTAACTGAATTTCTCCAAGAGAATAAGATAATGTTTAGAGTCCAAATATTATTAAGAGCTAATAATATTCGACATATCTATTTTTAGACTGGCAATCTAAAAATAGATTCCGCCCAATATGTCTAAAAATAGAAATCCATATATTTTTCCAACTTGACCAACCATCCAAAAATAGCATCCTACAACTCATAGAATATGATCGACATGTCTTAAAATAGACATATTCTAAAAATAGACTTGCGCCAAAAATCACTTGTGTGGGCCCCACCTAGTTTAGGTGATTATTTTCCAACTAGGATCAGGAATGATGTTTCAGTATGCCTCCTTCACTATTTATTGTTACAATATTCAACACATAGAGTTATGTATATCTTCCAACTCCACATGGTCCATGCATATTTTCAAATGCTAATATATCTCCTCTTCAAAGCCTTCCCAAGTGTACCCCTACCTGATGGAGTGATATGCTCTCATAGAATAAGTATAGCTGAAGAGAAAATCTTCATGTGCTCTTTGTAACAACTTCTCCTTGAGATTAGAAGCTATAGAAAAGAATATCCTACCATGATAATAAATGACATCATCTTGGACTAAATAGCCCTCTTCATGTAGCTGGTCATCAAGTATCATGCATGTAAAAAGATCCTTGGAATAATCCACCAACAATTTGGATTTCCAATATGGATCTATCCTCCATAGTGATAGTGTTGATGATCTATCACAAAGAACATCTGTCATATGGTTTCCCTTCTCCTTGACATCTCCCATACCAAAAGTACATGTCGGAAGGCTGTTATCCTTCCCATGTTGCTCCTCCCACAACGCAGGATCTGAAATGAGAATGGGTGATGATGATATTGGGAGAATGTCTCCCTCCTCCTTAAGTCTACCCAAGACTATCAGCGTTGTATCATGGCCTCTTAATGCTCCCATTCCTCTTGGATCTATGAATGGTGCATCATGATGTGATACATGTCTCACCAAATCGAGATCAGGTGACCTCCCAGATGGTTTTCCACAGCACAATGATGTCTAATGAGCCAATCTCATATGCATAATAGATGGGACTATTAGGTCCTTTCTTCCACTGTGCAAATAAATATGCCTCTTTTGTGTATCATCCTTTTGAAATAGATAGCGGTGTGTACTCCTAATCATATGATGTTGGTCCTCCTCCCTATCCTCTTCTTTCATCTTCAAGGTATCACAATCTATCAATGATGGCAGATGCTGCTCATGGACCATGCCTTGCTCTTCACATGTGAGATTATTTGGAATTTCTTGCAAGGGTACAAGAATTCCTCTCATTGGAGCAATTGTTCCATCTTCCTCTCTATGAGGTACTAGATCTGCTCCTAATGTGACAGCGTTGTTACCTCTTACCTTCTCTTTCCCTTCATCATGAATGGAGGTTGCCTCATCATCATTAATAGGCTCTTTGTTTAGATCCTCTTTTGAAAAAGAGATCTCCATGTCTTCCTTTTGAGAAAAGAGCTCTTTCTGAAGTGGGGATCTTGCCTCTAGCAAGGTATTCTGCAATTTTTTAACCCCCTCAATAGCATCCTGGAATGGAGTTGGGTTTATAGATCCTTCCAACTCATGCAAAGGTTTTGTTTGTTTAGGCTTGGCTAGCTCAACCAAGGATGTTTCATGATGTTTTGCATCAAATATTCTCACTAACATCCTAGTGAACTTTGCATAAGTAGATAAATTTACATGATTCAAGGAAGAAGTTTCATAAAACCACCAGGCATAAGCCTTACCTTCAAGATGCAGCGCTGCTACTCTAATGGCTTCATCTTAAGAAACTTGGTGTTGCTGAAAATAGGTGTTTATCTCCTTCACCCAAGTCGTAGTTGTGCATATAGGTGACCCATCAAAAGTAGATAGAAAGAATCTACCCAAATCATGCTGCTTGCACCTTTTGCTTCTATCATGGTTGCTAAGTCTTCTATACTCCTTGATATTGCAAAAATCTTGGAAGTTTAGATGATCCTGGAACCCTTGTGATTGAGATTCATATTCTTAAATATAGTCACTAATAGTATCCTCCTTTGGCACATCTCCTTCCTCCATCTCTCTTGCTATGAATATAGGCATGGTAGAGAGTTGTAGATTTGATTGTGTGGCTGAATTATCACACCCATAATATTAAAATCTGGAGCCTTCTCTATACACAAGCTCTTTTGGAGAATTTCTATATCTCTCCATTCTCATTTTTATGATGTCTTTGTTAATGCCCTGAATAGTTTGGAAAAGAAGCCTTAAGAACTCCTTCCTTTTCATTCCTCCTAATAAAGGGGTTTTACCCTTGTCTTCTTCTTCATTTGTATAATCATACTTCTGGTGTCTTCTTCTTTGATACCTCTTCTCTCTATCAGTAAGAGGATCTCCTTCTTTAGATGACATATTGACTTTTCAAGATGCACAGGTTGTGCGAAGATTATGCTCTGATACCACTGTAATATCCCTAAATGGGAAAAGCAGGAATATAGTGAAAAATGATGGAACAATAATGCAAATCATCATATTAAATCAAGAGGCCAATATGGAGACCTTTAATATGTTATAACAACAGCAAAATATACATGAATAATGGGCCATAAGATGTACAAGAAGAAAGAACAAGCCTCCAATGGACAAAATCCCTCAAAAGAGGTGTTGCTACTATATATAAAGAGCTGGAAGTCTATTACAACATTGTTTTAAAAGCTCTGCTACAGAAAAATATTATACATCAGATCTAGGGCTGATATGTGCCTCAAAATATAGATCCAATACATATCTGAGCACTATACAACCTCCTTTGAAGAACCCCTTAAGGGTTTTCAGCAAAAAACCATATACAAGGTGGGGATCTAGGCCATAGGACTGAAGATCCACTACAAAATACAGATCTAGAAAGTGTGGCTGATCTGATATGATCAATACAATAACCTCCTCCAATAGATCCTCTAAATGAAAGGTATATCCCTTTCACTAAAAAACCAACTTTCCAAATGGTGTGCCAATCCACCTTACAACTCCTCCTCCAGAAATAATGAAGATCTAGAAGTAAAATGTGTTGTACGGCTGAATAAAAGGTTGGCCTGGTGCCAATATCTGAAAATATGCTCAAGGGCCCTCCTTACTATCCTCCCAATGGAAAGGAAGCCTCCTCCACTGAAAATGAGCAATGAAATGACCTAGATCTAGTCTCTACTTGCTGGAACCTGTAAAACAACCAAAACCTCAACAGGATCTGCACTGTAAATGAAAGAAGAAGCTTGGACTTAATCTTGATAGTGGAAAATGTAGTACAAGACTCCTCCAAGAGCTTCTCCATGGAAGAGGTGGGATTCCCAATCAGGAACACCCTGTACTAAACAAAACTCTATCTTAGCTAAACAACAAGAGAAAGATATATGTCTAAACATACCATATATTCAAAAAATCATATATCAACATAAATAATGAATATGGTTTCCATCCTCTTCCTTAAATAAGATATGAGCTTGCAAACCCTAAGCCCCATCCAATAATGGCACTACTTCCACAAAAAGAATCTCCATCTAAAACTGCGCCGTCTTTCATTAATGATCACTCCTCCATGACAACGTTGTTGATTTGGTCAAGGTTGACCCAGTCAAGGTGTTCTAGCCCCTTTTCATACCAAAGGGTGCTCAATTAAGTTGCCAAGATCTATCCCTTTCACATTGGCATTGATTTATTCATTATTGAGGAGAATTTTGGACCTCTATTGTCCTCTTATTCATAAAAAAAATCAAAAAAACAAAATTTAATATTCCAACTAGCTCATGGCTAATTTAGGAATATTAAAAAAGCATACAATGAAATTATACAACATCATTAATGAAAATCAAGGGTCAAATTTTCAACTAATGTCATTTTGAAAAGAAAAGAGTCACAAAATATCTGAAAAGTAATTCATAGTCAAGGGACTATTGACCATGAGGAAAATTCTATAGTCGCTAGCAGAGACAGGGACAATTTATTTTAACAACCATTTTTGAGAAGCCATGACTCAAAGTTCATGATTAAAGTTAAAATAATTTCATGTATGTGGGAAGAATTTTTTGTTCTTTCTTCGTATATGCACTCCTTCTGCATACCCATTCTTCCACACATACCCGAATCTAGGTGGATATTGGTGGCCACCAACCTATTCCACCTAGACCTCCAGTTGGTTTCATCAGCTCCCATGTTTATAGAAGCATTTACTATTTTGAGAAATTTTTCGGGTCCTAAACTTTTGAAGTAGTTTTGACCCCCTAAACGGTGTTTATTTTAGGTCTGCAGCAGGCCCACAACCATAGGCATGGGGCAGCATGGGCCTTTGGAAGTTGCTATAGTATTCAAAGAGATATTTTTGACAATATATCGTATGCGCCAAATGTACATAATATGACCAAGTTACGACTGAGGGAAGTTGGGTGGCCAACTAAGCCCAACGGGGCCCACAAACTCTTGTCGTTCCATCTCTTGCGGTTAGGGTTTTTTTTTTAGGGTTTTACCATGTTGTTCAATAATAAAAATGCCCTTGAGCCTCATTGTAACACAATTCAGAGGCATGTAGTCGCCACGTCTCTTCTCAAGTATACACTACAATCGCCCGAGCTAGTTTATTTCCATTCTCTCTGTAAGATTATTTCAGTTATTTGATATTAATGAAATTAAGTATATTTTATGTTTCATCTTTGCATTTATGTTTATTTATGTATTTTATTGCATTTTTTCATAAATCTGGATCAGTGGTATCAAACAGACTACTCTTTCTCGATCTTTCTTTGCATGTCCCCAACGAGATAGGGGTATAAAGAGTTAGGGCTCGATCTGGTGTAGCCTTTGCAAGATCAGCCTCACAAACCCCGATGGCCTCCCATGGTAGAGGAAAATAAAGACAAGGGAGTAGGATATCCTATCAAAACATTTCTCGAGGAGGCCCTCGAGAAAAAAATAATGTGATGATGGATATATTTGCCCAAATCCTTTGACAACTACCCACCAATGACACATCTTCATCCAGTAGCCACTTTGAAGGTGCCACTCCTTTTAAGGTACAAGTTATCTTTGAAATTCCCACATTTGAGGGCCAAATAGATGCAGATGCCATAGATATATGGTTGAATATATTAGAACGATATTTTTCGGCTTATGAATTTTCCAATCAGGAGAATATTACTTTTTCACTCCTCAAATCCACCCCCCATGTCAAGGGCTGGCGGGAAACCTAATATGAGAAAAACGATGAGGGGGGATCCTCCTTGTTCTCAGGCACATCTACTTGGAATTATTTCTTTATTGTCATCAATGAACAATACTAACCTGTGGGGAGCTATGAGGACAAGTACATACAATGGACTATGCTGTGGAAGAAAAGGGATCAAGGTATGTATGAGCTGACGAATATGTTCCATACCCTATGCACAAACTTGGGTATCAAATATTCAGAGAAAAATTTGGTTCTTAGGTACCGCAGTTGTATACACAAATACATCCAGGGGGAAATATGCCCCCAAACGACAGAATAAAGGATAAGACCAAGGCGTGGTAGCCTAGGACAACTCGTCGAAACTGCAAGCAAAGAAAATCACCATGAAGCCAAAGGAGGACACGGGGAGGTGGTGTCATTTTTCATAAGAGCTCCCCTCAGAACACAAACCAGTGTCGGGCCAAGGAGTCACTTGTGGCCCAGTTGAAGGCTTCCAAATCATATCCATGTTCAACCTATGAGTTAGAACCCGACAAGGGGAATGACAAAGGGAAGCACATCATTGATGTGGAGCCTAGTGCCACCATTCCACCACCAATATCCAGAAGTAAGAACCCAAATATCTAGAGGAGGGGGAGAGAATTTTCCATTCCCAGATGTGGGTGAAGTATTCCCCACTGTAGTTCATTATCGATAGTGGGAGCCAAAAGAACCTCATTTCAGCTATGGTTGTTAAGTGGCTCAGCCTACTAATCACAACACACCCACAACCATACACCATCAGGTGGCTTCAATGAGGATGGGATCTGCACATTAGCCAACATTGTCACCTTCCCTACAACATCAACCCCTTCACGGATGAGGTATATATGATGTTTCTCCTCTTGAATTTTTTTATGTATTATTAGGACAACCATAATTTTGTAAGCGACATGTTGTGCATGAGTCTCATGCTCTCAATGTTATTGTTACTTCCGGTAATAAGTTGTACAGGATACCAGAGGTAGCACCACCTACTGCCATCTCTTTGATCACTGTGAAGAAATGCAGTAAGCTCATTTCCCAAACTCAGAAATTTTTTCCTTATGATCTGCCCTCAGGGAAAGAAGAAGACTGTGGCCATGACCTCCAGACATGGCTCCTCCGCACGAAAACAACAGATGGAAAAGGTCATGGAGGAGTACGAGGAAATATTTTACTCACCTGCAGGGGTTCCTCTACACTATCAGGTCAAGCACTCCATCAATATTACCCCAGGTGTGCCACTACCGAATCGACCAATCTATCACCACTCTAGTCTAGAGAACTAAGAAATCAAGAGGAAGATTAAGGAGCTGCTACAGAAAGGTCACATTTGGTGAGTTTGTCACCTCGTGGGAGCTCGATCGTGTTGGTGCAAAAGAAGGATGGGACTTGGAGACTCTGTATTAACTATCGAGCGCTAAACAAGATCATTATCTAGAATAGATATCTGATCCCATGGATTTATGACCTTCTATACCAACTCAAGGGGGAAAAATATTTATCAAGATTGAATTGAATTCCGGGTATCACTAGGTACCAATCGAACCCTCCAATGTGTGGAAGACTACCTTAAAAGCCAAGGAGGGCCTTTTTGAATGGTTGGTCATGCATTTCAGGTTGATGAATGCTCCCATAGCCTGCATGAGGCTGATGGACGACATCTTGTGACCATTGAATAACTCATTTGTGGTGGTTTATTTAGATGACATCCTGATCTTGAGCCAACGTTGGGAAGAGAACCTCCACCACATTCGACAGGTCCTCCAAATAGTGTGGCAACACAATTTATGTGCCAATTTGGAGAAATTCACTTTTGGCATGACCTAAGTTCAAGATCTGGGGTACATTATTGATGAGCGTTGGGTGAATTTGGAACTAGCCAAGATCCAAGTCATTCGGGATTGGACAGCTCCAACCACTCTAACATAGCTTCGCAACTTTCTGGGTCTTGCCAATTTCTACCGTAGGTTCATGTTGGGTTCTCCCATATCACTTGGCCTTTGAGTCAAGTCACCAAGGGGGGAGCAAAAAAAAAATTTATTTCAGTCTGAGTCTCAACATAAGGGGTTCACAGAGTTGAATAATTTCCTATGCTCTACACCAGTTCTCACATTACAAGAATTGTTGCAACCATTTGATATCGAGATAGATGCCTCTGACTATGCTATTGGGGTAGTACTTACTCAATAGGGGCATCCAATGGCATATCATAGTGAGACCCTTCAGACATAGTCCGAAAGTATCACACCTATGAAAAAGAGATGTATTCCATTGTACAAGATTGCCGATAATGGAAGCATTACATTTTTGGGAAGGAAACAATCATCCACACAGATCATCAAACCCTGAATTTCATACAGACACAAGGGAAGTTGTAGAATTATCACCATAAGAAATGGTACACATACATGCAATAGTTCCATTTGAACATCAAATACAAGTAGGGAAGCACCAATAATGTTGTGGACTGCCTCAACTGTCCGCCGATCATGGCATTAACCACTCTGCTCTAATATCGTGGGAACAAGACTTCGATTTGGACACATCTCTACAAAGGTGGTCCAGAATTTTGCAACAAATACCAGATGCTCCTGAAGGGTAAGCAAGTTCTAGATTTTCACCTCTAGGACACACTGTTATGCCACCTGGGACACCTTTGTGTTCCTTCAGGCGAGCGTGAGAATATTATTTTGGAAGTGCACTATAGTCAGGTCGATGGACAATTCGGGGTTGAGAAAATAGTGGGAATATTGCAGAAGTATTTATATTGATTAGACCTTCGAAATGATGTTCTGAAGTACATCAGATCCTGCACTGCCTGCACCATTTCCAAATTGACCATCAAGAAGCAAGGCCTGTATACTTTGTTGCCTACCCCTAGTCAGCCATGGGAATCGATATTCATAGATTACATGTCACATATTCCTTCTACCAAGCATGGGAATGACTACGTTTTTGTGGTCATCGACAAATTCTCTAAGATGGCCATTATGGCGGCTTGCAAGAAGAATATCACAGTAGAAGCCACTGCTAAACTCTTCTTTAAGCAAGAGTGGGTACATTTTGGGATCCCACAGTCCATAATCTCATATTGAGACAACAATTTCCTTAATACATTTTCATCAAGTCTCTGGTCGATGCTAAACACCAAGCTCACTAAGTCCACAAATTTCCACCCCAAAACTGAAGGCCAAACAAAGATCGTCAATAGGATGATCGTACACATTATGCACATGTACAACTTGAAGAATCCATGAAAATGGGATTGAAACATCCCCTATGTCTAGAACAGCTATAACTGGGCTCTCCATAGCTCAACTGGCTACATCCCCTTTTAGGTGGGCTTGGGATTCAAGCCACTTGTCCCATTGATGTAGCCATACTATTTGCAGCTACTCAAGTAGATTCGACTCATGTCCAGTCCAAAGTCGACAAGGTGAATAACTTCATTGAGTGCATTCAACACATTCACCAAAATTTCCATGACATACTAGACAAATTCAATGCTAAGTACAAGCATCGACATGATCAACATCGGGTACCACACAAGTTCCAGGTGGGCAACAAAGGTTGGCTACATTTTCAGAAGGAGTGCCTCGTTGGGCCCCACTACAAGCTTTACCCACTCCAATATGAGACATATACCATCACCAAGGTTGTATGGGACAATTCCTTCGAGCTTTGTATTCCCCCATTCCTTGGTTTGCTGCCAAGGTTCAATGTGGACCGCCTTTAGCCCTACTTTCCACCATTGTTGAACATGTCCGACATTGCAGAACAACTCACGCCAACATAGTTAAACCCATATTGCATGGAACAGTACACAACTGATCAGATCATGGACACATAGATCAAGAACACCTTCCAGCAGAGGATCTAGCTATATTGAGTTTTCAAAGCAGGCCAACTCCTTCACCAAGGCAAGTGGTTCATCAGGGACCAGATTCAACAAACATTTCCTCACCTAATGGAGTCTCTGCTCGCAATGGGATCCATTGATTCCTAAGGGGGGAAGAATTATTGAGGTGGATAATGGTGGCCACCCATCTATTCCACCTAGACCTCCAGTCGGTTTCATTATTTTCCTTGTTTATAGCGGCATTTACTATTTTTAGCAGTTTTTGGGTCCTAAACTTTTGGAGTGGTTTTGACCCCCTAAACGACATTTTTTGAGGTCTGCAGTAGGCCTATAGCCATATGAAATGACCTATGATAAAACCTACAGTAATCATAGAGATATTTTCGTTGATATGTTTTATGCACCAAACGGAGATAATATGACCAAGTTACGACCCTAGGAAGTTCACTAAGCCAACTAACCCCAACAGGGCCCACAAACTCTTGGTGTTCCATCTCCTAGGGTTATGGTTTTGGTTTTTTATAGTTTTCCCATGTTGTTCAATAATAAAAAGGCTCTTGAGCTTCCTTGTAACACAGTTTAGAGGCATGAAGCCGCCACATCTCTTCTCAGAGATAAGCTACCATCGCTCAAGCTATTTTATTTCCATTATATATGTAAGCTTATTTCAGTTATTTTATATTATTTAAATGAAGTATATTTTCTATTGCATCTCTATGTTTAGGTTTATATTTGTATTTTATTGTGTTCCTACAGAATTCTGGATCATACCCTGTTCTCCACACATCCCTAGAACCATACACCTATTATTCCACATAGTTGAATGTGTAAAAGTTTAAAATGAAAAAATATGTTAATTGTTGCAACAACTTTGATTTCCAAATTATTTGTGCAGATTTTTATTTTAACTTTTCTGTGAAAAGCTATAACAATTCCATGTGTCAGAAACAATTTATATTCTTGTTTTTCATACCCCTCTACACACATGTTCTACCGCACATACCCCTTGATCTGCGTATTATTTACTTCGCACACATCGTGAGCTCCACACACCTATTGTTTTGTAGAGATAAATTTATAAAAGTTTAAAATGAAAAAATATGTTAACTACTACAACAACTTTTGATTTCTCAATTATTTGTGTAGTTTTTTATTTTAGAGTTTCCGCATAATAATTCCATGTGTGCAAAAAAAAATTTATATTCTTGTTTCGCACACACATCACTCCTATACCATTAGTGAGAGTACAATTCAGACTAGGGAAGATTCTTGAACTGAAAAAATCTCCCATTGTCATTGAATATGAATTTGAAGGGGATGAAGCTCATAATTGAATGAATCATTGAAAAATATTAGTTAACCAATTCCCGCAATCAGATAGGACCATACAAATAACTTTGTGCTTCATGGATGTATATACTATATTTCATCCCAAGTCTTCAAATGTTTTTTATTATAGCTCCTCAAAATCTGCACCAAAATATTATTGACTACTTATGTCTACTCATTTATTTATGAATGGGATGTTGTAGACCTGGGTTTTTATTTTAGAATTTTTTCTTAAAGCTAAGATAATTTCATGCATGCAAAAAAAAATTCTTGTTCTTGTTCCACACATGCATTCCCTATGAAAAATCGTTCTCCCACACATACCCCCTATTGTACACATCCTTTACTTTGCACACATCCCCGTCTCCATATACATGTTGTTCTACATAACTAAATATGTAAAAGATTAAAATGAAAAAAAAAATATCTTAATTGTTGCAATAGCTGTTGATTTCCCATTTATTTTTGCAAATTTTTTATTTTAAAATTCCTACTTAAAGCTAAAATAATTTCATGTAAACATAATTCCACACATCCTTTGCTCTGCATACATCCCTGACTCCATGTACATGTTACTCTGCATAGATAAATGTGTAAAATTTTGAAATGAAAACAAATGTTAGCTGTCGCAACAAATTTTTTTTCCAAATTTTTTATGCAATTTTTTATTTTAAAGTTCATACACCTATTTTTCTAAATAATTGAATGTGTAAACGTTTGAAATGAAAAAATGTGTTAACTGTTGCAACAAATTTTGATTTCCCAATTATTTGTGACACTTTTAATTTTAAAGTTTTTGCATAAACTTAATGTAATTTCATGTGTCTGAGAAATTATATATGTTATTGTTTTGCACACACATTCCCTCTGCACACCCATTCTCCTGCACATACACCTTGTTCCACACATCCTTTACTCTGAAACATAATTGACTGCATATACCTGTTGTTCCACGTAACGGAATCTTTAAAAGTTTAAAATGAAAAAATATGTTAATCATTACAGCGGATTTTCATTTCCCAATTATTTGTACAATTTTTTATTTTAAAGTTTTTTCTTAAAGTTAAAATAATTTCGTGTATGCAAAAAAAAAAAAATCTTGTTCCTCACATGCATTTCCTCCACACGCTCGTTCTCCCACACAAACCCCTTGTTCCACACAAATTTTACTCCGCAAAAATCGCTAGCTCCACACACCTGTTGTTTCACATAACTGAATATGTAAACGTTTAAAATGAAAAACATATTTTTATTGTTGCAAATTGCAATAGATTTTGATTTCCCATTTATTTCTACATTTTTTCATTTTAAAACTTTTGATTGAAGTTAAAAATAATTTCATGTAAACGAAAAAAAATGTATCTTCTTGCTCTACACATGCACTCCCTTTATAAACTCGTTCTCTCACACATACCCTATTGTTCCACACATACATTACTCCACACAATCATCGGCTCCATACACCTATTTTTCTGAATAGCTAAATGAGTAAAAGATTAAAATGAAAAATGTGTTAACTATTAGAACAAATTTTTACTTCCCAATTGTTTGTGCGGTTTTTGTTTTAAAGTTATTTCTTAAAGTTAAAATAGTTTCATGTACGTGGATTTTTTTTTTTTTTGTTCTTGTTCCCCACATGCATTCCCTCTGCACACCCATTGATGGGCCTCCCCAATAGATATAATTTAAAGCTCATCTAACCATCCTTTGGCATGTTTAACATTTCTTTCTGCATTTGATAATGTCTTTTTCAACTTTAATGTGTTCTTAGGAGGGTTAAGAGATATTTTATGTATCTTGTGTGCCTAATGAGTTAAATGTGCAGAATATTGAGGATATTTTATGCATATCACGCAGGTGTCCAGTGGGAGTTATGGGGCTTGTACCCTGTTACAAGCTAATCACAACTCGACTCACTCAAGGAAATTTACTACTTCTCTATGGCTATAGAAACACTAGGGAACAAGATCCACATTTTTCAAGGTTTTGGAGGGAAGCAGTCCTCCCTTCAAAGAGGTTTCCCCTTAAGCATGTTTTGTATAAATAAGGGGCCATAATAGCCTAATTGGGATTCAAAACTCTAGAGGAAGATAATCAACATTAAAGAAAGGCTTATGTCTATCCTTTCAACTTGCCATGTCTCATGTATGAACACTTTTCAAATTATTGAAAAGTTTTCCATTCTTCATAGTTTTATTTTATTTTAAGGGACCTAAGTCTCATTGGGTAAGGGCCCAACCCACGTTTTCAAGTCCCCTTATTGTACATTTTCTTTTCATGCATTTAGTTTAGTTATGATTTTTTGCAAATATTGTGTTTGAGAAAAGTCTTACCTTTGCAGGGTTTATGGGTGACCTATTTTTTGAGTTTTTTGATCTTCCTTGTTCTGATAAACAAAAAAATAGTTTCTTTCATACAACAATAGTCTTCATTTCAAAATTCAACTCATCCTTTCCATCATTGTTTCATTTCCTGCAATGAGTAGTTTAGCAGTTGTTTATGCATATTGTTTTTATCAGTTAGCCATGCACTTTGATTTCAGAGAGATAGGTATTGTCTCATAGAAAACATTAGTGTTGTTTCTATGCATTTGGTTCGCTCAAAACATCATTCTCTCACTCACTATTTTACATCTCTACAACTTCCATCAATCTAAATTCTACCTAACTTAGCTAAAAGAAACCCCCAATTTCATCTCTTCCTTGTATGAGTTAATTCATTGAGTGTGCCTAAGCTTTCTAAGGACCTATTTTCCCTTCCAAAACCTTCCCCCACCTTTTACACTCTTCAAACCGCATCTATACCTCATAAATTTTCTCTTGGATGTTTCCTGTAGCAAAACAGGGCCATCCTGTAGCAATACATGGATCGTCTTAGAATGCCTCCAAAACTGCACCATAAGCTTGTATATCATTCCTAGGCATTTTACAATGTCCAGTAGACCTTGGATATGGAGTTTAAAATATCATATACCTCCTAGGAACTTTGACCTAGTAGTTGCAAATTTCTTTCTACAATTAGGGTTTGTTGTTTATGTCTTCCTTCAACTGTAGAATTGGTTTATCAGGCAGCATGGAGTAGGATAATTTTTCCTTCCATATTCTTGAAATGTTTGCTTTTATTTCTTGCATATAGAATAATTTTATTTCAGTCATTTCTTTTCCTACAATAACATAGATTTAATTTCTATAAAAGAGTTGAATTACTTATTATCATTTGTCTTCCTACAATTAGATTAGGGTTTACCTTCTATCACTTAATTTTTTACAATAGAATAAAATTCCTATTAGTTGTTTCCTTTTCTACAAATTAGAATACATCTACTTACTGCTCATTTAAATTTGTAAGCATTCCTTGTAGCATAGTGGTCTCTGTGCATTTTGACTTCTCTTCATTTGCATTAGAACGACTTAAGTAGAATGCATTGCCTATTGTACATATAGTACTGATGCCTCTTAAATTTGTATGACCCCAAATTGATAATTAAAGTTGAGCCCCCTAGGAGTTTCAGCGTTATTTTTGTAATATTGAAGGCCATCAATTTTTCATGAAAATTAGTGTTTTTTCCATGAATTTGGTCCACTCACAACATCATACGCAGATTGTTTTAGAACACCTCCAAAATTGCACCATAACCTTATCTATCATTCCTCAATATTTTACAACATCCATTAGATCTTCTTGATGGAGTTTAAAGGATCAAAGACCTCTTAGGAACTTTTCTGTAATAGTTGTAGCTTTCTTTCTGTAATTAGGGTTTTTTGTTTATGGCTTCCTTCAACTGCAAAATTGGTTTATCATATACCATGGAGTAGGATTAATTTTCCTTCATCATTCTTGAAATGTTTTCTTTTATTTATTGCAAGTATCATAGGTTTATTTCAGTCATTTCCTTTCCTGCAATTGCATATACTTATTTTCTGCAAAACAAAATAGAATTATTTTTTGTCATTTATCTTCCTGCAATTAGAATAGGGTTTACCTTTTGTCATTTAATTTCCTACAGTAGAATAGGATTCCTTTTAGTTTTTTCCTTCTATACAAATTAGAATAGATCTACTTAATTTTCATTGAAGTTTTCAACCATTTCCTATAACATAGTGGTATCTATGCATTTTGGATTTTTTTCAACTGCATTAGATAAACCTAAGTAGAATACATTTTCTATTGTACATATAGAGTTGATACCTCTTAAGCTTGTATGAACACTGATTGATAATTAAAGTTGAGCCCCTAAGTAGTTCCAACATTCTTGTTGTAATATTGAGGGCCATCACCTTTTGGCCATTACCCGTTCTCTCGCAAATACCCCCTAGTATGCATATTTTTTTCTCTATACACATCCTTGATTGCATACACCTGTTGTTCCACATAATAAAATATGAAAAATTTTAAAATGAAAATTAAATTTTATTCTTAAATTTAAAATAATTTCATGTGTGTGGAAAAAGTTTCAGTTCTTGCTCTGCACACGCATTCCCTTTTCAAACCCATTCTCTTACATCATTGACCATGACTGTGGATGCCCCTGCACCCAGCGCCACCCCTCACTTACATAAAGGACATGGTTAGATCAGTGACAGTGTCAGGCTAATGATGTTAGTGTCAATGTCAAGCTAAAAGTGTTTGTATCAATATCAGTGTTAAAGCACCCACTAATAGAATGACCATTTAGAGAATTAGTATTATTTTTATTCTAAAATTATTTTTCAACCATTGGGAAGTATCAAAATTAAATTTCCCTCCCCCAGGTGAATTATGTCACATCAAGGGTCATTCAACCAATCAAAAATTAGAAATAATATTTTCAAAAAATAGAAAAATAGATTTTAATTTATAGGAAAATACAAATATTCAATGTTTTTTGAAAACTTTGGCTAAAGTTACTAAAAAGTCACAAAAAATCAACAAACTAATCTAGATTCAAGGGTATATGACCAAAAGGTGATTTCTATAGTCTCTGGCAGAGGCAGTGATTAATAATGTATAAATCAATTAACATATAATTTTGTCATGATTATAAATCATTCTTAAATAAATCTAGACACATATATATGCATCTTAACTATAAATTATTATATATTATAGAATGTTACATATTAGAATGAATATAGAGAGAATATTATTTTTGTTATGCAACCAACTCACAAAACAATATAGATAATAGATCAATGACTTAAAAAATATCCTATTTGAGTGGGAAACATCCTTTACATTACATAAATGAAAAATTCTTGGATGATTCAAATGAAAAAACCTTGTAGTGGTCTTCTATAACAATAACAATAATGGGCTTCTTTGGAGCAAAAGAATAAAAATATGGGGACTTCATGGGTACAACAATAACAGGAGCTACAATAACAATAAAAGGGGATACACTAGTATTATAGGGACCTAACATGCTCATCTCCATCAAAAAAGTGTTTTCCTCAATTCTTGAGTAGTTTTGGATGCTTCTATATAGAATTCTCATCCTCCCATGTGGAATATTCAGCCGGTAAGTTCTTCCACTTGATGAGATACTATGAAATTGATCAATTTCGTAGCTGTCGAGTTCTTGTTTCTGTGACTGCTTCAGGTTCCAATATAATTTTTCCTTCCACATCAAGTTCTCAAAATATTGTTTGAACTGGGAGCTTGTCACCTATAGCCTTCTTTAAGCATGAAACATGGAAAAATGGGCGTACTCGGGAAGATGTAGGAAGCTCCAATTTGTATGCCATATTACCAATATTTTGCAACACCTTGTAAGGACCATAATACTTTGGTGACAATTTAATATCCTTCTTATCTTGCTTGAGGGAAATTTATTTGTATGGTTGTAGCCTTAAAAATACCCAGTCGCCAACATAAAAACTTCTTTCATTGTGATGTTGATCTGCCCATTGTTTCATTCAATTATGCGCCAAAGTGAGGTTATCCTTTAAGAGTTGGAGAAATTTTTATTGATGCTCGATGTGATCTTACACTGCTTGAACCTTATAATTTTCTCTTAAAGATGATGTGATGGAGGGCCGATGATATCCATAAAGTGCCATAAATGGGGTCATTTTTGCTGCAGTGTGGAAGGAAGTGTTATACCACCATTCAACCAAAGGTAACCACTTAACCCATTGTGTTTATTTATTAGATACAAAGAAATGAAGATATCCTTCCGAAAATTTGTTCAGTATCTCAGATTTCCCATCAGATTGAATATGATAAGATGAGCTATGAGTTGATTGAATACCCAGACAAGAAATACTTTTTTCCAAAAATTTCCAATGAAAATGTGATCTTTGTCGCTTACAATAATCTTTGGGTTTCCATTTAGCTTTGGAATTATTTCCATAAATACAATAGAAAATGAACTGGATTTAAATGAATGAGATCATGCGCAAAAGTGTCCATACTTGGTAAGTCTATAAACTACCACCATGATGACACTCTTTCCTTCAGACTTGGGTAAACTTGTGATAAAATCCATTGAAACTTTCTCCCAAGGTTGACTTCGAATGGATAAAGGTTGTAATAGACCTGGGGTCTTAATTGTCTCAACTTTATTTTATTGGCAAACCAAACATTCTGCCACAAACTTTTGAATATTGTATTTAAGGCCATCCAAAAAAAAATCCTTCTTAACCCTGTGGTAAGTTTTTAAAAACCCTAAGTGCCTTCCTAATGGAGAGGTGTGCAATTCTAGAAGAATATTTTGTTTTAGTTGGGAATTATTACAAAGGTATAAGCAATCCTTATACCACAATGAATCATTTTTCTAGCTAAATGCATCTGATGTACTGGGTTCTTGCTGCAACATTTGAATGAGTTCGCAAAATTCTTCGTCATTCTTCCATTCATCCCTTGCTTCGGTTGTCCAATATGGTTGTATAATATAAATTACTCAAAGAAATGCTTCCACATCCTCATATTATCTTGAGGGTGCATCTGCAACAACATTTTTCTTCCCTTTTTTGTATGTTATTTCAAAGTCATATCCCAACATCTTTGTGACCCTTTTTTGTTGCTCTTCTAAATATAATATTTTTATAAAAAGTATTTAAGACTGTCATGATCCATTTTTTCCTTGAAGTGTCTTCCCATTACGTAAGGTCACCATTTCTTAAGTGCATGTAGTATTTCTAGCATTTCCTTCTCATAAATAGATTTGTGTAAATAATTTCCTGTGATTGGACGACTTTGAAAAGATTTGGTCTTTCTTATTGCATTAAAACAACACCAATTCCATTTACCGAGGCATCGCATTCCACGATAAAGTTTTTTGTGAAGTCTGGCATAGCTAAGACCGGTGCCTGGAACATTGCCTCTTTAAGATGTTAAAAGGCCTTAGTTTCTTCTAGAGTTCAATACAATTCATATTTCTTCAGTAATGTTGTTATAGGTGTTTCTATTTTCCCATAATTCTTAACAAACTTGCGATAATATCATTTCAACCCGAGAAATCCTTGCAAATGCTTTATTTTTGTGGGGATTTTCCATTCCTTGATGGATTTTATTTTTTTAGGGTGTAACTTAACACCCTCATGAGATATAATATGACCCATATATTCCACCTCCTATACTCAAAAGAAACATTTGGAGTTTTTTGCATATAATTGTTTCCCCTCCAATAGTTTGAGCACCCTGTCAACATGTTGAACATGGTCCTTCCAAGAATTATTGTAGATTAGTACATCATCAAAAAATACTAACACAATTTTTCTAAGGAAGGGTTTGAAAATGGAATTCATCAAACCTTGATATGTAGAAGGTGCATTGGTATGGCCAAAAGACATGACCAAAAATTCATAATGACCCTCATGAGTTCTAAATGTTGTTTTCCGAATTTATTCAGTCTTCATCCTTATTCGATGATATCCTGAATGAAGATACAACTTGGTGAAGTAAATTGCCCCATGTAATTCATCCAGTAATTCATCAATGACAGGAATGGGAAATTTATATTTAATAGTGAGCCTGTTGAGCTCCATATAATCCAAACACATGCATCATGATCCATCCTTCTTGTTTACCAATACTACTGGAGTAGAGAAAGAACTTTGACTAGGTTTAATTATACCCCTCTCTAGAATTTCTGTAACCATACATTCAATTTCACTCTTTTGGGAATAGGGATATTTGTAAGGCTTGATGTTTGGAGGAAAATTTCTTGGAATCAAATTAATAGCATGATCATGATCATGAATAGGTGGGAGGCCTTTGGGAGTCTCAAATACCTTGGAATGATTTTCCAATACTTTTTGGAGATACAGAGAAATAGATGATTTCGATATTTCAACATTTAGTGAACATAACTGTGTAATTACACCCCATTGTTCTTTATTTATAATCTGTGTCATGCCATTAGAGCTTATTATCTTCCCTAGTTTCGTGACCATCGTGGAATTCAAAACACATCAGGACCACCCATTGGAATGGAAAGCATTGGACTATTCAATACATATTCTCCCATGGATAGCTTGATATTATCGAACTTTCCAGGGAAATTTATAATTCCTCCATTTTCAACCATTAGTTGACACTCTAATGCTGGATATAGGAAGCAATGCAATTCCTTGGCTATCTTACAATGAATAATATTATGGGTACTACCTAAATCAATCAACACTATTGCCTTTTCTTCTTGATACTTTATTCTATCTTAAGAGTTTGAGGAGTTGTAATTCCTGCCAATGCATTACAAGATATGTTCGGATTCATTTATTATTTCTATGGGGTTGTTTCCTAGTTTATGTCCTCTTCTTTTGATGTTTCTTGTTCCTTTTCTTCCTCCTCTTCACAATATATGTAAAATAATTTCTTCTCAGCACACTTATGACCTTTAGTGTATTTTCTATCACAACTGTAACATATCCCTTTTGCTCTTTTTTCCTCCAATTGTTGTGGTGTCAACCTTGTAGGTTGTGGAAGGCTAGGAGCAGCAACACTTCCATCTTTATAGTTGTGAGTGGTAGACTTCCTTGTTTCCATAATTTTGCTTTTAACTTTTATTACCACCCTAAATGCCTTTTACAATGAATCAGGTTCCCAAAGGCGAACCTCGTGTTGGATGTTATCCTATAAGGTCCCTATGAAGACATAAATCCTATGCTCCTCTAGAATATCATTTATCTTGATATTCAATTTTTGGAAGTCCTCAATGTGCTCCACCATTGAACCCTTTTGTTTGAGATTTATCAATTGGCTAAAGAAGGTGTTGCTCTTTGTATCCTCATAATGTGATATCATTTCCTCCATAAAAATTGACCAGGTGACAACTGGCTTACAATAAAAAATCCATCGATACTATACAAACTGATTTGGTTCTAAATATAAAGTTGCAATGCATACCTTTTGTGTGTGTTGCCAATTATGGAGATCAAAATATTGCTCCATCTGTAGTATCCATGTTACCAGATCCTCGTCATCAAACTTCCTCATATCAATATTTAGAATATGGTGGGTCTTCAATTCAATGTTAGAGTCTATGAAATCATGATTAACATTTCTTTTGTTCTCATCATGGGTTTCATCTAATACCTTTTCGCCATTAGGAAGCATTTATTGTAGCAACTTTGTCAAATATGCTTTTAAACCATTCTTCAAATATTCCATGTTTCCTTTCATTTTTTCTTTTATACCATCCATATTAGCTTTCAAGTCATCCTTTAAACCTTCCATGTCTAATTTTAAACTATTCATGTAGCCTTTTAAAGCATCCATGTCGCATTTTAAACCATCCATGTCCCCTTTTAATTAATCTTTGGTTGTTATTTGTGAGAACAAAATTTGTTGCATTTGGTCCCATAATTTTGAGATATCATACTGCAATTCTTCCTCCTCATGCATCATAGTAGAGCTTTATGAGGGTTTAATGGTTGTGGAATTATTTTATTTTGGGAGGCATTTTATAATCCATATTGATATATATGCTTCAATATGCCTTTAGAATCTCTTCAAATTGATTTTTCAAATAAAAGCTATGCAATGTAAACATACACACCTTTTTCTTGCTTTTTAGGAGCTCGATATTGAAATTTTGGTATATTTGTGATTTTGCATCTCTGAAATCTGAAATTATTTCTTATGGTAGCCCTCTGAGTCTTCTTTCCAATGCCACAAGTTAGACCAAATTTTGATTCTTCAAGATAAAGTTATGCAAATCTCCCACGACGACTTGGTTATGGACTGGTTCCATAGAGCGAAGTTGTAATGGATTCCACGTGTCATAGTTAAAACATTCGGCTCTAAATTTGCTATAGGAAAAAGTACATTCCATGCAATTTTGGACACTTTTTACATAATTCAAATCCGATGCCTGAAACGAAAGTTATGACAATTTTCCCTCGGTCACCTGTTTGAGATGAAATTTTCGAGCCTACAAAAACCCTAACCCCCTCAGATTATATATCCACAAATATAGTGAATCAAGATCTGAAATTTGTACACATGGTTCACCATTTTTTCGACTCTTTGTGGTTTCAATTTCAGCTTCTTAAGTTTCATAGAAAATAATTTATAGTGAAATTTCTAATATTTCATGTTTGAAGAAATGAAACCCTAGAATCCAAAGATCTAATACATAATAGTAATAATGTAATGACACAATAGTAACAATAGTGGGATTCTACGGGGTGCACTAATAGCAATATGGGGACTACATGGGCACAAAAATAACAATAAAGGGGCTAAACTAATAATAAAAATAAGGGGATACACTAGTATTATAGGGACCTAACATGCCCCTCTCCTTCAAAAGAGTGTTGTCCTTGTTATAGGTCAATTTGGGCATCATTCCCAATGACCTATTCAAACTGGACATCATCTCCAGGACCAATCAAATAGGGTCTATCATCCCCTATCATTTTAGTTGCTACATGCCCTAAGAGAAGAAAAAACTATTCATGACTTCTATTGCAAGGTTTCCAAGGTTTGAAGTATATGATATATCACCTATAAGCTCACCAACGCAACCTCTCAAGGGACTAAATGCTTTGAATATGCAGCTACCTCCATTCAAGAGGGATTTGCAAAGCACTTCCTGACATTTAAGAGTGCGTTGGTCAAATGGGAGTGAAATTCTCATTGTTCCAGAATCTCCACCTAGCCAGTGCCTTCTAGAAGAGTCCATATGTGTCAAAATTTGAATCCATGTGTCCATCTAAAACCTCTGAGCTTGGGAACATGTCTTGCCTATTATTAGAAAGTCATTGATTGAGAAACTACCATCATTTTCCCTATAAATTGAGCACAGATCCTAGTGCTAGGGAAGGAAGAAATTTGGTAAAGAAATGTTGTTGGATTCTCAATTGAGAGAGTGATAGGAGTGATATGCTACTGGTGAGGTGTTTATTGTGATGTGGCTCGGATGAATGATGGAGCTAGTGACATAAAATCGATCGCTGGTTGTAACCTCCCCCTTCTATCCATTAATAAAGATTGTTGCTCATTTTCCCATATATGTATCTGTTTATGTTTCTACTTTTCATATGATGGATTCTTAACTAATATATATGTTTCATGTTTAATTTATTTAACTGATTAAGACAAATAGACATATGTATATTGCTATCTATTTGTTGTTCAGTGTTTATACTTGCAGGAACTAGTCTGGCGATCTAAGTTGGATTGGAAGTTACAGCAAGAGCGACAGAATGAGAATAGGAAGTGCTTGGATCACAAGTAGGTTTCTCTATCCTTTCTTATGTTTATTTACTCTTAGATAAAGTGTCTGAAAAGTATTTGATTTGTTGTTCTAAATGCACATCACCACTTTTAGGGAATGTTTTTTATCCGTAATTCATAATTCCGCATAGCAAATTGGTGACTCCGCTGGGGATTTTCCCATCATCCATGGTGTTTTTGCCTCTGCTTATCCACCCAGTAGAATCTACTGTCAATTATTAGAATTTTGAATCAAAGAATTGCATCAGAAGTGTATTTAGTAGCTTGAATTTTGAATCTCTGTTGTGTCAAATGCACAGTTGGTTAAGATACGATGCTTTGCATAGCACTATCTCCCACTCAGGGGTGCTTTGCAATGCACTGTCTCCCCTTAGAGACTGCATTGCCCCCTTAGCCAACCAAATTCCCTTTGAATTTTTCATTTCCATCATACTCAGCCTTTTGTTTGATGTGTTTTCAATTGTCTAATAACTCATAGAGACCAATGAATTTTCCTGATTCTTCCTCCTTTGAAAAGTAAGTTTGTTCAATGTCTCTTTAAGTGTTTTTTTTTATCATTGACAAATCAAATTCAAATTATTTTATTTCTGCATTAGATCCATTTTTTTTGTAAAGTAAATTTTCATTAAATTCTTCGCTTCTTATAGGAAAAATTGTAGTTCCATTCTTCGTTTTTCCTAAAAGAGAAATTGTTGTTTAATTCATCATTTCTCAAAGAAGAAAGCATTTGTTTTTGTTGATTTGAGGCATATAGTTTCCTTTTTGAATTCACATTAAGGGGACTGAAAAGAAAAACCTGCATTTGCATATAGTGAATTATGTGTTTTGCATAGGAACAAATTAGGAAATTTGCATATTAGTTTGTGCTCTTTGTTGTTTTCTCTCAAAACTGATTTCTCTTTCCCTTTAGTAGCTAATATTTTCATTGAAAAAGCTAAAATTGAAAACTTTGCTTATCATTTTAGTTTTCATTTTTATGAATTTCCATCACATCATCTTGGTGAACCTTGAAAGTAAAATTTATAAAAAATATCAACTTAAAATTTACATCTATTTACCTAAAAAAGCATTGGAACCATAATGATAACATTTAGAAGGTCTAGGCTATAGACTTGTTCCGGCGTCGTTAAGCATAGTAGTTGTCATTAATTGTCTATGATACATTCTGAGTGTGATACCTCACTCCATGTACATAAGCATATCTTAGCTTTTCCACATACCTTTGGGTATATCAGGCAATATTATAATACGAAAAGTATAAAGGGGTGCTCTCACTGTGCATATTTGCATTAGACAACGCTAATACGGACTTGGGCCTCCACGTACCTTCCAATATATTTGGGAGGAAAAATTTAGGTTGCTATACATCCATAATGAACTGAGTCAGCCGCTTTATAAATTGTGATACACCGAACATAGCATTCAGGGAGATTGCCTGCCCGTACTTCTTGGTTTGCCAGGAGGTATTCTGCAGTTCACAGTTTCTTGGTAAACCTTTTGCCTATAATTACCCTTTTTTTTTGTTTTTTTTTTTTGGTCATAAAATAAATCAGTCATCATGGAAGAATAAAATCCCTTTCCCCGTCGTTCACATAGACTTGAATTGAAACCACCTTTACCATCGGAAGCCACTTCTAGTTGGCGAAGGCGATATCACTTTACCAAAACCAGTACCATTAGTACCTCTGGTGAAGCATCATCTTCACATATACCAGAGTCGGCACAAGTTGTTTTTACAAATCTTGGTTGATCTACTATTGTCGAGACAGAGTCCTCACAGCTACCCGTGGTCATGATCTATCCAATCAGTGAGACCATACCTCCCGAACCCGATGTTGTTCAACTAGAAGTTGATCCAGATCTTGTCTCTTTTTTGCCAAAAAATATGCATCCCGAAGTCGAACGACCGAAATTTGTTCCTGTATCGGTCTCCCCACAATCTATTGTAGCCATTGAGTCTCCCATATCGCACAGTCAACCTCCTGAAATATATTTTGGGCCTGATGGAAAAATCCTTCCATCTGGTTTAATTTCAATTGAAGAAATACCAGAAAATGAAAAACCTTTAACTCCAACTCATTTTTGGGTGGATATTTACCTATACGATTCTTTTCCTCAATCACCTACCTCATCTTTTGTTGATCCTATGCCTTCTCAATTTCCCGTCAATCCAATAGGGTATACATTTGGTCAAATAACCATGCCTGAACCAACATCTTCGGCTGGACCATCCATTCCAATTGCGACAAAACCTTCTCTCTCTACCCCATCGATGTTCACAACTTCACCAAAGTCATATTTACATGGTGGCCCTATGGTCCGACCAGGTTATAAATATTTATCTAGAATTTTCTCTGGTGCATCTTCAAACCCATGGAATTCACCAATGTCATTGTCTGATATTCTAACTGGTAAACCTATAGTGAGTACTGAACGTCTTGATCCTTTATATCCATCATCAAGGGAATATCAAGCTAGTCCATATGGGTATATTCCATCCAGTACAATCTCAACTGGACTCCCTGCATTTGGAGAACAATATTTTCCATCTTATTATACTTCTCATGCTGGGGGGAAACCTATGTTCACCCACTTCAACAGTACTCCATCATTATTTGGTCATCCTAATGTCAAAATGAATGTTTTTCAATGACAACCCACTCTACCTATCCAACCACAAATGGTTGTACATTCGTATCAACCAGTTCAACCTGTTGCACCCGCATCAACTTCACTTATCAATACATCTTTAACCCTGTTACAGGCTCAAAATTTTGTTCCTCAACTGTCTCAGGTAGGTCCTTCAACTCAATACTATCAAGTATTGGGCCCTCATAATCCAAATCCTTCGGCTGGTCTACAACAACCACCTGTATCTAGAATCTTTTATTAACAAGCTGGAATATCATATTATGGGATGTCGAAGCCACAACCAAGTTATACCTATCCTCAACCGAATCCAAGTTATCCTAATTTGGGTTATAACATTGGTGGACAGACCCCTTGGCAGCCACCAACGCAAATGCCACAACCTTCATTTCAATAAGTATCGTACCCAGGTTTTGGTCAACAGAATTATCAAGCGTTTGCTTATCAAAACAACCCCTATCTAGGTTACTAACAACATATTCCTTATGTTGGTGCTCAAAGGCCTGTTGCCCAAGAAATTCCATCATACCCTAGCTATGCTCAACTCGACCTCAATCAACAGTTGCCCTTTGTTGAAACTTTAGAGTCACTAGATTTAAACCGACTCACCAATGATCCAATCAACTACCCTCGGATATTCCTAAGTTCAATGGAAACCCTGGAGAAGACCCATCGAATCATGTTATGACTTATCATTTGTGGTGTTCATCTAACTCCCTAAATGGCGACTTTGTTCGACTATGTCTTTTCCAGCGTACGCTCCATGGTCCGACCGCAAAATGGTACATTGAGTTACCTAGACTTCTTTTGATAATTTCACTACGCTAGCTACTATATTTTTGACCCACTTCTAATTACCCATAAGATATGAAACTGGAATGGAACTCCTGACTAATTTTAAATATACTAATGCTACTCACATTTCTGATCATATTCATGAGTGGTGTCGTTATCGTAGAATGGTTAAGGCATTTGTTCTTGATCATCTCCTTGCTGATTGGTTCATTAAGTCCTTGTTACCATCTATAACTAAGGTTGTGGTTAAGGGTGGTGTCGTCACTGAAGAGCAAGTCATTTCTCGTGCCCAATATTTAGACTTTCTTTATACTCAGTTTGGCATGCTCTATGAGAAAATTCCTAATGCGTCACGATCTAATTTTATTATTCCTCCTCCATTAAAGGAATATCATGTTGGAGACGGTATGATCGATACTACAAGCACACATCACACTATTGCATCTGATCCCACACCTTCTTCTGAAATCCATGTAATTTCATTTGACAAGGGGAAAAGTGACAAGCAACCCAGAAGTAAGAAAAAATGGAAATCAAAGAAAAAGAAAACTTCTACCTCGCAGGAAATATCATCTGATCAATTATCTGGAAATTGGAAATCTCGTTACCCTTGCATAATATGTAATGAGGAATTTTTTTTTTGGGATTTTTCTCACCGCGCTAAAGTCTCAAAAATGGTTAAGACCTCACATGCATCAGCTATGTTGATAGATCTGTTTCTGAATCCGGACACAAATTTGGTTGCTACAGATCTAGCTTCTAGTTCACAAGTGCTTATGCTATCTATCACGAGGCCATCGACAGATGTTTTGGTGTCAATGTGTAATAAATTTTACGGTAGTCAGGTCACTGATCAACCTACTACCTCGACCATGAATCCTTCCACGGAATCAATAATACCACTTGCTATTCTTGAATTGACAATCAAGCCACCAAAGAGAGTCGTTCATAAATCGACATTTAATCCTTGAGCCAAAGCTGCTCAAAATTATAATATAGTTAAAGATTTGGCTCAATCCCCCTAAGCTATGTCAATGCTTGAGATGCTACAAAATTTCCCCTCCCAGAAACAAGCTTTGTTGTCGGCAATTGGTGGAATTGATCCGACTAATTCTTATCTCGTAGTTTTTAATCATACGGGCTATGTGCCACAAATACTAGCAGAATTGGAATTCTCCATCCAGATAAATGTTCTCAATCAACTTTTTCATCGTACTATTATTGATGAGTTAGCATCTACGTGCATTATCTCTCTACACTTTTGGAATTCACTTAGCTTTCCGCACCTATCTCAATCGCCAACGATGTTGAAAGCTTTTGATGGATGTACATATAAGCCTTGCGGTATTATCAATAACCTGCATGTTGAACTAGGGGGGAAATAGTGAATGTTGACGTTGAGGTTGTTGACAGACCCCTTTACTACAATATTTTTCTTGGAAGGCCATGGGTATATGCTATGACTACAACCGTTTCTACATATTTTAGAATGATCGCCTTTCCACATAAAGGTGCTATTATAGTCATCAATCAACTATCCTTCTTTTCCTCCAGTTCCCAGGTAACTAGAATTGTTTCGTTAGTTCACGTACCCCAACGTGCACTTCAGAACATTGGGGTAGGACTCTTAAAGGATCCCACTCTCATGGGAATGTTTTCATTATCGCCGCCTGCAACGTCAATAGAAATTGAAAGTATAGAGACCTGCTACATGATCTCTTCCACTCCTTCTGGCTTAAGGAAGAGTACGGGTGATTCTGAAATTGTTATGTTGGATGAGTTTCTACTGCCCAACCCTATTAAGTCGGCATAGCAATCAATATATTTGGATTGGGTGGCAAATCCAAAATCATCGTCGCCATTCGTTTGGGTAGATCGTTCATTAGATTTTGGTACTCCATTTGATCCTTTTTCCTCACCTTTCTTGACATATGAGAATATTCTGTAAACCATGATGTCAGAAGGAGAACCATGGGAAGATTATCATCATCGTTCCCATCTTCCTGATTATGAAGAAGATAATCTTATTGAACTATATCACCCATTGATCAAAAATTTATTTTCGAATTATTTCCCTATTAATGCAATCGATTCCAAGCAAAATTTGTCAAATATTGAAGAAACCACTTCTATCGATATTTCGACCAAACTTGGCATATTAGAAAACATGCATGTCATCGTGTCTTGTTCTCCATCAGAAGTCGAAACATATCACTCTCTCTTTCGTGAATTCCTTGATGTATTTTCTTGGTATTACGAGGAAATTCTAGGCATAGATACTAGTATAGTTGAACACACTATTAATATGTACCTTGATGTCAAGCCAGTACGTTAACGCATTTGTCCTGTTCATTCGAAGAAGGCCACTGCCATGAAAGCATAAGTTGAAAAACTTTTGCGTGTTGGTTTCATTTACCCTATTCCGCTAACTAAGTGGGTTTCAAACATTGTTCTTGTTATTAAAAAACAAGGAACCATTAGAGTGTGCATCGATTATTGGGATGTCAATCCTGCTTGTCCAAAAGACAACTATCATACTCCCTTTATCGACCATGTTATTGAAGATTGTGCTGGATGAAAAATATTTTCATTCATGGATCAATTTTCTGGCTACAATCAAATCAATATCCACCTAGAGAATCAATATAAGACAACATTCATCTGTCCCTGGGGCACATTCACTTATCAGAAACTCCCGTTTGGTTTAAAGAATGTTGGGAAAATTTTCAGAGAGCTATGGATTATGCTTTCAATGACATCAAGCACATCTTTCAACCTTATCTAGATGATTTACCTACACATTCATGAAATCGGACTGATCACCCAATGCATCTGAGAGCTATCTTTTTACATTATCGACACTACAAAATATGCCTCACTTCACATAAATGTGTGTTTTGTGTTGGTTCTGGTCATTTTCTTGGATTCGTCGTCTCAAAAGAAGGAATTTGAATAGACCCTTTGAAGGTCCAGGCCATTTTTGATTTGCCTGCGCCATCAAATTTTCTTCAGTTACAGAAACTTCAAGGAAAGGAAAAATTCCTAAGGAGGTTCGTACCCAACTATGCCGAAATGGATAAAGGATTTACTTGGCTCTTGAAAAATGGGATTTCCTTCCATTGGGACCAAGTTGCGCAAGATTATTTTAATGTTATCAAGGATACTCTTGTCTGGGCGTCATTAATGTATCCCCCCAATTATCAGAGTGATTATTTCTTATATGTCGTCGTGGCTGATATTACCATTTCTATGGTATTGGTCCAAGTAGAAAATGGGATAGAACATTCGATCTATTATTTGAGTCGTTATCTCAATGATACGGAAGTCAAGTATTCATACGTAAAAAATCTTGCCTTGGAAGTTGTTCAAGCTGTCCAAATATTTCACCACTATATCCTATTCCGGAAGACCATTTTATTTTGGATTGCAACGCCATGACTTACATATTATCACGTCGATTTCAAGGGGGAAAGTATTCAAAATGGATTGTCATTTTGCAGGAATTTTATTTGGAATTCTTCAAATCCTAGTTAAAGTAGTCTTTATTTTTGGCTGAGATTCTCTGTGACCTTCCCTCTGATAGTAATGCTACTATGTTGGAACCATCTATTCCTGATGAGTCTTTGTTTCTAATCGGATCATCTGATCCTTGGTATAGGGATTTTATCATTTATCTCCAATAAATAATTTTCAGCCTGATACCTCTCGCTCTGATCAGCGACGTATTCGATACCAAGCCAAAGATTATTTGATCGTCGGAAATACACTTTATCGTCATGGTGTAGATACAATTTTAAGAAGGTGCCTCACTCATGAGGAGGTGGAAAATGTTTTAATTGATCTTCATGCTGGAGCTTGTGGTGGACACTTGTATGGATATGCTACTATGTAGAATATACTCCGCGCCGGTTACTTTTGGCCTACCATATTTCGCGACTGCATCCTTGTGATCAAAAGTTGTCATTCGTGCCAGATATTTGATCAATCCGCAAACCGCTAGCACCAATGCATCTTGTTGTCCATGTAGGACCATTTTCAAAATGGGGCATTGACTTCATGACTTGTAACCCTCATTCGTCCGGGGAGCATGGTTATATTATTGTTGCAGTATATTACTTTACCAAGTGGGCCGAAGTGATGGCTAAATTCAACAACACGGGACAAACAACTACATTATTTTTCTTTAATCATATCATTGCACAGTTTGGGTCCCATAGGCTATAGTCACAGATCATGGTAAGCATTTTCGTAATCACATGATGACTGAGTTGACTGCCAAGTTATGACTGTCACATGATAGTTCTACTCGTTATCCACAATCAAATGGAAAATTTGAGGTGATTAAAAATATTCTTAAAAGAATGCTTCAACGAATGATAGGAGTTCATAAACGAAACTAACATTTGATCATGTACTCGGCCTTGTGGGCATACCGAACATCGGTGAGAAACACAACTGGATTTACGCCCTTTTCATTGGTGTATATTCTGGAAGCTATCTTTCCAATCCAATTTGAAATATTGTCATTAAAACTCGCAATCGACTTGTTACGTGACACCTCAGATGAATAATCACGTCTTTTTAACCTCATCCATCTTGATGAAACGTGTCGTGAAGCCCAATTGGCCAATGAAGCACATAAGAGATGTATAAAAGCGCAATACGACAAGCATGTCCAGCCTCACATTTTCTCAGAGGGCGACTTGTTCCATGTTTATGATCTGGAAGCTGATGTAATAGGTACAAGAATGTAATATTCCCAATTATCTTTAAGCTAGTTGGAATATTAAATTTTGTTTTTGCTTCTTAATTAGAGGAATAAGAGGATATGGAGACCCATAATCTCCTTAGTAGGAATAAAATAACTCCTAATGTGAATGGAGATCATCTTAGTAGCTTGATTAAGCACCCTTGTGTGTGAAAAGGGACTGGAGCATGTAGATTGGGTCAACTTTGACCAAATCAACAACACTAGTATGGAGGAGTGGACATTCATTGAGGGACAACATAGTTTTGGAGGGATAATTCATGCATGGAAGTAGTGTCTTTAATGAGTGGGGCCCAAGTTGAGGAAGCTCGCCAAGAATATAAGGAAGGGGATGGCAGCCATATAAGGCATGTTTTGATTATTATTTTGTCTATGGTTTGTATGACTAGTTTCTCTCTTCATATCTTTAGCAGAGACTGCAGTGCTGTTTAGCACATGGGTGTTCCCAAGCGGGAATCCCACCTTCATCCTTGGGGGATTTCGAGTACCCACTCAGGAGAAGAAATTGGACTACATTTCCACATTCTGGCATCGGCCAAGCTCTATATTTCTTCTATATTGCAGTTTCTGCAGAGGGTTGTGTTGTGTTGCAAGATGCAGCAGTGGAGAGTACATTTGGGTCACTTTAGAGCTTATTTTCAGTGGAGGAAGGTTTCCTTTCATTGGGAGGCTAGAAAAGAAGGCTCTTGAGCTTTATTGCAGCATTTGGAACCAAAACAAGTTATTATTAGCCCCTATAATGTAGTTTTAGTCTTGGACTATGTTATTTTAGGGAGGCATTGCAGGGGTGGTTTCAGTGCACCATTTGGGGAGATGCTTTTCCAGTGAAGGGATCAACCTTTCACCTGGAGATTACATTGGGATGAGGCTTCATTATATGCCACATCAGACCAGCCAAATCTTTCAAGCTATTTATTTGCAGTGAATTTTCAACCCTACGGCTTCGGTTCACCTTTGTATTTTGGTGTATTTTCCGGAAACCCTCTTGGGTTATATTGGGAGGTGATATATTGCCTAGATCTTTATGTATGGTATCTTTTAAGGCATATATCAGTATTTTTACCTCATTGTATGATCTTTTGTTGTATCTATGCTCTTTATGACTGTGTTGTAGGAGCTCTCCGACATTTTTGTCTAGTAGCAAGACCTCACTTGGAGAGGGTTTATTCATTGAAGGCTTGTTTGCTCCTACTGTATGATTTGTGCCTCAATGTATTATGTTTATTTGCTATTTATGTTCTAAATAAAGTGGCTCCATATTGGTCTCTCATGTTTATGCATTGATATTCACTGCTATTTCCATGTTTATGTCCTATATTACTTCTTTTCCTATTTTGGAATGTTACAGTGGTATCAAAGCATAATATTGGCTCAACCTATGCATCTTAAGCCAATATGTCATCAGAAGAAGGAGATCCTCTCACAGATAGAGAGAAGAAGTATCTCAAAAGAAGAAACTAGAGGTGTGATTATACAGATGATAAAGAAGACAAGGGAAAAAATCCCATATCAGGAGAGGAGGATGAAAAGGAGTTCCCTATGCTTCTTCTTAGAACTATGCAATACATTGCAAGAGAAATAAAGGAGATGAGAATGGTTAGACACAAAGAATCCCCTAAAGGTTTTATACATGGAGAAGGTTCTGACATTTCTCATCACTAGAGTGATCAACCAGTGAAGCAGTAGGTTTCGCAACGCTCTACAATGCCTACATTTTTAGCAGTGGTAAATGGAAGGGTTTAAGAACAAGAAAATCTTGAAGACTAATTTCTTGATTATGAGTCTCAATCTCAGAGATTCAAGGACCATTTGAGCTTTCAGTAGTTCTGTCAGATCAAGGACAATAGGAGACCCCGACATCACAATAGAGGTGGAGGATTCATATAACATAATGATCTTCACCGGACTATGGGCATTTTTCTTACCCACTTTTGATGGGTCATCAAAATGCACTGCCAAATCATGGGTAGAGAAGCTAGACATCTACTTCTAGTTGAACCAAGTACTGGAGATGGAGGCCATAAAAATATTAGTGATGCACCTTGAGGGTGAATCACATGATTGGTGGTTTCATGGACTTTCTACATTGGGTCATGCCAATGTGACTACATATTCAGAGTTCACAAGGAGGTTGGTGGAAAGGTTTGATCAAAGAGACCTGGAGGCACCTTTCATTGGGCTATCTAAGCTCAAACAATCAGGTAATCCATAAACTTATATTTATGAATTTATAAAACTTTCTATTATGGTTCTTGATTTGTATGTAGTAAGAAGGGTAGTATATGTGTATTGATGGTCTAGCAGAACCTCTAAATGGGTTGGTTAAATCTACCAAACCCACTACCCTTCAATATGCCATTGAGAGGGCTAGAGATCTACAAGATGCCTTGCCAAAAGTAAAGGAAACATTTCAGAAAAATCCCACTTTTCCATCAAAGGGAAAAGATGAGAAGGCTCATCCTTCAGAGGAGAGCCAAAACGAAGCACCTCTTAGTGATGATGTCCGAAGAGACTTGGGGAGAAGGAATATTTGCTTCACATGCCAAGAATCATGGGCACCGAGACATAGATGTGCAATAGGAAAGGAACACTATATAGAGGTATTTTCAGATGATGAGGAGGAAGAAGAATAGGAATGGCATAAGGAGGTCAAAGTGTTGGGATAACAAGAGAGGATCCACCACCACCAAGAGGTGGGAATGGAGCATTTTCTCCAATTGGAGGGGCCCTTTCATCATTGAGAAGAGTACCCAAGTATTTGACCTTGAGGGTTCGAGGTTCCATTCAGGATCAGGGGGTTTCAGTTTTTATTGACATTGGGGCTACTCACAACTTTATTGATGCCCAAATAGTGCAAAGGTAGGCAATCCCCACTGATGATTTTGAGGAATTTTCAGTTTTGGTCCCAGGAGCTAGAACTATGCAGTGCATTCATTATTTTCCATCTTTATCTATCACCATGGGGACATATACATTGACTGATCACTTTTTTGTATTTGACATACCTAACACCAATGTGATATTGGGTGTGCAGTGGTTGATTACTTTGGGGAAGGTCACCACAGATTGGGAGACTTTGCAGATGGAGTTGATAGATAAAAAGAGTGGCAAACATTAGATGATTAGGGGCATGCAAACATATCCCTCACAGATAGCTTCCACACAAAAAAAAAAGTTGCATTTGCACAGTGGAGGCAAGGACCTAACAGCTCTATCAGTCATGCATATGACTTTGGCCCATGATACATTACTGTTTAGTGGCATTTCACCTGGGAGGCCACCTGATCAGGAGCTGGTGAGAAATGTCTCACAATATGTTACACCACTCATAGATACAGGAGGAGTAGGAACATTGGGAGGCCATGGTACAACGCAAAGAGTCTTGGGTAGGCTCAAGGAGGAGGGAGACATTCTCCCAATATCATCATTACCCACTCTCACCCCACATCTTGCACTGAGAGAGGATACTTCAGGGATGGAGGATGGCACCATCATGGTGCAAGGAGACTACTCCTTGACTTTGGAGGCTCAAGAGGTATTTTCACTTGGGGAGAAATCTTCCACACATGGTAGATGATGGTGGCCACTCATGCATACATTGGAAAAACTCAGGAAGTTTTGGATAGGCGATAGCTTCCCATGGAATACTAACCTCAAAAATATTCAACCTTTACATGAGCATGGGCAGCTACAAGAGGAGCAACAGAGGAAGGATAGCAGCATCCTGGTATGTGAATTTTGAATAAGAGATGTGAAAGAAGGGGGAAATCACATGACAGATGTTTTACATGACAGATCATCAGCGTTGTCACTATGGAGGATAGATCCTTATTGGAAATCCCAGCTGTTGGTGGATTATTCCATAGATATTTTTACATGCATGATACTTGATGACAAACTATTAGATGATGGATATTCAGTAAGATATGGGGTCATATACAATCATAGTAGGATATTCTTATGTAGAGCATCCAAGCTCAAGGATAAATTACTACATGCAGCACATGAAGATCTTCTCTTCAGCCACACTTATTCCATGAGAGCATACCACACCATCATCGAGGGATTCACTTGGGAAGGCTTTGAAGAGGAGATACATCAACATATTAGGAGATGCATGGATCATTTGGAGATGGAGGAGAGACATAACTATTTTTCGGAGTTATCACAACCACCTCTTTCCTCTTTGGGAATGAGAGGGGATCTATTTATGAGCCACTCCATTAGTGTGATCAAGGTATATGGTAAGGATCATGTTTTTATGCATAATGATTTACTTGATGAATATTTTCATTCCTTTACCATACATGTGCAAGCCATTGCTCCAAGTATGGGTGCTTTTCCTTATAAAATTCATGGTCAACTTGGGGCCATAAATAGTGTTGAGCATGGCCACTCCCTAGGAGGATATAGGGAGATGACATATCATTCGGAGTGTAATCCTTTGCCACCAAACATTACTCACCTTCTCAAAACATGTGAGAAGACTATGGAAGCAAACAAGTGGTGGGGAAACCACTTATTATATCATGTTCTGAGGAAGTCAGGATAAATATTGCACTGGTTCCACATGTGGGACTATGATCCTCCTCCAGTATTACATATGGCAGCTTATGTATCCTTGGTTATGATCCCATAGATTTATGATGTCCTTATTATTATTGTGGGAATGGTTTGAGGAAGGATGCAAGGATTGCATGTGCCCATTGGGAGTGAGATGCTCCATGCTTCTTATGCTTCATGTTTTAGGGAGAACATTGGGCCAACCATGATTTCTACATTGGATCTTTTGTTTCCTTATGAGGTGATTCATTGGCATCTCATGAGTACTTGGGAGGAGCATTTCATGGAGGGATTGATTGGGAGGCACTTGGCTCATGAGGAGAGCTTATCACATGGAGGTGTCACCAAGGAAGGGGGAGGAGAGTTTCGGAACTCATCTTTACAGTTGCTTGAGGACAAGAAACATTTGGGAGGGGAGGACTCTAATATTCCCAATTGGATTTAAGCTAGTCAGAATATTAAATTTTTTTTTTCTTCTTACTTAGAGGAATAAGAGGGTATGGAGACCCATAAATCTCCTTAGTAGGAATAAAATCACTCCTAATGTGAATAGAGATAATATTAGTATATTTATTAAGCACCCTTGTGTGTGAAAATATACTGAAGCATGTAGACTAGGTCAACTTTGACCAAATCAACAACGTTGGTATGGAGGAGTGGACATTCATTGAGGGACAACGCAGTTTTTTATCAGATTTGGATCAAGGACCTAAGTGATAGCTCAAATTTCTAAGTGTTAGAAAGTGTGTCGAACCTAATAAGACCGATATATCTCGTCTTCCTAATTCTGGCACCGTGAACGGCTCAAAAAACTGACAGCGTATGAAGAAGTTATCGCACTTTGAAAAGTCCAGTAAACTGCAATTTTTAACATTTTACCAGTTTTGACTAGGTCTTTTAAAAGTAAAAAAAAAGGAATATTCCAGGGAATATTCTTAGAATATTCCTTGGAATATTCTCATAATATTCCTCTTGGGTGAATTATAGGGTGACAAGTGTCACAGTCTTACTGGGCACGGATTTAATGAACCAATGAGAAGGCGCCACATGGCCAACCTTGAGACTGCCACGTGGCCCTTAAACAATGTGGCAAAATTTTGTTTGGGTCACCAGAGCTTGACCCCAAGACCTCCCGCATATCACACCAACACTTTACCATCTTTTCTACATGAGTTACTTAACTTTATAAGGGGTCAAATTTTATTTATGGTGTAATGGTTTTGTATACGGGGGAGCAGAGCAACCTGCCCCTCCCCCATAGAACCTCACTCCTGACCCAAGCGCTTAACACCGATGTGAAAAACTTTACAAACGTGTCAGAATTTAACTCCATGCCTTGTCACATGGCATTATTTACTTTGGTGATTTCTCCGACAGTTGGGTTAAAGCGGATTTAACTCCAGCTTAAACAGTTACTACCCTAGTTCAAGCCGGAGGTCCCGTTAACATTTATGAAGACCGCGGAGTTTTAAGGGTCATGTGCCCAACCGCTCTATCCTTATCATTTACCATTATGGTTAGTGCTGGATAATTTTGGAGCGTGCCCTAAATTTGGGCATTTTTCCCTATTTTGACTGGAGTTTAACTGCAGTGCTCCAAAATTAGTGGAGTTGTTTTAGGGGTTACTGGAAAAAATTTGTTTATGCTCTATCTTGAGCATGTTTCGGCCATTCTGGGAGTGTGAATAGTCAATTTCAACTTTCTTGGACATTCCAAAATCATTGGTGAGGTTTTCAGAGCTAGAAGAGGACTTATAAAGCCCGATATTCTTCAGAGAAGTTCCAAGGGCCACTAGGGCCAGCAGGTGCCAGCAGGAGAATGAGGCCTATCTAGAGCAACCAATATCCATTCTCAAAAAACCAGTAGTCTATTCTGACTATTTTGAGGCTTTTAAATAAAATGGAAGGATTTTCAAAATCTTTTGAAGAATTTTGAATGCTGATATGATTCAGAGAAATTTTCACTGAACCTAGAGCTAGGGGTGCCACCAGGTGTTGGAGGCGTAACTGGAGCAGTCGAAGGACAATTTTAGTAATTGAATAGTATATTATGACTATTTTGGACATTATGAATCAAATGGAAGGATTTTCAGAGTCATTTGGAGACTTATGAAGGTAGAGAAGCCACAGGGAAGTTTCGAGCAGCCCAAGGCCAACAGTGGATGGAGGTCTAGTTTAGAGAGCCAGAGCTCACTTTGAGAAAATGAATAGCCTATTTTGGATGTCTGATATGTGATGGAGAAATTAGGTGAGAATTTAGGGACAGAAAAGGATTTCTTAAGTATTTAGTGCCACAGAGAAGCTAAGGGATGCTTAAGGGTGTCGACAGAAGAGGTTAAGTCTAAGGGAACCTAGGTCTATCTTCAAAGAGATTGCAACCATTCCATGGGTATTATGGTATTATAAACCCATTGGTTCCGTTCATATAACCATTGGAGTTGAGTTATTAACTTGTAAAATAAATTTCCCATCATAATCCCAAAGAGACAAGTTAGTTGACATAGGCTCAAGGAGATGTAGCCCAAGATATTCGAGTGAACTCATTTATTAAATTTGTTGTTATGTGTTGATGCTTATTTTATGCACTTTATGATTGTTTTACATGCTTAATATCAACAAAAAAAAAAATTAATTCCTCACACATAAAGGATTAAAACAATTTAAAACACATACACCTGTTTCAAGTGCTCATTTCTGCACAGTCAAGAATAAGCTAGATCTTAATTTGTTTAACTGAGTGGGAGGCTCTTGAAAGGAATTAAAAGTTATCCACCCATTTCATATCAGTTTTGGAGGGAGACTCCATGCATGGAAGTAGTGGATTTAATGGGTGGGGCCCAAGGTGAGGAATCTCACCAAGCATATAAGGAAGGGGATGGTAGCCATAGAATGCATGTTTTGATTATTATTTTGTCTATGGTCTATATGATGAGTTTCTCTCTTCAGATATTTAGCAGAGACTACAATTTTGTTTAGCACAAGGGTGTTCCCGAACGGGAATCCCACCTTCATCCTGGGGGGACTTCGAGTTCCCACTCAGGAGAAGTAATTGGACTACATTTCCACATTCCGGCATCAGGCCAAGCTCCATATTTCTTCCACAATTCATTTTCTGCAAAGGGTTGTGTTGTGTTGTAGGGTGCAATAGTGAAGAGTACATTTTGGTCACTTTAGAGTTTATTTTCCAGTGGAGGAAATTTTCCTTCTGTTGGTCATCAATAATTTTTGCTGATATCAAAAGATGACTAAGTTAGGATCCTAGATTTCTAGAAAGAAGATTTGAGAAATATTGTGAGCTCTAGAAATCTCACTGCCTTCATTATCCTAAGCTAACTATTTTCTCTATCTTTCCCCTCTTTGTCTCCTAAAAATCTACCCCACTGCTGCAAAGAAAGACTTCATCATTTTAGGCTTATTTGCCTCATTTCATCACCCTCACCCTCATTCATCGTTTTCCTAAAAAACATATTAAACAATGTAAAAATCTCTTTTTAAATTGTTTAAGGTTAAAATTTAACCTATCGGGTCCTTTTAATCTTATTAAAAACCCTCTTTTATGTACTAAACTTGCCCCTTTTTGACATAACAGGCCTTAAGCCCCTCTCTGCTTAAGTCCTAGCCCCTTCGCTCCCAAATAACCTCGCCCTCCACTATATTTTAGTCCCTTCTCCATTTAAAATGTGCCTCTTCCCTTTTCATTTTTATACACCCCCCGAACTTTATTATAAAAACCCAAACCTTTGGAAAAATTAAAGTGCGGGCCCCCTCCTTTCCATTTCTCCCACACCCTTGATCAGGCCATCTCCACCTTCGATTTGGAGCCCTAAACCCTAATCTGACGGGTGTCGCTTCCCTCCCCATCCATAAACCAAACCCCGCGTTAGTATCACCCTACGCTACCTGACAAAACTCCCCACGTCACCTCGCGCCCGACCCCACTTTCCACTACCCCCGACTCCATTCATATCGCGCCACCTGTCACCGGGCTCCACCCTCCAAACTTGGACACCGCTCCCTGGATCATTCTGCATCATAGATCGCATCATCTGAGATCTGACGGCCCATATCCCATATCGCATAGAAAATTGTGATGGGTTTAATAACCTCCAACCCGTGCGAAATAGGTGGTTTTCCACCTACCACACGTCGATCGCCTAATGGTATCACACGCCCATCGCACTAAACCACTTATCACCTCTAATCCATGCGATAAACACCTCAGTTTATCAAAACCGCCTTTCATCCCCGTGCCAAAATTCAAATTTTCACCTAGTTCCACCTTCGGAACCCTGTCTCTTGCTCCATTCCTCCCTCTGCAATCACCTCCCGACATCCCGAAACCCATGAAATTGCAGTAAACCCTCCCGCAGGTTTTAAAGTCTAATAGTTTGTCTTTGTGCAGGTTTTAATGGCAAAGAATTCCAAAATGCCATCCCACAGTCTGAGAATGATGAATGAAACCCCTGGGTGACGATCCAGGGGTATTAAATCCAAAATTATAGAGATCAGAGGCCCTCTCAGGGTTTGATCGATGATGAAAGCATGCTCATCAATGGATCATAAAAACTCCAGCACATAAAGAATGTGTCCCTACACAAAGGACAAAAAAATATAGTCAAAGAAGTAGTAGAAGAAGGGAAGATCGGAAGGATTAAGAGCCAATATTAATCAAAGGATAAAAACAGAAGATTAGCCAGGCAGACAGTGATTAAAAGGATAAAAGCAAAAGATCAAGGGAAATAAAATAAAACAGAAGGACCAAACAGATTGAATAAAATATAATAAAGAACAGACAACAAAGCATAAGGACAGAGATTAAAGATAGACAAAGGATAGATTAATCCAAGACAAATTTGAATGACTCAGTTCACAACAGTTATTCCTCTCAAAGATATTTTTTAGCCACCTAAGTGATTTATTTCCTTCAAGAAAGCATTAGGCAGTTATTAAGCTGAGTCAGAGATATTTTATCTATCAAGCAGTTATTGTAAAATTTATGAATAAGCCTTAAAGTCAACACATTCACCTATTTTTCCTTAGAAGTTAAGATAGAAGTTATTAAAACAGAGAAGTAGCTACAGATATTCTTGCCTTGAGCCTTGCATGGTCTTCAAGGTTAGGAATGCACTTACTCTGTAATAAATGATACTCAAACCCTATCTTAGGCTTCACCTCCTCATTTGTAGCATAAATACTGCATTTGAACTCATTATCTTGTTGGCATTTGATGAATCTTTGAAGTAATACACAGTCTCTTGGAGGTTGAAAAGAAATTGAAGTCTTGGAACTTGTGGATGCCCTGATTTGTTAATTGATGGAGGAGGCTAGATCACTGGATCCCTGAGCTTGGTTGTTGATGAAGTGCTTCTAATATGTTATTTTTATTTCCTGTTTTCATTATGTCTCCATCTTTTTGTGTTGCATTAGAATAAAAGTTTTAGGCTAAGAAATGTCTTTTGAAAGCAACTTAGTTCTGTTTATTCTTCACTGCCTTGATGTTTTCTTCTGCTAGGACATTTCATAGAATTCTTAATTGCTCTATGGACCCCCTAAGCCTGTTTATTTCATAAATAGTTGAATACAGTTGGTTTCAAGCATGATTTATGGTTTTCCCTGCTTACTTGCTGCCACTTAAAACATTGTTTTTGAAGTCTCTCTCTAAAGTACCATTCTTTAAAGTCTGTCGAAGAGGTTTTGTTTCAATCATACCCTTTGTACTTGCTTAATTAATTGTTTTAGAGATCCTCATAACTATAATCAAGGATGTTTAGGAGTTCCCTCTTCTTTGATTATAGTTATATGTGTGTCTTAATTTTTTTTTTTCCTTAAAGGTGAAATCACTAGAAGTTAAATGAGTTTCTCGCCTTCTATATTTCATTGGAAAAGTTTGTCTTGAATTATTATTTGCTAAAGTGTGGATTGTAGAATTTATGGTTTGCCCTATCTATTTATTACCTCTTCATGTTTTGTGATATTTAAGTCCCTTTTTTGAGAAGTACATATGATAAAGGATTCTTAATTTCCCTTTATCCTACTTTTCATTCTTACAATTGATGTCCATCCCATTACCATTGAAACTTGAAGATCCATTGACAAAGTTATATTTTCCCTATGATGCTCCCCGATCTATCTATGAACTTATCATGACTTTCATTAGACTCCATTGCCTAATGAATTAGAGATTTCCTCATTCTACCCATGCTTCTAGATCATTATGCCCAACCAAAACAAATCAAACAAACCTTTTACCTAATAACTAGCTTAAAATCAACCCTACAAAGAAAACAAATTCATATCCTTTGAAATAAATAGAGAGATCCCTCTCTAAGTCTAGGAAGGCTAGGTCCTAGGACTCTAAACATTGGTTCCATGTTGCCTTGTTATTTGGTATACCAATCTGCCAAATCACGGGACACCAACATTCTGGCTATCACGGTGGGACAAATTAAATAGTAGCCTAAGAAACTCTTATACACTCATTTAACCCTCAATTAAACTTAAGAAAATCAAACTGCTAGCCAAGAGTAGACTTTTTTTATTTCACCATCTTAGATAAATGGTGATTCAGGTATAGAATACTTTCAAAAACCTTAGAACTACATAAAAGAGACTCAAAAATCCCCAAAAGCATCCCGAAGATTGGTTTTTTTGTCAATTATTGTGGTCGACCATACACATTTATCTTCAAAATAACCAAAAATATCCACCTGGAAACTCCACTAGCCCTAGTAGGCCTATTACTTTACTAGTTCTTAAGATTGTATCAAATCAGTCCTAAGAAGTTTAGAAGCCTAGTCCCATATTTTAGAAGTTTTCTAAACATCGTGAGAGGTTAACCTTCTAAAAACAGTCCCAAAAATTTCAGCCTCTTCAAAATTTTGAGCTTGAAATATGGCTTCACATAAGATCAATACCAGATCTCATTCGGACCCTAATCATCCTACTATAGTTGATGATCCAGAAAATATTTTGTGGCAAAATTCTAGAGCTGGAAATTTAACTACTAATAGGACCATTCAAAGAACAAGATCTGTCCCTGAAAACCTTGCAGTCTTGAAATATCCTTAGTTTGACTTGTGCCATTCAAAGAACCTAGTTAGAACCAAGTCATATAGTGATATTGACCAATCTTAATTTGAGCCCACATATTTGTAGTAGATTTCTAGTAGGGAAGCCTCTCCTTCCACTCCTAATTTCCAGCTTCTGCACCACTTCAGCTCTTTCCATAACAAATCTTCTCATAATCAGTTTGTTGGTCCAAGTACTTCCACCACACCCATCCACACTTCCATTGTTCAAAACACTCCATTTCATCCCACTTTCCCTCCCACAAACCCACCTCTTGTAAATCTTCCATTTACTCCTATCATGGAAACATGGTATGCTCCCTTAGTGCTACCACAACCTCTGGTTCCTTTACCAAATGATTATCAATCCAGAATTTCCCATTTCACTGGAGCTGAATCTACTACTGCCCAACAACATGTAGATAAAATGGATGATGCCTTTGATTACATTGAAATAGAAGAAGAGACCATTAAGATGAGAATATTTGCCCAAATTTTAGGAGGAGGAGCCAAAAAATGGTTGAAAATCTTAACTCCTAATAACATAAATGATCTCCCTTATTTATACCAAGCATTCATAAACAAATGGGAAATTAAAAAAAAACCTCTCCAAATCCTTTCATAATATAGAAACCTTAAAATAAATGCTAGGGAAAGTGTCGAAGATTACTGCACTAGATTTAATAGTGTTTACAATGCACTTCCCCCAAACATGAAACCTCCACTAGGCTTAGCTTTAGCAAAATTTCCAAAAATCTTTGACCCAGACATGGCCTATCAGCTAAGAGAAAGAGACCCCTTAACCTTAGAAGATATGCAGAGGGGAGCTATATGTGTAGAAGTAAATATGATTGAGAAAAGAGCTAGGTTAAAATTAGAAAAAAGAGTTACATACAAGGATGAAACAATGGCATCAACCTCATCATCTAATGCCAAAATTGATAACTTAGTGAGGGCAATAGAGAGAATGCTGGAAAAGATAAACTTAACTGATAGACTACCTCCTAGATAAAACCAAGGGAATCCCCAAAACAGAAATAGAAATCCAAATTTTAGAAGAAATCCTATTCAAAATAGACAAAGAGATAATGACCAACAAATTTTTCCTCCTTTCCAAGAAAACTATGTAAATGAAGAAGAAGAAAGGGAGACAAAAAGGTTGGAAGAAAATCATGTGAATTTAATAGGATCTAACAGTGAGGGTGATGTCTTCCTCACTGAAGAAGAACAAGGATTCTTCTCCTCAGAACAAACTGAAAATAACCATGAGGATTCTGAAGATTACCATCAGTGGGGTACACAGAAACTGCTTTTAAGAAAGCCTTAGAAAACCCTCCAAAAATGACAGCAAACAGTTCCAACACTGTGGCTAAGAGAACTGATATGAATAAAGAAAAAATCAACGAACAAAGTGTTAACCGAAGGTGCCCTAGTACTTCTGCTAGTGGCCTTGAAAATTATGTCCAAAAGAACAGTCCTAATAAAACTCAAAAAATCAGAATTGCTGAAAAGACTATGTTTGACAAATCAGATGTAAATATGTCAAAAACATTAGTCCCTTTTAGCCTTGAGGGAGAGATTGCCAAGATTAAAATCAGTATACCCTTAGCTGAACTAGTAATCCAGGATGTATATAAAAACCAAGTCTTGAAAGCCTTGAATATAGGAAATGATACTGACACTTTAAACCTGATAGATGATAAACCAGAATTGTTGTTTGGTCCTGAAGTAGAAGGAAAATACCAAGAAGGAGCTATCTCTCCATTCTATGTCAGCTTAAATATACATGATAAAATCTTACACAATGCCATGCTAGACTCTGGTGCCTCTCACAACCTCATGCCAAAAGTAATGATGGAGAGATTAGGCCTAAAAATTACTAAACCTTACAAAGACCTATATTCCTTTGATTCAAGCATAATCAAGTGTTTAGGTTTGATTAAGGATTTATGTGTCAATCTGGCACAAATTCCTGCTAAGAATCTAGTTATGGACATAGTTTTTGCTGACATTCCCCCAAAGTATGGCATGATTCTATCCAGATCATGGGGAGCCAAACTTTAGGGGAACCTTCAAATGGACATGTCTTATGCTACCATTCCAGTCTAACTAGACAAGAAGGCTTTATATGGAGTCTCACATGAAATGTATGGTAAGAAACATAGATAGGCCAAACAACACTCCTGTTTATTCCATTCATTCAGACCTTGATTCATTTATCTTGTTCAATGAAGATGAAATCAACATACAAGAAAATGAAGATGAAAAAGAGTTAAGTCCACTTGAATAGCCAAATCTGCCCTCAAATGAAAAATATAACAACTCAACCTTTAGCAGTCTTAAACAACAAAATGAGGATGAATGTGAAATAGAAACACTTTGGATAATGAGCTTTGATGGCTCTTGTAGAAAAGCTGGTTCTGGAGCTGGTGTATGGATTCATAATAAAAACATAGGAAATTCCTACAAACTTGATTTCCAATGTACTAATAACATTGCAGAATATGAAGCTCTCCTTCTTGGCCTGCATTTGCTCAAATATTTAGGAGTCAAAAAAATATTAGTCCAAGGAGATTCAGAGCTGATTATTAAGCAAATAAAAGGGGAGTATTCAGCCAAAAACCCAAGATTAAGAGAATATAGGAATGTTGCCCCAGATCTCCTCAAAATTTTTGAAAAATATGAACTCACTTATATCCCTAGAGCTCAAAACAACCTTGCAAATGAACTTGCCTTTGCTGCTAGCAATTGCCAAATCCCCCATGTAAATGAACAATTCATTTTCAAAGTGAAAAACATGCCCACACTCCCTGACAATGAAAACTATTGGCAATTATTTGAGGAAGATAAAAACATAGATGACTTTCTGCAGTCTAAAAATGATTTTTCTATACCATTTCTTAGCTCAAGTCATGAAGAAGATTGTTTTGATGAAAAACAAATCCCCAAAACAGAACTACCCTCTACTGCCAATATAAATCAATTTGGACATCTTTATGAGGCAGAATTGCTTGACAAATTAGATCAAAAGGACCTTGGGGTTTCATAATGAAAAAATGATTCAATACCAAGAGGCCTTGCACCATTAGAGGAGCTTTTTGACTTCAATGATGTAGCTAGAAAACCAAAGATGGAGCCTACATAAATTAATGTAGAAGAACATAACATAGGCAACATAGATGAACCCAAAATGATCAAGTTATCTAGCACTCTTCCTACTCATATCAAACAAGAATATATTTAACTTTTCAAAGAGTTTGGAGATGTGTTTGCATCGAGATACAAAGATCTGAAATCATATGATACTAGCATTATTCAACACAAAATTCCTCTTAAGGAAAATCAGAAGCATTTTAAACAAAAACTAAGAAGGATAAACCCTATTTTATTACCTTTTGTTGAGAAAGAGATCAAAAAGATGTATGATGTTAGGATCATAGTTCCCCTTAGATATTGACAATGGTTTTCCAACCTTGTATCTGTTAGGAAGAAGACCGAGGAGCTTAGGCTTTGCATTGAATTTAGAAATATGAATAAAGCCTCCCTGAAAGATAATTACCCCTTTCCTAAAATGGATCATATACTCCAAAAGGTGTTTGTATCTAATAGAATATCACTCTTGGATGGTTTTTCAGGCTACAACCAAGTGCTAGTACTCCCAAGTGATCAACACAAAGCTGCTTTCACCACACCTTGGGGTACATTCATGTATGTTAAAATTCCATTTGGTTTGGTGAATGCAGGGGCCACCTTCCAAAGGGCCATGGACATAGATTTTTCAAAAGAAATAGGCTATTTCATAATCATTTACCTTGATGACATCACTATTTTCTCTAAAACTGACAAATAACACTTAGTCCATTTAAAAAGAGTTTTTGAGAAATGTATGAAATATGGCTTATCTTTGAATCCCAAGAAAACACTCTTTGGACTCCAGGAAGGAAAACTCCTAGGCCACATAATATCTAAATAGGGAATCAAAGTAGATCCCAAAAGGATTGAAGGTGTATTGAAAATGAGCCATCCTAGAAACCTCAAAGAATTGCAATCTTTCATTGGGAAGATCAACTTTTTGAGAAGGTTCATCCCTAACCTTGTTGAACTTTTGAGAAATATCACAAACATGCTCAAAAATTAAGTAGGAGTTAAATGGAACTTAGAATCCAAACAATCATTTGAACTAGTGAAACAAGCTCTCACTCAAACACCAGTTCTTAGCAGTCCTAATTTCACTAAGGATTTCTACATTTTTTCATTTGCATCTGAACACACCATTGCTGCATTGTTGTTGAAAAAGAATAATATGGGCCAAGAACAACCAATATCCTTCTTCAGTATAGCCTTAAGAGATGCTCCACTCAAATATGACATCATGGAGAAACAAGCCTTAGCCTTGGTAAAAGCATTGAAAGACTTCCGAGTCTACATATTACACTCACATATCATTGCTTTTGTCCCACACATAGTTGTCAAGGACAGTCTAAATCAAGACCCTGATGGTAAAAGGGGAAAATGGATTGCTATTATTTTAGAATATGATTTAGAAATCAGGCCTACCAAGCTGATTAAAGGTCAGGGATTAGCAAAACTCATGGCATAATCAAATTTCCAAGTATTAGATATGAATATGGTTGATGTTTTAGAAGAAAAAGAAGAATTCACAGATCCATACATTGAAGAAGTATTTCTGAATTCACCTTGGTATGTTGATATCATATATGTGCTTCTCTATCTTAATACTCCTCCTTCTTTATCAAAAACTAGAGCTAGATTCTTAAAACGGAAAGCTTTAAGTTACTGCATTTTAGATGGAGTGTTATATTGGAAAAATGTTGTTGGCATATTGCTTAAATTTTTTCTTGAGAATGATGCAGGAAAAATCATGCATGAGCTGCATGAGGGAGAATGTGGATGAAAAATTTACTGGAAAGCAACAACAAACAATGTTCTTAGAGCTTGTTATTACTGGCCCACCCTTTTTCTTGATACTAAAAAACTAGTCATGACTTGTCATAAGTGCCAAATTTTTGATGGCAAGAGAAAACTACTATCTTTACCTTTGCATCCCATCAGTATTGAGGCTCCCTTTTAGCAGTGGGGTTTAGAATTTATTGGAGAAATTCACCCAACCTCATCTGCCCAGCACAAGTGAATCCTTACTGCCACTGATTATTTTACCAAGTGGATAGAAGCTATCCCTTCTAGGAATGCTACTGACTCACACATTATTAAGTTCCTTGAGACCAACATATTATATAGATTTGGTTGTCCTAGAAAGATCATTACAGATAATGTTGCTGCCTTCAAATCCAAAAAAATGGTTGATTTATTCTATAAATATCATATCACATTGGGGCATTCCACAACTTACTACCCTCAGGGAAATGGACTTGCTGAATCCTCCAACAAAAGCCTAATCAACATTATCAAAAGACTATTGGAACAAAATTAAAAATCATGGCATAGTAAGCTAATTCATGCTTTATGGGATGATAGATTAACCACAAAGAAATCCATTAATATGTCTCCATATCAGTTGGTATATGGCATGGATGCATTTTTCTCAACATCCTTAGGAGTCCCAGTCATGAAACTTATCCAAGAAGTGCAACTAGAAGGAAATGACATGCAGAGAAAGCTAAATCAGACCATTCATTTACAACAGACAAGAGAGGAAGTGTACAAAAGGACACAAGCAGTACAAGAGGGCATCAAAAAGATCTTTGACAAAAGGACTAAAGATAATAATTTTCAATTTGGAGACACAGTCCTAAAATGGGATTCTAGAAGGAAGATAGAGGTAAACATGGAAAGTTTGAAAAATTGTGGAAAGGGCCTTATATCATTCAATCAATTAGGGGTCATAATGCTTTCTTTTTGCAAGGGCTGAATGGAGAAGATTTATTTGGAGGTCCTGTCAGTGGCAGGATGCTCAAACACTATTTCTTTCAGGAGTCTTAGTTTCAGAGCTTTCATTCATTGTACATAAACATTGCATGAGAAAATCTTGAAAACAAAAAGACAAAAAACAATAAAAAAAAGGAAAAAAAGGAAGATTCAAAAGAGGTACAACCCCATACCCAAAAAATAGTACTACTGAAAGTGTGCAAGCCTAAATGCCACTACTGATTCAAAATGATATCTTATTCAATCAACTAGCCTAATCATGGTTGAACATGCTTTAAATTTATGTTGATAAGTTAGTAAAAACAATGATTGTCAAGATTATTTCAAAACTTGACTTATCAAGAAAGATAGATTAGGGAATATAAGATATTGGTTCCACATGCTCAAAATAGAACCAAAGAGGAAGATAAGGATGCATTACAAATAATAGATCACAACCTTATCTTTCTAATTTAATTTTTATGCAAAATAATGTTTGTGTGCAGCTTGTTCCAATGCCACAACCATGGTAAATCAGACTACTTCTGTTTATTTCTATTTTTTTTTTTTTTATGTCAAGATTTTTCCGGTTCAAGTGCAATCAAAGAAGAAAAATTTTTACGACAAGTAGGATTAGGTAGGTAGAAATGATGTTTGAAATAAATCATATGTTTCAGATTGATAAGATTGTCACTTCAAAATAAATATCAGGACAAAATCTACCCAATAGAAAAGACATCGGTCTGTTGAAACTCAGAGATTTGATAAACTGAAGTTCTGGACACCTTGAAAGGAAATTTTCCCTCCCCAAATGGATCCACTGTTAGTCATCAGTAATTTTTGCTGATATCAAAAGATGACTAAGTTAGGATCCTAGATTTCTAGAAACAAGATTTGAGAAATATTGTGAGTTCTAGAAATCTCACTGCCTTCATTATCCTAAACTAACTATTTTCACTATCTTTTCCCCTCTCTGTCTCCTAAAAATCTACCCCACTACTACAAAGAAAGACTTCATCATTTTAGGCCTGTTTGCCTCATTTCATCACCCTCACCCTCATTCATCATTTTCCTAAAAAACATACTAAACAATGTAAAAATCTCTTTTTACATTGTTTAAGGTTAAAATTTAACCAATCGGGTCCTTTTAATCTTATTAAAAACCCTGTTTTATGTACTAAACCCGCCCCTTTTTGACATAACATGCCTTAATCCCCTCTCTGCTTAAGCCCTAGCCCCTTCTCTCCCATATAACCTCGCCCTCTGCTATCTCTTAGCCCCTTCTCCATTTAAAATTTGCCTTTACCCCTTTCATTTTTATAAACCCCCTGAGCTTTATTATAAAAGTCCAAACCTTTAGAAAAATTAAAGTGCGGGCCCCATCCCTTCCATTTCTCCCACACCCTTGATCGGGCCATCTCCACCTTTGATTTGGAGCACTGGACCCCGATCCGACGACTGTTTCTTCCCTCCCCATCCATAAACCAAACCCCGCGTTACTATTACCCTGCGCTACCCGACAAAATTCTCCACGTCACCTCACGCCCGGCCCCACTTTCCACTACCCCCGACTCCATTCATATCGTGCCAACTGTCTCTGGGCTCCACCCTCCAAACCTGCACATCGCTCCCCAGATCATTCCACACCATAGATCTCATCATCCGAGATTTGACGGCCCAGATCTCATATCGCATAGAAAATTGCGATGGGTTTAATAACCTCCAACCCGTGCAAAATAGGTGGTTTTCTACCTGCCACAGGTCGATCACCTAATGGTATCGCACCCATCACACTAAACCACTTACCGCCTCCAATCCATGCGAAAAACCACCCTGGTTTATCAAAACCGCCTTTCATCCCCGCACCAAAATTCAAAGTTCCGCCTGGTTCCACCTTCAAAACCCTACCTCTTGCTCCATTCCTCCCTCTACAATCACCTCCTGACATTATGTAACCCATGAAATTGCAGTAAACCCTCTCATGGGTTTGAAATTCTAATATTTTGTGTTTGTGCAGGTTTTAATGGCGGAGAATTCCAAAATTCCATCCCACAGTCCGAGAACAATGAATGAAACCCCTGGGTGACGATCCAGGGGTCTTAAATCCAAAATTATGGATATTAGAGGCCCTCTCAGGGTTTGATCGATCATGAAAGCATGCTCATCAATGGATCATAAATCATCCAGCACATAAAGAACACGTCCCCACACAAAGAACAAAAACAGACAGTCAAAGAAGCAGTAGAAGAAAGGAAGATCAGAAGGATTAAGAGCCAATCTTGATCAAAGGATAAAAACAGAAGATTAGCGAGGCAGACAGTGATTAAAAGGATAAAGGAAAAAGATCAAGGGAAATAAAATAAAACAGAAGGACCAAACAGATTAAAGAAAATATAATAAAGAACATATAGCAAAGCATAAGGATAGAGATTAAAGACAGACAAAGGACAGATTAACCCAAGACAAATTCAAAGGACTCAGTTCACAACATTTATTCCTCTCAAAGATATTTTTTAGCCACCTAAGTGCTTTGTTTCCTTCAAGAAATAATTAGGCAGTTATTAAACTAAATCATAGATATTTTATCTGTCAAGCAATTATTGTAAAAGTTATGAATAAGCCTTAAAGTCAACACATTCACCTATTTTTCCTCAGAAGTTAAGATAGAAGTTATTAAAACAGAGAAGTAGCTATAGATATTCCTGCCTTGAGCCTTGCATGGTCTTCAAGGTTAGGAATGAACTTACTATGTAATAAATGATACTCAAACCCTATCTTAGGCTTCACCTCCTCATTTGCAGCATAAATACTGCATCTGAACTCATTATCTTGTTGGCATTTGATGACTCTTTGAAGTAATACACAGTCTCTTGGAAGTTGAAAAGAAATTGAAGTCTTGGAACTTGTGGATGACCTGATTTGTTAATTGATGGAGGAGGCTAGATCACTGGATCCCTGAGCTTGGTTGTTGGTGAAGTGCTTCTAATCTGTTATTGTTATTTCATGTTTTCAATATGTCTCCATCTTTTTGTGTTGCTGTAGAATAAAAGTTTTCGACTAAGAAATGTCTCTTGAAAGCACCTTACTTATGTTTATTCTTCATTGCCTTGATTTTTTCTTCTGCTAGGACATTTCATAGAATTATTAATTTCTCTCTGGACACCCTAAGCCTGTTTATTTCATAAATAGTTGAATACAGTTGGTTTCAAGCATGATTTATGGTTTTCCCTGCTTACTTGCTGCCACTTAAAACATTGTTTTTGAAGTCTCTCTCTAAAGTACCATTCTTTAAAGTCTACCAAAGAGGTTTTGTTTCGATCACACCCTTTGTACTTGCTTAATTAATTTTTTTAGAGATCCTCATAACTATAATCAAGGATGTTTAGGAGTTCCCTCTTCTCTGATTACAGTTATATGTGTGTCTTAAATGTTTTCTGTCCTTGAAGGTGAAATTTCTAGAAGTTAAATGAGTTTCTTGCCTTCTATATTTCATTGGAAAATGTTTTCTTGAATTATTATTTTCTGAAGTGTGGATTGTAGAATTTATGGTTTGTCCTGTCTATTGATTGCCTCTTCATGTTTTGTGATATTTAAGTCCCTTTGTTGAGAAGTACATATGATAAAGGATTCTTAATTGCCCTTTATCCTACTTTTCATTCTTACAATTGATGTCCATCCCATTACAATTGAAACTTGAAGATCCACTGACCAAGTTATATTTTCCCTATGGTTCTCCCCGATCTATTTATGAACTTATCATGACTTTCATTAGACTCCATTTCCCAATGAATTAGAGATTTCCTCATTATACCCATGCTTCTAGATCATTATGCCCAACCAAAACAAATTAAAAAAACCTTGTACTTAATAACTAGCCTAAAATCAACCCTACAAAGCAAAAAAATTCATATCCTTTGAAATAAATAGAGAGATCCCTCTCTGAGTATAGGAAGGCTAGGTCCTAGGACTCTAAAGACTAGTTCCATGTTGTCTTGTCATTTGGTATACCAATCTGCCAAATCACAGGACACCAACACCTTCCATTGGGAGGCTAGCAAAGAAGACCCTTGAGCTTTATTGTAGCATCTGGCACTAGGCCAAGTTATTAATAGCCCCTACAACACAGTTTCAGTCTTGGACTGCATTATTTTAGGGAGGAGTTGCAGGAGTGGTTTCAGTACACCATTTGGGGAGATGGTTTTCCAGTGAAGGGATTAGCCTTTCACCTGGAGAGTCTATTGGGAGGAGGCTTCATTCTATGCTACATCAGACCAGCCACATATTTCCAGCTATTTAATTGTAGTGAATTTTTAGCCCTAGGGCTTTGGTTCAACTTTGTATTTTGGTGTATTTTCCAGAAACCCTCTTGGGTTCTATTGGGAGGTGATATATTTCCTAGGTATTTATGTATAGTATCTTGTGAGGCATATATCAGTATTTTTACATCATTGTATTATATCTTACTGTAGCTATGCCCTTTATGACTGCACTGTAGCAGCTCTCCGACATTTTTGTCTAGTAGTAGCACCTCACTTGGAGAGGGTTTATTCATTGGAGGCTTGTTTTCTCCTATTGTATGATTTGTGCCTCAATGTATTATGTTTATTTGCTGTTGATGTACTGAATAAAGTGGTTCCATATTGGTCTCTCATGTTTATGCATTGATATTCACTATGATTTCCATGTTTAAGTCCTATATTACTTCTTTTCCTATTTTGGAATATTACAAGGAAAATTTGAGCCATTATGGCATGACCCCTATATTTTCAAAAGAGTTCTTTCTAAGGGTTCCTATGAGTTGGTGGATTACGATGAATTCCGTTGGCGTAGCCCAAAAATGGTTTGTATCTAAAACGTTACTATGCTTAATCATGAGCATAGTGATTTTTTGTATTATATTGTATATATATGATGTTGACTTGCATTCACTATCTTAGTTTTTTTTTTGAGTTTTATTAACATTAGTAATCCACTTTACATTTCATCGCAGATGTCTGAATCTTTGGAACCATTTGTTGGATATGCTGATGATGCTAGTTGTAGTACGCTAAATCTAACCTCTACAGTGTGGGCCATTTTCACTCCGAACGATGAGTTAGTGAGTTTTAAAGGGATTTGTATCGGTATATCGACAAACAATATCGTTGAGTATAGCGCATTGATCGAGCTTCTCTATGATGCCATTTCATTTGGTATTAATTGCATCATAATAATTTTAGACTCACAACTTGTCGTATTAAAACTTACTAGTGTTTATACTGTTAGAAATCCAACATTTCATCGTTTGTTCCTAAGAGTTCGACTTTTGGAAAGAAATTTTTATTTTATTCAATATCAACACATTTCCAGAAATTTGAACACATTCCTTGATTCCTTAGAGAATTATGTTATAAACAGGCATTTGCAACACATGTAAATATGCATTCACATAATTGGATAGGATTACGCAATAAACATAGGAAAACGTTGAAATCAAATAGATAAATAGTTATAGGTTTTTAAAAAAAATTGTGCCCAAGACACATTGGCCATCTGACCTCAAAATGTATGCACATGTCAAAAGTAAACTAGTGATGCTCATGGTAACATGCTATCGATCTAGCTATCCTACGCAGTAACCACATCCAGCGGTTAGGAACGCCAATAGTATGGCGATGCAGTCGCATGGGTAACTCTTCAATCCAAAAATCTGGAATCCCAAAGGTCAAATCCTCTATGTGTTGACAAAGCTCAGTAAGAGTATCAACCATGTCTAAATCCTAAAGGACTTCTCTCCTGACAACCCTCTCTACTGGCTCATCCGCTCCATGCCCTTGTTCCTGCACTGGTTGAACTCGACCCACATCTAAATTACATTAAAAATTTTAGTTTAGTCTTGGGAAAATATAAAAATACAAAAACATGTATAAACCTTAGAAAAATAAAAAAACATGGTCAAAACATTCTTATCAATTTCACCCCACTGAGCACCTTCTGGTAAAGCGAAGTCTGGATCTCCTCAAAAATTGATGCCTGCATATGCATACTCATCGATGGCGACAACGTTTCGCCTGAAATAGGAAAAGAATGCAGTCGAGAACACGATGGACGATGGGCCTACGCGTCTAGCCATCAGTGCTACCCATTTCTTCATCCTTGGATCTCTAGGGTTAGACACACCCAACGTCACATGTTGAGGCTGCATCAGTGGAATCCGCTTTAAGGCAAAAGAAATGAGGATCGAACGATAACTAAATTTTTTCTTCCTTCCTCCCTTTGCCTTGCTCATTTTTTCTTTTATTTGAGAGAGTACAACTTCAGACCTATTGAAAACTCTTGGTTCCATGCACTCTAGTGCATATTGCATATAAGATCTATTCGCTACATGTAGTGTAACGGTACCAACAAGATTTGCAATCGTGAATATAATGGTTCTCAATGGAAAATCATGAATGTCACAGATGTTTATTTTCCCATGCTTGCTTGGCTCTGCCCCTCGATAGCAATATTGCAAAATATAGTCTCTCACCACCTCTCCTCTGAGAGAAGACCTTAAGAGAGAAATGGGTAAGCCTCTCCTCCACAAGCCTATCAAAAAATATATTTCCTCCAATGTAATATGAACCACTTTTTTCCTAATGTGAAATGCCTCAATTTCTATATCCCATGCATGAACAAGGAACTCCAAAAGTTCTATTTGTTGCCTCATACCAGATAAGTAGAAGTACTTTAATAACCCACAATATCTCAGGGCTCTTACAGTACCCAAATCATTAAAGGCAACCATATTTTGTTCTGCATGCTCTCTTTCTCTCCAAGTAATTGCTCCCAACACAGTCTTGGTCAATAGAAAATGCGTTGCATATGCACCTAGGCTTCATTTTAAGTGCATTACAATGCAGTTTTCGATGCCCAAGGGTGTGTTTCCCTCTTTGGAAAAATAATTTACCATAAGGGGACCAAATCCATAAAAAAATTCACTGAAATGAAATGAAATGTCTACTGAAAGAAAGAGGAGGTTTTGGCACCAACATGGATCAAACAACGATGAGAACCATCCACAAAATCGATCACAATCAACTGTTGAAGTTCGAGGGAAAAAAAAGGTTCAGAGCTCCAAAATGCAAATGGTAACTTTCAAATGGTAAAAATGAATATTAAAACTCTTTTAATTAGTCATTTTATTATTTGAAAATCATATTTATTCTTGTGACTATGGTTTTATTCAATTTTTATCATGAAACAGGTATTTTTAATCCATTTGATGTTGTTTTGAATAGGTTTGCAACTGATGAGCAGATTAGTCATGCACATTTATTTCAAGAATGATTTGACCACAAAGCATACTTTTATCCTTATTTTTCAAGATTTGATAAAAACAAAAAAGGACTTGAAGCACACTTTTATCTCTTTTTCGAGCTTCGATAACAGCGAAAAAGGAACCCCTAGAGTATTCTTTTAGCTCTTTTCAGACTCCGATAATGTGAAAATATTTCTGAGCACTTATCTTTTCGAGCTCATAAAATTAAATGAATCGATATCTACTCAGTATAATTGTAACCCTTTTCTGGACTAAGATAGATTATTTACAAAAAAGGAATTCCTTAGTCGAACATTACTAGGAGGTTCTCTCAGATATTATTTTACACTTTTTCGGATCTGAGCGACAACTTTACGAAAAAGTACCTATGGAGTTTTCTTTCATTCTCTTTTTCAGACTCTTTAAATATGAAAAAGGATCAGGTTGTTATTGTCGTTAGGCTCGTTAAAACATAAAATTGTGACGAGCTTTTTGATCATGGAAAGAATCGAGTTTCATTCATCGCTAGACTCGTTAAATTATTAAATATGATACATTATTCGCCCGAAGGGTTGAATTATAGATCAAGCATATTTTATCCTCCTCAAGCTTGTTAAAAAATAAAGAGGTATTGGTTGAAAAATGACCAGGGAAAATTTGGGAAAGTGAACAGATCTTTTAGGGTAGTAGATCATTGTTGAACATGACACTTCACTCCATCATCGTGATTGTTTGGGTTGGGTAATCTTCTTGATGGTTCATTCATACATATGGTTCATCATACCTTCACTTCAGTTTTGGGTCAATGCTGCCAAGTCATCTCAGTGTCGCCAATTTGTTCAAGAGAAGTAATCCAGTGAATACTCATCCTTCTGCAATACTCATAAACCTTCATTCTCATGACAGTCATCCCTGAACATTGCTATATCAAGTCACATTTTGTCTCTGAAATCAATAACTCCCATTTTGCAACAAAGTGCCTTCATGTCGATGTCATATCATCATCCATGAATTTTAATTAGAAACATCATCTTCCAGTACCATGAGGCTTGTTACAACATCGACAAGATCCTCACTTCCGAAACTTTGATCGAAGTATTTTGTTTGGCGTTCGACATCAAATTATCTATTCATGCCTTAGGAAATGTATTGTAGTACCTTGAGGACCATTTACATCAATGGTGGTTCTCTCGCGTTTGTTAACAGCTCACATCATTAGCTGGTAATCAAACGATGTCTTACCATGTTCAACTACAAATCATATATTCGCATGGCTAGACTTGTACCTGAATGATCAAGTAAACGAGATAAGAAGACCTCGGATCTAGTTTCAGCCATCCGGGCTGCGATTTCAGGATTTTTGTACACATCATCTATACGGTGACCTTACATACATATCGTCATCCAAACATGGGCCTATATCTGTAGGCATGTTTGTATTGGGAAACATTCCAATGTAGATGACTTTCTTCACTATGTACATGTTATTAGATAGTTTATGTGCTGAGCATGGGAATGCCTTCCCTCAAAAATTTGTGATCAAGAGGATATATCATGATGTAATGTATTGTAATATTGATGTAGGTTGCCACTCCACTTCAGTTCCAACCCATCACATCATAAAGCATCTCATTCAAAAAATATTGTTATTATTCTGACTTCATGCTTTAGGGGGTAGTTTTTATAGGTCAATTTGGGCATCATTCCCAATGACGTGGTAAAACTGAATAACATCCACAGGACCAATGAAATAGGGTCTATCATCCCCTATCATTTTAGTTTCCACATGTCCTAAGACAAGAACAAACTATTCATGAATCTATTGCAAGGTTTCCAAGGTTTGAAGTATATGTTATATCACCTATGAGCTCACCAATGTAGCCTCTCAAGGGACTAACTGCTTTGCATATGTAGCTACCTCCATTCAAGGGTGCTTTGCAAAGCACTTCCTGAAATTCAAGAGTGCGTTGGTCAAATGGGAGAAAATTTCTCATTGTTCTGGAATCTCCACATGGCCAGTGACTTCTAGAAGAGTCCATATGTGTTGACTGAGAAACTACCATCAGTTGACCTATAAATTGAGCACAGATCCTAATGCTAGGGAAGGAAGAAATTTGGTAAAGAAATGTTGTTGGATTCTCAATTGAGAGAGTGATAGGAGTGATATGTTGTTGGTGATATGTTTATTGTGATGAGGCTGGGATGAATGTTGAGTCGGTGACATCAAATCGATCGCTAGTTGTAACCTCCCCCTTCTATCCATTAATAAAGTTTGCTACTCATTTTCCCATATATTTATCTGTTTATGTTTATACATTTCATCTGATGGATTCTTAAATGATATATATGTTTCATGTTTAATCGATTTAACTGATTAAGAAAAATAGACATATGTATATTGCTATCTCTTTGTTGTTTAGTGTTTATACTTACAGGAACTAGTCTGGCGATCTAAGTTGGATTGGAAGTTACAGCGAGAGCGACAGAATGAGAATAGGAAGCGCTTGGATCACAAGTAGGTTTCTCTATCCTTTTTTATGTTTATTTACTCTTAGAAAAATTGTCTGCAAAGTATTTGATTTGTTGTTCTAAATGCACATCACTGCATTTAGGGAAAAAAATTTATCCGTATTTCATAATTCCGCATAAAAAATTAGCGACTCCGCTAGATCTATTGTTCTAAATGCATAACACCACATTTAGGGAATGTGTTTTTATCCATAATTAATAATTTCACATAACATTCCTCAATACTTGAGTAGTTTTGGATGATTTTGTATCAAAATTATCATCCTCCCATGTCGAATCTTTAGTTGGTGAGTTCTTTCACTTTATGAGATACTCTGAGATTAATCGATTTCATAGTTGTCTAGTTCTTGTTTCTATGATTTTTTTATGTTTCAATATCATTTATCCTTCCTTGTCAAGTTCTGGAAATATTGTTTGAATTGGAATCTTGTCACCTATAACCTTCTTTAAGAATTGAAACATGAAAATTTGGGTGCATTTGGGAAGATGCAGGAAACTCCAATTTGTATGCCATAGTATCAATATTTTGCAACAGCTTGTAAGGACCATATTTAAGTTATTATCCTTCTTAGATTTCTTTAGGGACATTTATTTGTATGGTTGTAGCCGTAAAAATACCTAATCTCCTACATCAAAAATTATTTCACTATGATTTTGATATGCCTTTTGTTTCACTCGATTCTGCACCAAAATGGGTTTATCCTTTAAGAATTGGATAACTTGTTGTTGATGCTCGATGTGATCTTCCACTGCTTGAACCTTAGAATTTTCTCTTAAAGATGATGTGGTGGAAGGTGGGTGATATCCATAAAGTTCCATAAATGGGTTAATTTTTGCTACAGTATGGAAGGAACTATTATACCACTATCCAGCCAGAGGTAAACTCTTGACACATTGTGGTTGTTTATCAGCTAAAAAGGAACTAATATATCCTTCTAAATATTTATTCACTATCTCAATTTTCTCCTCAGATTGAGGTTGATAATATGAGTTATGAGCTAATTGAGTAACCAGAAAAGAAAATAATTCCGTCCAAAAATTTCCTGTAAAAATGGGGTCTATGTCGCATATAATAATATTTGGGTTTCCATGTAGCTTTTGAATTGTTTCCATAAATTCAAAAAAAACTATGTTGGCTTTAAACGGATGATATAATGCACAAAAGTGTGCATACTTGGTAAGTCTATAAACTATCACCATGATGACATTTTTTCCTTCGGACTTGGGCAAAACTATGATAGAATACATTGAAACCTCCTCCCAACATTGACTTGGTATGGATAAAGGTTGTAACAAACCTAGGGTCTTAATTGTCTCAATTTTGTTTTGTTGGAAAACCAAACATTCTGCCACAAAATTTTGAATATCAAATTTAGGGCCATCATAAAAAAATCCTTCTTGACCTTGTGGTAAATTTTAAAAATCCCGAGTGCCCTCCTAAGGGAAAGGTGTGCAATTCCAACAAAATATTTTGTTTGATTTGGGAATTATTGAAAATATATAAGCGATATTTGTACCACAATGAATTATTTTCCCAACTAAATGTATCATATGTACTAGGATTTTGCTGCAACTTTTGAATGAGTGTGCATACTTCTTTGTCATTCTTCCATTCATCCCTTACTTCGGTTATCCAATTTGGTTGGATAATGAAAATAGCACAAAGAAATGCTTCCACATCCTCATCCTTTCTTAATATTGCATCTACAACAACATTTTGCTTCCCTTTTTTGTATACAATTTCAAATTCATAACCTAACATCTTTGTGACCCATTTTTGTTGCTCTTTTGAAGATAATTTTTTTACAAAAAGTATTTAAGACTATCATGATTTTTTTAATCTTGAAGTGTCTTCCCATTGGGATAAGTCGTCATTGCTTTAGTGTATGTAATATTTCAAACATTACTTCTCATAAATATCTTTGTGTAAATACTTTCCTTTGATTGGATAAATTTAAAAAGAAATAGGTATTCCTTCTTCCATTTAAATGGCACCAATTGCATTTCCCGAGGCATCACATTCCGCAATAAAGGTTTTTGTGAAGTCTGGTGTCACTAGGACCGGTGCCTAACACATTTCTTATTTAAGATGTTACCTTAGTTGCTTCTAGAGTCCAAGAAAATGCATCTTTATTCAGTAATGTTGTTACAAGTGCTGATATTATCCCATAATTATTAACAAAATTGCGATAATACCATGTGAGCACGAGAAATCCTCACTGGTGCTTTATGGTTGTGGGGATTTTCCACTCCTTAATGGATTTAATTTTGTTAAGGTCTACCTTAACACCCTCATGAGATACAATATGACCCAGATATTCCACCTCATGTACTCCAGAGAAATATTTATATTTTTTTGCATATAATTGTTTTTCCTCCAACTATTTGAGCACCCTGTCAACATGTTGAACATAATTCTTCCAAGACTTGTTGTAGATTCATATATCATCAAAAAATACTAACACAAATTTTCTAAGGAATGGTTTGAAAATTGAATTCATTAAACCTTGAAATTTAGAAGGTGCATTTGTAAGGCCAAAAGGCATGACCAAAAATTCATAATGACCCTCATGAGTTCTAAAAGTTGTTTTCAGAATGTCTTCATTCTCCATTCTAATTTGATGATATCCTGAATGAATATTCAACTTGGTGAATTAAATTTCTCCATGTAATTCATTGAATAATTCATCAATAACAGGAATGGGAAATTTATCTTTAATAGTGAGTTTTTTGAGCTCCCTATAATCCAGACACATTTGACATGATCCATCCTTCTTGTGCACCAATACTACTAGAGCAGAGAAAGAAATTTGACTAGGTTGAATTATACCGACCTCTAACATTTCTGCAACCATGTGTTCAATTTCACTCTTTTGGGCATAGGGATATCTGTAAGGCCTGATGTTTGGAGGAACACTTCCTGGAATAAAATTAATAGCATGATCATGATCACGAATATGTGGGAGGCCATGGGAGTCTCAAATATCTTGGAATGATTTTCCAAGACTTTTTGGATATATGGAGAAATAGATGATTTCGATGTTTGAACCTCTAGTGAGCATAATTGTGCAATTATGCCTCGTTTTTATTTTTTTTAGAAGATTTTTCATGCCATTAGAGGTCACTATCTTTCCTCATTTCCATGCTATACCCCTTAATTAAATTTCCTTTCCTTCCCAAAAAATATTCAAGAAAAGTTCTTGAAAAGTAAAATTTATCATACCCAAATATTTCAATCATTGGACTCCTAGTACAACATTAGCGCCACCCATTGGAATGGAAAGCATTGGAATATTCAATACATATCCCCCCATGGTTAGCTTGATATTATTAATATTTCGAGATAAATTTATAGTTCCTCCATTTACAACCATCACTTCACACTCTGGTGCCGGATATAGGAAGAAATTCAATTCCTTAGATATCTTACTGTGAATAAAATTATGAGTATTACCCGAATCAATGAGTACTATAACCTTTTTCTTCTCGATATGTCCTTCTATCTTGAGAGTTTGAAGAGTGGTAATTCCTGCCAATGCATTACAATATATGATCAGATTCATTTATTCTTTCTCTAGGGTTGGTTCCTAGTGTATATCCTCTTATTTTGAAGTTTCTTGTTCCTTTTCTTCCTCCTCTTCACAATCTATGTAAAATAATTTCTTCTCAGCACACTTATGACCTTTAGTGTATTTTCTATCACAACTATAACAAATCCCTTTTACTCTTTTTTGTTCCAACTATTGTGGTGTCGAAGTTGTAGGTTTTGGAAGGCTAGGAGTAGAAACACTTCCATATTTATAGTTGTGAGTGGCAGGCTTTATTGTCGCCATAATTTTGCTTTCAATATTTCTTTCCTACCTAAATGCCTTCTTTAATGAATCAGGTTCCCAAAGGCGAACCTCATGTTGGATGTTATCCTTTAAATTCCCTATGAAGACATCAATCCTATCCTCCTCTAGAATATCATTTAACCTTGTATTATATTTTTGGAGGTCCTTAATGTGCTCCACCATTGAACCCTTTTGTTAGAAATTTATCAATTGGCTAAATAAGGTGTTTCGCTTTGTATCCTCATAATGTGCTATCATTTCCTCTGTAAAAATTGATCAAATGACAATTTTTTTACGAGAGAAAATACATTAATACCATAAAAATTGATTGGGTTCTAAGTATAAAGTTTCAATGCATAAATTTTATGTGTTTTTCACATTATGGAGTTCAAAATATTGCTCCATCTGTAGTATACATGTTATGGTATATTTTCCATCAAACCTCCTCATATTGATATTTGGAATATGGTGGGTCTTCAATCCAGCATTAGATTATATGATATCATTATTAACATTTCTTTCATTCTCATCATGAGTTTCCTCTACTACCTTTTTGCCTTTAGGAATCTTTTCTTGTAGTAACTTTGTCAAACCTTCCTTCAATCCTTCAAGTTTTTCTTCTACACCATCGATCTTAGCTTCCATGCCATTATTCAAACCATCAATATTGTATTCCATGCCATCCTTTAAACCATCCATATTAGCTTCTATGCCTACTTTTAAACCATCAACGTCACCTTTTAAACCATCCATATCACCTTCTAGGTCATCATTTGTTTCTCTCCGTGGGAGAGAAATTTGTCGCACTTGGTCCTGTAATTTTGATATATCATGTTGCAATTCTTCCTCTTCATGCGTCATAGTAGAGCTTTGTGAGGGATTAATGGGCATGGAATTTATTTTTTTTTAGGCATTTAATATGATTTAATATGCCCTTGAAATCACTTCAAACTAATTTTTCAAACAAAAGTTATGCAATTTTAAAGAATCACACCTTTTTTCTTGCTTTGTACGAGCTCAATCTTGAATATGTTATATCTCTATAATTTTGGATCTCCAAGGTATGAACTTCAGTTCTATTGTATCTAGCTGAGTCTTATTTCCAATACCATAGGTTAAACCTTATTTGGATTCTTCAAGATAAATTTATGCCAAATCTCCCACGATGACCCGATTATGGATTGATTCAATATAGCTAAGTTGTAAGGGGTGCCATGTGTCACTGCTTAAACATTCGGCTGTTAAATTGATACAGGAAAAACTACAGTCCGTGCACTTTCGACCACTTTTTACAGAATTGAAGTTTGATTCCTGAAATGAAATTTATGATGATTCTCCCTCAATTATTTATTTGAGACTGAATTATGTAGCCTACAAAAACCCTAACTTCCTCAGATCATATCTCTGATAATATAGCGAACCAAGCTCTGAAATTCCAGCACGAAGTTCACCAATATTTCGACTCCACATTGTTTCAAATCCTCTTCTGAAGTTCGTAGAAAAAAAGTTATAGCAAAAATGCCAAGATGGCATATTTTCAGAAGAAAAACCCTAGAATCCAAAGCTCTGATACCAAATGTTATGCAACCATCTCACAAAAACAATAGAAATAACAGATCAACGACTTTAAAATATCCTATTCGAGGGGGAAACCTCCTTTAAATTACATATATGAGCAATTCTTGGTTGTTTCAAATGAAAAAACCTCCTTTCTATCTATAGGAGTCTAAGGGTTCACCATATAATCATAGTCGACATAAGAATAATAATGTAAGGGCACAATAGTAACAATAGTGGGCTTCTCTTGGATGTGGGTGTTAGAAGCTGAGAAGGTTTTCCACCTGGGCACCATGTGGCAAGGCACCTATCCTCCCCACACACCTGCACATGGTAGCTCTCCCTATGATAAATGTTGGAGCATGGCTCATTTATTTTCCACCCCCGCCAGCTTTATTTCGACATCCTTTGGCTATTGCACATTAATTTTTCCTCAACCTGCTCCCATGGCTCTTAAACCGACCATCCCCACCTCTCCCATCTCCATTATTCTTTCCCTCCAGCTCTATGCGGTTGCTTCTGGCTTCTCTGTCACACCTCAACCCCATTGTTCTTCTCCGTTTCTCTGTAATTTCCTCACCACTCAGTCTGGTTCTTCGGCCGTTCACGAGAGCGACCCTTCCCATTCTCATGTTTCCTCTCTTTCGACTGCCATGTGAAGACATCACAGAATGAGGTGTCGTAGAGCCGGTGGGCGAGGTATCCCTTCCAGACCTCCTTCCTCAATTGCCGCGGGCAGGGAGGTAAATATTTTAGTTGGTTGGGAGGAGCCGGACCTGCTTGACCCTGTCAACCTCTCTGCCCATTTGTCCCTCCATCTACCTAGCCCTCCGCTTGAATCTTCTGGTCTTCGACCTAAAAAATGTCCCCACAAGTCCACCCTTCAGTGTGCACCTGTCTTCTCTCCTCATAAGATGAAGGCTCTACCCATGCAGAGCGCTTCTAGCAGTGGTCATGGGTCAAGTAGTAGTACAGGTTCAAGCTCGGATGTAGGCGCTAGCACTCGTGCAGCCTCCTCCAATTGGCTAGATGCCCAAGTGTTGTTTCTCCCTCCCTCTTCTGTCCATGGGTCCAAGAAGGAGGAGGATGAGTCTCTCTATGCATGCAGGATCGTAGAACAGCCACCCAACCCTACAGCACAGAATGACAGCTCACCATCAGTCTAATTGCTAGGTGATCTTCTCTTTTTCCAGCTATCTTCTGATTTTTTCTAGTTTTTCTAAGTTCTGGAACTATTTTCTGTTATGGTTTTGTACCCGTCTTAAGATTTTTCATGCTGGTTTCCCATTTTGGGCAGCTCTAAATCCTCTTTTATCTTGGGCTGGTTCCCCCACCTGGGGCAACTCCTATTTTGTTGTCATGCTTTTGATACTTCCCTCCGGAATTGACCTGCCAATTCTGGAGGACGAGAATTGTAATGTTTTGATGTGTATAATATAATAGAAGTAGCCTAATTTATAAAAAAAAACAATAGTGAGCTTCTATGGGGCACACTAATAGAAATATGGGGATTACATGGGCATAACAATAGAAATAAGAGGGCTACACTAATAATAACAATAAGGGGATACACTAGTAATATAAGGACCAAATAATTTTAGTAATAAGTATCACTCTTATATAGCTCTAAACCATAAACCATAAATTAATAATAATGTATACATTGTTTGACATGTAACTTCCTCGTGATTACACGTCTTACATTATTATACTTGTCACAATCATGGTATTATGCATTAAATTTTTCATTTGAATGCATATTAATTTGTTTCTCACCAAAAAAAATTGTGGCTTATCCGTAGTTTAGCATTGAGAATTCAATTTTTGTTATTTTTTATTATTATTTTACTCATTTATTTGTAAGGTGATTGGTTGAGGTCTTATTGTGGGTGTTGTTTACTAACTTTAATTTTTCTAGTAGTTATTACTTTTTTTTTTTTTAGTTTTATTTCCTTTTTATTTAACTTTTTTTTTTTTTTTCCTTTTTCTATTATTTCTATTTTCATAAATTATATTTTTTTCTCCATATTTTCAATTTAAGATGACAAATTGTAAAGGAAAAGATAATAATGATAATAATAATAATAAAATAAATAAATCCAATATTTTTTATTTTGTTTTTAGTTTTATTACTTTTTAATTTTATTACTTTTTAATTTGACTTATGCTTTTTTTATATTAAATTATAGCAAGAAAATGCTTCATTTGACTTGTGCCTTAGCCAAATGGAGAAATTTGAATTTCCACTTCAACGTGATGACTTGAGTTTCAGTTAGCAGGAGTGACATGGGAAAGTCACTAAGTTAAGTCAGCCTATTAGAGTTTGCGAGAAATAAGTAGATTTGTGAATGTGTTAATTGCTAAGATCTAGTAATCTAGTGGAGTAATAATTAGTGAAACTCTATTATCTAATCTCTAGTCATGAATAGATTCAATAGGAGATCAATTGAGTAGCTATAATTGTTGTTAACTCACTGATCTCTCAGTTAACTAGTCAATTTACTAAAAATATCCCTATTCATGCATGCAATTTGAATTTCCTAGTTGAGTGGAGGAAAAAAACATCAATGTAATAATTATTGTATACTAGTGAGTGTACAGTGTTTGCATTTAACAGATGAGACCTTTCTCTTTGGAATTGTGCAATAAAATAAGATTTTTTCATATTCTTTAGGAGCTAATTTCCTCAAGAATCATGCAAGGAGATAGGAGGAGAAGGAGGCCTAGATTTGGTTGTCTTTTCCGGAGCAGAGTCAAGAGAAGGAGATCAGTATTGCAGTGCAGGTTGAGCTTCTAGGATTTAAGTTATCATTGTAACAGATCAATTTTATCATCTAGTATAATACAATCAGAGGGGTTTTTCCTAGTTGGTTTCCCTAGTAAAAATACCATGTTCATTGGGATTGAATGAGTGCATGTGTTTCTGTTGTATGTTTTCTCTTTCGAAAATTGAGTAGAAGAAGTTTATGTCTATTTCTTTCAGTCTAAATTCATTAGCAGATACAAATTTTGAGTTATTTCTACATTTTTTTTGTTTTTTTCTATCATTTTTTTCTCTATTTTCAATTCCAATTCCATTGATCATAGTCTTATTTCTTGTTAATTTTTAATTTGACTTTATTTTTTTCCCTTCACCTTTCTATAATTTTCTTTCCATGAAAGCAACAACTGTACAATAGAACTTACATTTCAATTAATATAATTAAATTATGTTAAAAGATTTTTTTGTGATAGAATAATTATACTTTGTTTGTACATTTAAATGATACATTCTCAATGTTATGGTGCATTGACACTCATTTTAAAGTTGACCTTCCTCTTCATTACTTTAATAAATTAGTGAAATTATATAAATTAAATTGTTAATAAGAGTTTATAAATATTAATTATTATGAAATTAAAAAACATACATCAATTTATAATAAGCATCAAAATATTTAGTATACAATGCATCTAACATTAATAACATCAAACAATTATACAAATTAAATAAATTATAGTTTTATTTTAAATTATAATTATCAATAGTTATAAGAATAATTCATTTATGAGTTAAGCATACATACATCTAAAAAAACATGTAATAAGATTCTTAATCATGAGGATTCACTCCATTCTACTATTTAGATTCTTAACCTGTAAACTACCTTTGCTAGCCCTTGATCTAAAAGCCATAACTCATTTTATATGACACTTGGCAAAAATGACATATCTACTTTGGAGATAAACCTCAACTTGGTGGCTACTACTAAAACTAGTTTAGCGACCTAAATTAAATGATCGGTATATTCCAATAGACCTTAATCCATAATAACCATAAAAACAAGTAATTCATCATACATTGTAAGTTGCTTATATATATATATATATATATATATATATATATATATAACATAAAAAAAAACATGTAACAAAATTCTTAATCATGGAGATTCACCCCCAACTTTATCATAGAGATCCTTAATCTATAAAAATAGATTTGGTTACAATATCATGGCTTATCAATATCACATGTTCAAAAACTCATGACTCATTACATATGATAGTTGTTCATATGTGATTTTTTTTATTAATGTGTTTAATCAAAAAGGAAAAAAAAAACATAACAAATTTAGAAATAAATCCAAGCCTTTGATTTGTGTGTATTACTAAAGGTTAAATTCTTATCACCAATATGATATAATTTTTAATATTATTTTTTAATTTCCTACTGGTTTTTTTTATTATTATTCTTTTAAGTATCATATATATCTTTCATTTTCATATTTTAATTCGTATTTTACTTTGAATTTAATATATATTTCTAGATCAGATTACTAGCATATATTTAATTTGCTTCAAATTTCAAGTAATAAAATAATCTAACATTTAATTGTAAAATATGTAAAAACTAGTTTTTTTATTTTCTTTGATTTATGTGTATTACTAGAAGTTAAATCCTTATTACCAATATTACATAATTGTTAATATTATTTTTGAATTTACTATTTTGATATTTTATTATTATTATTTTAAGTATTATATATATTTTTTATTTTCGTATTTTAATTGTACTTTACTCTGAATTGAATATATATGTATTTTTGGATCAGATTGTGCTTCAAATTTTCAAATAAATAGAACTCGTTTTTTTCATAAATGATGTTTTTGTTGGACCATCCTCGTAAAAGTGGGTTAAAACTCTTTACCATTTGTCAACACGCCACTCTTGAGCTCATCTATTTATGCTTAGCAAATATATTTGCAATCATTTTTATCATAAAATTTTGTTTAATAAATTTTATTTTTCTTAAATAATTTGATTATTCAAAATTTTAAAAATAATAAATACAAGTTTAATTTTGTTTACTTAAATAAAATATATAAAAAATCGAATTTGTTTATTTATTAATTTATTTTAAAATAATAAAGTTATTTAAAAATATTATAAAATAATAATTTTTTAATTAATTAAAATAAAGATAGAAAACTAGTATTTTTTTTTTTTGTCTTTAAGCTCACACAGTTATCATTTGGTTTCAATCCAGGGACAAAATTTTTACTTTAATAATTTAATATTTTTTATTAAATTGTAAGTTGTTATGTTACTTATATTTTATTATATATTTTTCTAATGTCATAATAATTTAGTGCTCATAAATTATGTACAAAAATATTCTTTAAGTAATAATTAAACATTAATAATGTGTGCATGTGAGTAGAGAATTGAGGCACTCATGGGATAATGTGGACCATTAGTAAGTAAAAGTTTGTGAATCAACCTAAAAGTCATGGGGAAATGAAAAATTATAAAATAAATATTATTTTTTTATTAATATATTAACCTTTTCAATTTATCAAGTTGTTAAAATAGATAAATATATATGAAAAAATGATGAGTATGTTGGATAATAATCACAATCTAAAAATTAAAAAAATTAAACAATTGATATTAAAATAAAGGTTGCAAGTAAACCATGTGTAAAGCATATCATAGATAAAAATGGACAATAACATTAAAATTCATTGATGAACTACTTCATCTATATGTAGGACCATAGTAATATACAAGTTTAAGATAATAATAAACAAAGTACTTAAGTGTAGTCCATAGAAATGTACAGTAACATTAAATTCCTTTATGAACTACTTCATCTATGTGAAATAATTCATCTATGTGGAATCATAGCAATATAAAGCCTTCAGATAATAATATAAAATGCACATTATTGTAGTCTAACTTTGAACAAACTTTAATTGTGTTAGGTAATTTATTTTATGAAAAAAAATAAAATTTGTTGTTAGGATATTCTGACACATAGGAAATAGTTAAGTATAACTTGGTCTAGCGTAGAGTTAGGTAAAGTGTGTTTCTTTATTATGTACATTTGTAACTTATAATCCGACGGTCACGATATATAGTGATCCGACAGTTCACTCTCTCCTCGATATTATCGAGACTTGATCCATGGCTTAGCACTCGGTTGGTCCATGATCTCTATTTAAAGAGCATGGAGGGTCATTTGTCTAGTAATCGTTTATGAGAGAAGCTTATGTAATTTTACTTTCTTTATATTAATAAATTGCTTGAAGTAGTTGAGTTGGCTGAGGCCGTGGACTGTTTCCCTCTTTAAGGGTTTTAACCACGTCAAATATTGGTGTACTGTTTGTGATCTATTTGTGAGCAGTGACCTTTGGTGTTTGATCTAAGGAACTTACTTTGTCTACACCAAGAAATTGGGTAAGTCCTTAATCATCCTTGTTCTTTCTATTGATGATCTTATCCTTACAGGTAGTGATCCCAGCCATATAAACCATGTGAAGTCTAGCCTCAAAAAGAAGTATTGCAATCCAGAGAAGGTATTACCCTTTCTCAGTCCAAGTATGCATGTGATCTTCTATGCCACTTTCACATGGAAGACTATAAGCCAGCCCCTTCTCGCTTTCAGCCTGGAGTGAAGCTTTTAGTCAATTATACTTCCCCTGAAGTTGATGCTACCTTATACCGTCAAATTGTTGGTAAACTTCTATATCTAACCCATACTCGTCCTAACCTTTCCTTTGACGTTGGTCTTGTTTCTTGGTCCATGCACAAACCTCATGAAAGTCACTAGAAAGCAGCTAAAAGAATACTTCGATATATTCGAGGTACAGTTCAATTCAGGATTTATTACAGTGCAGGAGCATCTCCATTGTTGATTGGTTTCACTAATTCTGATTGGGCTGGTGACTCCGATGATCGAAAGTCTACTGCAGGTTATGTATTCACTCTTGGTTCAGGACCTATTACATGGTCTTGTAAGAAACCAAGTGCCATCTCTCTTTCTTCGACAGAAGCAGAGTATCGTGGTGCAGTTGAAGCCAGCAAGGAAGCCCTATAGATTCGTCAGATCCAGACCGAATTTGGTCTTCATCAACATCATCCAACTACAATTTGGTGTGATAATCAAATTTCCATTCAACTATGCAAAGATCCAGTTCCGCATCAATGCATGAAACACATTGAGCTACACATACACTTCATCAAAAAACTCATTCATGATCGTGTTCTTAAAATGAAGTATTGTTCAACTAATGATTAAGTTGTTGACATATTTACAAAGGCTCTCACAGAAGTGAAGTTTACCAAACTTTGATCTATGCTTGGAGTTCAGGAAATTTATCATTAAGGGGAGATAGGCTCTAATGCCTCCTTCCTTCTCTTATTGTGTCACCTTTGTAAATCCTTCAATCCTATCCCAAGTTGTTCTTAAGGGGGGATGTTAGGATATTCTGACACATAGGAAATAGTCTCCTATTGTGTCACCTGTGTAAATCCTTCAATCCTATCCCAAGTTGTTCTTAAGGGGGATGATAGGATATTCTGACACATAGGAAATAGTTAAGTATAACTTGGTCTAGCATAGAGTTAGGTAAAGTGTGTTTCTTTACTATGTACATTTGTAACTTAGAATCTGACGGTCACGATATGTAGTGATCCAATGGTTCACTCTCTCCTCGGTATTACCGACACTTGATCCGCGGCTTAACACCCGATTGGTCCATGATCTCTATTTAAAGAGCAAGGAGGTTCATTTGTCCGGTAACTATTTATGAGATAAGCTTAAGTAAATTTCCTTTCTTTATATTAATAAATTTCCTGAAGTGGTCGCGTTGGTTCAGGCTGTGGATTGTTTCCCTCTTTGAGGGTTTTAAGCACGTCAAATACTGGTGTATTGGTCTGTGATCTATCTGTGAACGGTGTAATGATCCAATTTTATTTTTTTCCTTCTAATTTTGGTTTCCGATTTCTACATACATTTATATAAACTTCTATTTTACCAAATCTTTATAATTTTTTACTTTAATTTACTATATTAAAATATACCTTCTAACTACATATTTTGATAATAATTATCACTTTATTTTGGTAATGATTATCACTTTCATAATGAGAACTTCAACAAAATATTGAACAATGCCCAATGATTATGAGGGATACGAGCGATGTGGCATCTGGATCATATATTTTATATCTATTAAGATAAACACATCACCATATATTTCTAATTTGTTGTGGCAATAAATATTTTTTAAAGATTCTAATTTGTTGTGGCAATAGATATTTTTTAAAGATATTTTGAATGTTCATTTCAAAATGGCTAATGATTATATTTAATATTAATTTCAACGTTAACTTTGATAACGTTATCATGGTAATGATTTTGTTTTCTCCACTAAAATCGGAAAATAATTGTCATTTTAACATGTACTCCGTATCACCTTTGTACTTTCATTGTTAAAACCACATGTTACTAAACATTTATCATAATGAATTTGTACTTATTTAATGTTTATGTCAATTATCTTAATTCTATTCAAAATTTATTTTAATCTTTCCGAATTAGGATTAAACGTTTGTATTAAACAATGGTACGATTACTTTCATCATTACACACTATGTACAATTGAGTTTTTTCAAAATTTTCGATCATGCAGATTCAATAAACGGACATGGTAAGATTTTTCAAACATGTACATCATCAAAGACACATGAAAAAAAATGCTAACCAAAACATGTCATGATTTTGTCTAAATGCTAGCTAGTACAAGATATTTTTGCTATTTTAATCACGTACCAAGATACCTCAAAACTAAATGGGATGTGGAAAATTTTTAGATATGAAGTGATGCATGTTTGGAATATTCTTAATTTTTTATAATTTTATGACTTAAAAAGTAAGGGAGTAAGGGAGGTTGGTATGAATAGAAATATTTTGAAATTAAGATATAATGTAGGTATAAATAGGAAATTTTTGGAAAAAAATTTATACATTATATTTTTAATATTATAAAGATGAACAATTATTTCATTCTATGGCATTTTAGGAATTGTTTAACTTTTTGTTTCACTATAAATCTTATAAAAAAGTTGTTCTTATTTTAGTAATGTAGTTTTTTTTCTTGAAATATACAGATATTTTAGTCTTTTAAGTTGGTGTATAAAGATATTTTAGTCTTCTTGGTTGGTGTTGATGGTATTTTTTTTAGTAACTTAATTTTCTCTTATTTTATAATTTTTTATTGCACCGCAATTTTTCTTTAAATTTAGATACCATAACACTTTTAATGGTATTAATACTCAACAAAAATACCTCTTCTATTTGTTGGCCCAAAGGTCACACTTGGGGAGGGTGAATCTGTGTGAGATCAATTTCTCCATTTGACAACTTTTCTCCATTAATCGATCATATAGTCATAATCAATCAATCATATAGTAATGAATAATAACCCTAAGCGTCATGTCATGATCTAAAATAAGGCATCATCAAACTATCATCATATCAATAAGAAGCCAACACATCATAAAGGTACACAAGCCTTTTACGTGGAAACCCATATAGGAGAAAACCACAAATATTCTTCTTCTTTATCTTCAATTCATTACATAGATTCACAAGCTATGACTTGCAAGAGGAAACTACTCTGAAGATATGCAAGATACCACTTGTGGTAGGCTACAACGTGATTGAGGCACCAAATTCAAAAGAATGCAAGAAGTTTCTCACTATAGGCTACAACTTGATTGAGCCGCTGACCTTGATGATGAGCAAGCTACAACCTACTCTAGGCTCCAGCCTCGATAATGAGTAGGCTCTAACCTGCTCTAGGATCCAACTTCATTAAGGCTCCAACTTATTTCTTCAACTCCTTGTGGACCTCTATTTCATATCATTTTCAAATCGGATCCACTATCATCATAAATATTTATCTATTTATAAAGAGAAATAATAATAACCTATAATCAATGTTGTCACCATCACAATTTGTACATGTTGTCATCGTCATTTCAACATGCACACATTATCACTATTATCGTTGCCACAACAACGTGCAAAAACTAGCACTACAACAATCATTGTCACACCCTACAAATACTGCTACTACTGCGAGCACGTTCATATCAATCATTGCCATTTCCTATCATGTTTTTATACATATTTTACTCCAACTTATTCATCAATTTGGGCACTCAAACATCATCTTGTACTGAGCTCTATCCTTATGTCCAAAACCACTATAATTAGCTCATGAACAATTAAAACATATAAAAGGATATAATGGTCATAAGATCTATGTTAGCCAGGTTTTGAAGCCTTCAAAAGGATCCACCATTAAGCCCAAATCACCTTGCATCTTCTGGAACTGAATTTGGACCAATAATGTCCTCAAAATTCAAAATAACGATATATATAAATTAAATGCGCTGCAATTTCCCCCCCTTTCTAGGTGCCCTAGACAAAACACCCAAATTCCACTGTCGGTTCTACAAACTATACATAGTAAATGTGTTATTGATGCCAAAAAAAAACAAATATATTACAAAAATAAAATATAATTAAATGCGCTACAATTTCCCCCCTTTTTGGGTGCCCTAGACAAAACCTCCAAATTCCACCGTCGGTGCTACAAACTATACATAGTGAGTGTGTTATTGATGCCACAAAACAAAAAAATAGATTACAAAAATAAAATATGCACATACCTATCAAATAGTAGAGATTGACACTACGACCTCACGGGAAAAATTCACACATTTTACAAACTTAGTTTCTTCAGTGATGTTTGCAAAGTTATGTTTCAACAATCGTTTTATTGTGAGAGCGCTAATTCCACTTCAAACCTTTCCCATGCATTCCACATTTATCCATATGTTTATTGGATTTGTTGGAAACCTTTTACGTAGATATTCATTCATTTCTTATTGTGACAGGGTCGACATTGCCCAAATATATATATGTCGATCGAGATACAACCACCATGGATTTGCTAACAACCTTTTATGAAGATGGTCCTTCGTGGCTTGTTGTGATAGAGTTGACTTTTTCCATATACCTACGTGTAGGCCAAGACACTTCCATGGTGGCTAATGTTAAGGATGTAGGTTCTTCCAATAAAATATAGTTTGACATCTACTAGACCTAAAATTTTAAACCTCGCATAACCTTAGTTGTAACTAGTAACCAAACAAAATTCGTTCTTGATCCTTTTGTGTACTTTCTCCAAATGTTTGATGTGTTTGAGCAATGGATGGGCTCTCATATTTATACTACTTGAGTAGTCCCAAGGGTTGGTACAAGTTTACCATGGGCCACGTCATTCTATGCTTATAAGATGGAATTTTTACCCATTGCAACAAACAAGTTTGATCATGTGACCTTTCACAACCATTTCATATGATCAAGAATTGGACCAACATTTGCACCTTTTGATATCAGCCCCATATGACCACGTGACCGACCATGTGACCTAGGGGTCATTGTTTATCCACATGATGATGTCAGCATGACAACATCATGATGCATGGCATCCCATGAGGGGTGCCACGTGTCACCTATTTTATGACTTTCCACCAATCAAAATGTGCCAAATGTCCCTGCCATGTGGCAACCCCTAGTGGCACCACATCACTACAATGAAATCATCTATTGACATGTCATGTTGACTATGTGAGTGAGCCATATTTCATTCATCTAAAATTTCCATGTCATCATCATATGTATTACTTCCATGTGTCATGCATTCGTTGGGTCGATAAGTGAAGTTAAACATCGTGCAAATTTGGACCACATCTACCATTTAATCATTTCACTTTTTTGTAAGACCTCTCTAATCTATAAGAGATGTGTGACATTTAACAATGTTAAATTTCATTGATGTTTTTTGAAGATCCATTGTTAATCAAAATTTTGAACCATGGATCCTCTTGAAAGATGCACACTTTTTAACAAATTTGGTATTAGAGGTCTTTGCGCTATAGTTTAGGTCCTTTACTTAATAATGAACTTAAAATGGTCGTAACTTCTCATTCGAGAGGCATTTTTTAGAGAAATATATACCATTGGAAAGGTATCAATGATAATTACACAAAAATGTAGTTTATTGGATCATTTGGACATTATAAATACATCAAAAGCTTAAATACCTTCAAGCACCGTCAACTTCACTTGATGAAAACATGTAAGAGTTTTATCTATTTTATTAATTCATAGAGAGTCACGTTGATTCATTTAGGCATCATGAGTCATACTTTGGCTTCCTTAGGCACCCCCTTTGACATTAGTGATATCCTATTTTCATCAATTACAATACTATGTGGAATAATCTCCCCATTTTTCATTGATGACAACACCATTAGACATTGACAGTCATTAACGACAACAAATCAAAGAAATTCCCTTGTGAAAAAAGTATTCCTTTGTTAGTGTCAATTTCCATAACCTCTCCCTACCTAAATGCCTTCCTCAATCAATGTAAATTTCTATATCGATGCCTACAATCTCTCCCCCTTTGATATCAATGGAAAAGGGTCACAAATATCTATTGAAATTTCCATGTTGATGACCCAGCATAGATATCTATCAAAATATTCCATAACTTGTTCCGAGATGATCATGTAGACCTAACTAAACCATGTTTCCCTCCTACTATTATGCTTCCATACAATCTCCCCCTAAGACCATGCTTCTAATGTTGCTTCATAATTGTTCCTTTACTTTTAAAAGTATCCCCCTAAGGCCATGCTCTTTTCCTACAAACTTGATCCATATTCTTATAATTGTTCTTCAAAATCATGCTTCCTTCATTTTTAAGTACCTGCATTCTTTCATTACCCTTAAATTATCTTGGGGACCTATATATAGAACATGTTTTCTACCAATTTCACTTATCCTTTCTTTACACCTGATACATCATCATCAAGTCATGCTAATCAATGTAAGAGCCATTATCCTCGGAACTTATAGATCGAGCATGATTGCTACCAGCTTTACTTTTACACCTGAGACATCATCATCAAGTCATGTAATCAATGTAAGAGTCATAGTTCATATACTACCCTCATTCATGTATTTTCTTCTTCAAGAATTGATTTTAAAAATGATGATATTTAAGAAGCTTTCTCCAAGGGATTAGATATGAGAAGTTATACCTAATCGAGGTCCTCGAACTTTTATCCATCTTATTGCATTGATAATAAGTCCCTCTTTGTTGTACCATCTTGAGTTGATTCTACAATCTCATGGTATATTACCTTCATTGTGACATATGTGGAATTCAACATTGGATTTCAACACTTGTGCAAATGGCTAATGCATTCTCTTGATTTGACATGCCTCCATCTAGGTACTTGATCATATCCTCTATACTTGACCACATTATAGGTTCTGAAATCTTGTGCTTTGTGCCCAAAATTCATGCATGAGAAGCAATAACCAAAAAATATATTTTAAAACTTGGATATAAAAGAAGATCTCAACCTTATAAAATTACTTCTTGAAGGAGACATGTTCCCTTATTGATCAACACCTGCTTTATTTTTTCTTGTGGATTATTTATGAGGAGACATATTCATTTTCCAATTTTCAATATCTGTTTGATCGTTTCATGTAGATGATTTGTGAGGAGCCATATTAATTTGTTTATTTTAAATATCTATATTATTTATGCTTGTGGAACGTTTCTCTTTATTTTTGTTACTTGTACTTTGTTCCTTCCTAGAATTGTCTTGAGAGAAATTGAAATGTACATGCTTAGCTCGTTTCATCATTTTATTTGGATCTTAAAGAGAGATATTATTGGATGAAATGAATGTCTAATCAATATTCTTGGGATTCTCTCCATTTGAAAATTTTTTCTTAGGTGCTCATAATTTTATTGATGACGAAGACCTTTTTTAATGAGCGGTGACCTATGCATGCTTAGAATGTGATATAAGGATCCAGTCCCATTGTGGAAATTCGAATTAAGTTGCTCCAATTCTTCTCTCAATAGGACAAATTCCTCTTCCAATATTCACATATTCTTCCCTTCTCATTAATTTCGTTTGAACATAAATTCGTTTACCCTTTTTTCTTCCTCTAGTCCGACTTTAAGAGAGAATGATTTCTTCATTCACGTTTTTGTCTTGGAGTTGTTGCATTAGTTGACCTTCCTTCTTTTTGAGGATATTCATTTTTTTTAAGTGAACTTTAAGTTCTCCCTCATAATAATTATATATTTTATGTCCTTCGGCCTCAACAATTAATATTATTTTACCCCTTTTTTCTTACTATCTTGCTTCTTCCTTTGACACATGGGTTTGAATATTAAGTCATCATCAATATAATTCATGTTGGAATAAAGACATTTAGATTCATAATGGCCAATTATTCCACATTCAAAACATTTGAAAGGAATTTTACCTTTGAACTTGTCAGTTACTCTTTTGAGATTTCAGACAAACTTGGCTCCTTCTTCAACAGAGTTAGAGTCTGCTTGTTTTTATTTCATTTTATCTTCTTTTGTTTCCTTGAAATCTTATTATTTGACCCCTGGTTTATCTTATTTTATTATTAGATCATATGTCGAGAGAGTTCCATGAAGCACATATATGGACATATTTTCTACTTCTAGTAGTTATTCAAGGGATAATACATTGGGATTGAATCTTGGTGGAAGGAATATCAAAAACTTACGAACAATGGAAATATCTTTGACTTCTTCACTAAGATCTGCAATGGAGTTGACAATGTTGTTTACTTAGAGAAAATATGAAGCAATATCCTCATCTTCTTCCATCTTGAAACTTTCAAATTTTCCTCTAAGATATTGCAACCTAACTTCTTTAAGTTTCACATCCTCTTCATTGTAATTTTTGATATTTTTCCATACATATGAGTTTAATTGTGTTTCATTACTTTGAAGAATTTTGATTATGACAAGACACTTAGGATAGAATTCCTATCATGCATTAAATGTGTAAAATTCCTTCTCTACTACATCTATTGGAATAGTATCAGGGACTTTATATTCGTTCTCCACGATTTCCCAAACTTCTTCTCCCAAGGATATGGGATATGTCTCCATCCTTATCTTCAAAAATGCATAGTTGGATCCATCAAAAAAATGGGGCTTACCCACTTATATGGTCATGTCCATTTTCCCTTGAATTCAACCTTCCAATATTTAACTATTCTAAAGGTAACATACTCTGATACCACTTGTTGGGCCAAAGGTCACACTCAGACAGGGGGGTGAGTTAGTGTTAGATCAATTTTACCACTTGAAATTTTTTCAAAATCAATCAATAATATAGTCATAATAAAGAAATAATATAGTAATGAATCATAAGCATAAGCATCATGTCATAAAATAAAATAATGCATCATCAAACTATCATCATATCAATAAGAAGTCATCACATCACAAAGAAAACATCCTTTTAACATGGTACATCAATTTTTTATTTAGCCCAGGTACATATATTACATTTTTCAGGTGAATATGGGAGCATGAATCCCTCTTAAAGGTGGCAGTGTTAATCCCTTTTGTCCTATACCTTCCATCATTTCCAAGCTTTAGTGTAATTATAAGTCCTTCTCCTCTAGGTTGCTGAAGAACTCGTTACTTCCTATCATATGATATGAGGCACCAAAGTCTAGGTACCACTCACTCCCTCTTACTATTCTTACCATGTAGGAAAAGAGGGTGAAATCTAACTTGAATTTTGATGCAAGAGCATCTCCTCCTCCTATTGTTGCTAGCTCCTTACTGGATTTCCTCTATGGGCACTTGGTTTCATAATGTCCATATGCATCACAGTAATTCATTTAATTTCACTGAGGTACTTCTTCTTACCATGGTTCTAGCTGGATTATTCCTCACCTTGGGCCTTCATTCCTTTGGAATTGTTTCCTTTTCCAACTAGAGCACAATCTTCTTCCTCGTCTATAGTGGATGTGACACCATATCTAGTGTTTATTCTTATCTCCTCTTACACCATATAAGACCAAAGTATCTCCCAATCTGGTAGCTTATCTCTTCCATTAACAGAATATTGATAGTTGTGCCCAAATTTTGGAATGCTAAGGAGTGATAATCTGAAAAGTTCAGATAATGGTACATTTTCTCCTACTCCTCCAAGTTAATCTTGAATATAAGTGAATCTGGAGAGGCATTGTGGAATGGTTTCATTTTTTTTTTCATTCGAATGCTCCTTAGTTTATCTCTTAATGTCAATTTCCTGGAATCACTGCTACTCTGGAATAGACCTGTGAGAGTTTTCCAAATTGAAAAAATAGCCTCCTTTCCATGCAAGTTTGAAACCACATGATATCTAACACCCTCCAGAATAATCCTCCTGGCTCTTGTTGTGTATTTCTTCCACTGAGAAAGTGCTTGTGAATCTAATGTTGTTGGTTTTGGGATATTAGTTTGTGAATATTACCATACTCCATTATCATTCAACACAATTTATATCCTATCTTTCCAAGCACAAAATTTTGAGGTTCCCACCAATGCATACTCCAACCTAAATCCATTAAAATAATTTTTTCCTACACTTAAAATAATATGCACCAAAAAATTTGCAAATCGAAATTTATCTGAGAGAATATCTGGAACAAGGTTTATATGTAGTCTTTCCAGGCTTTGATACCACATATAAATTGAAAGAATTTTTTTACTGCTAATGAAATCTAACTGAAATCAAGAGACATAAATTTCTTCTATTATTATGTGGGAATGAAAACACAAAATAGAAACACATGCAATAACATGCAACCATCAAATCATGAGGAACATAATGATTTGATAGGTGAAACCAACTGGAAAATTTCCTTCACTCCTTTGCATTAATTAAAATGAGAATATGGATCGATTAAAATGTCTTGCTTCAATCTCGAAGCACGCCCTGCAATGCAATTTTGATCTCCTTCTCACTAAATTTCTCTAACCAACACTTATCCAATTCAATCCTCAGCCTTCCTCCTATTTCCTTGCACAATCCTGGAGGAAATTAACTCCTAAATAATAGGGAAATTCCATATTTCCTTGTGAAATTTCTAGAGGAATTGACCACCTGCTCAATGCCAACACTGTACACTCAACTAATATACAATTATAAATACATTGATGCCTTTTTCCTCCACTCATCTAGGAAATTCAAATTCCATGCATGAGCAGGTTTATTTTTAGTAAATTTATTAGTTAACTGAGAGATCAGTGAGTTAATAAGTGTTCTAAATACACAAATGAACTCATACTGACTCTATTAAAGACTAGAGCTCAGTTAACTGAGTTTAACTAATAATAAATCCATTATATTTCTAAATTTTACTAATAAAATCATGCAAAACTATACTTCTATCCTATAAATAAAATTTACTAATTTAAATAAGAGACAAATCCATGTCACTCTGGGTAACTACATTCCAATTCATCTTGCTGATGTGGAAAATCAAATTTCTCCATTTTCCTAAGGTACAAGTCAAATGAAGAATTTTATTCCTACAATTCCACCACTCCCTCTTAGTAAGAAAAGGGTTTTGCACAACCCCAATCCCGCTCCTATAAGAATGTACTATAACATATCTCCCTCTCACTGTTGTTGTTTCTACTACAACAAATTCAATTGAGAAGCATCCCAAATACTGACTCAATTATGTCTCAGAGCTGTAACTATCTCCTGAGTCTCTAACTGCTACTATCCTCTACAACTGTCACTCAAGATCTGACTACATCCACTAACACTGATACTTTTGTTGTTGAATATTGTGGGCCCCTGTATCAAGGGTAATGATCCATGAGAAGAGTATACTACAAATGCTACTGATCTCCTACGAACCCTGCCCAAATCTATGCAACTCTGGGACTAAGGCTCTACATCGCCCCACCTCACTCCTAAAGGTATAGTTGCATACATGGAGAAATATACCTCTATATTGTAGATATTTTTCACTCTAACTCTAATTTGTTTCACTTTTTTAGTAGTAACATGCTTCAAAAAATATTTTCCTCTACTGAACACCACATCATAACCTCTTTACTCCAATAGATCCACAAAAATAATGTTTTTCTTTAGCCTAGGCACATACATTAAATTGTTCAAGTGAACATGGGGGGCTAAATCCCTCTTAAAGGTGACAATGCCAATCCCTTTGGTATTATAACTTCCATCATTTCCAAGATTTATGTGTAATTATAAGTCCTTCTCCTCCATGCTACTAAAGAACTTCTTACTTCTTGTGATATGATATGAGGCACCAGAGTCTAGGTACCATTTCCCTCTTACTATGTTGTCCACGCCGGAAAAGAGGGTGAAATCTAACTTGAATTGTGATGAAAGAGCATATTTTGATGCTGTTACTGCAAGCTCCTTAATGGATTTCCTATGTGGACACTTGGTCGCATAGTTTCCATACTCATGGTAGTGAAATAATTTAATTGTACTAAGGTATTTATTCTTGCTATGGTTCTAACTAGATTTTGTCTCACCTTAGGTATTCATGCCTTTAGCCTTCTTTCCTTTGTGAACTTGAGAAAGTATTATTCCTCATCTACAGTGGATTTGACACCATCCCTAGTGTTTCGTTTGATATCCTCTTGCACCAAATTAGACCAAAGTATCTCCCAATATGGTAGCTTGTATCTTCCATTAACTAAATCCCGATAGTTGTGCCAGTATTTCAGAATGACTAGAATTTCTAAGCTCACAAGTTCAAATGATGGTACTTTTTATCCTACTCCTCCAAGTTCATCTCAAACCTAAGTGAATATGGATACGTATTGTGGAATGGTTTCATTTTTCTACATTCGAATTCTCTTGAGTTTATATCTCAATGCCAATTTATTGGCATCGTTGCTACTCTAGAATAGATATGTGATTTTTTTCCTCATTGTAAAAGGAGTCTCCTTTCCACGCAAGTTTGAAACCACATGATCTTTGACACCCTCCAAAAAAATCCTCCTAGATCTTGGTATGTCTTTCTTCCACTGAGAAAGTGCTTGTGCATCTGATGTTGCTACTTTTGGAATATCAATTTGTGAATATTACCATATTCCATATCATCTAGTACAACTTCCATCTTGTCTTTCCAGGCACAAAAATTTGAGGTTCCCTCCAATTCATACTCTAGCCTCAATCCATTGAGAGACATTTTTCCTGCACTTCAGATACTTTTCATCAAAAACTTTTCAAATCAAAATTTCTTTGAGAGAATATCTAGAAAAAAATTTTTATGTAGTCTTCTGAGGTTCTAATACCATGTAGAAATTGCAAGGAATTTTCTACTACTAATGAAATTGAACTGAAAAAATAAAAATTCTTCTACTATTCCACGGAAAGGAAAACCCATGATAGAAACACATGCATTAACATGCAACCATCAAATCATAAGGAACATAATTATTTTACAAGGGAACCCAACTGGGAAAAACCCATACACTGCTTTGCATTAATTCAGATGATAATATGGATCAATACAACATCTTGCTTCAATCCTGAAGCACACCCTCCACAACAATTTTGATCTCCTTCTCACTTACCTACTCTGACCAACACTTAGAAAATTCAAGCCTCATCCTTCCTCCTATTTCCCTGCGCAATCTTGGAGGATATTAGATCATAAATAATAGGGAAATTCCCTATTTCATTATACAATTTCTAGAGGAATTGACCTCCTGCTCAATGTCATCATTGTACACTCAAATAGCATACAATTATAAATAAATTCATGTCTTTTTCCTCCACTCAACTAGGAAATTTGAATTGCATGCATGACTGGGTTTATTTTTAGTAAATTGACTAGTCAATTGATAGATCAGTGAGTTAACAACTATTATAACTACTCAACTGAACTCCTATTGACTCTACTAAAGACTAGAGCTTAGTTAACTGAGTTTAACTAACGATAACTCCACCAGACTACTAAATTTTAGCAAGCAACTCATGCACAACTATACTTCTAGTCTATAACTCAAATTTATTGAATTAACTAGGAGACAAAACCATGTCACTCCAACTAACTGCAATCCAAGTCATCAGACTAATGTGGAAAATCAAATTTACCCATTTGACTAAGTCACAAGTCATTTGAAGCCTTTTATTGCTCTAATTGCAACAAATGTACTAAAAAAATAAAGAGATCCATATAAGAACTATATATTAAATTAAATGCGCTACGGTTTGCCACTTTTTTGGTGCACTAGACAAAATGCCCAAATTTTGTTTCCAGTGCTACAAATTGTACACTGAAATGTGTTATTGATGTCAAAAATAGCACATACATATAAAAATTAAAATATGAACTGACTTGTCAACTAGTAGAGGTTAAACCAGTGACCTCATCGGTATAGTGCACACTTCTTACAAACTCGACTGTTATGTTTATTGGCTTTGTTGGAAACCTTTTATGTAGATAATCATCCGTGACTTATTTTGATAGGGTCAATGATGCCCAAATATATATGTGTGGATCAAGATAGAGCCACCATGGATTTTATTTCTACCTTTTACGCAAACAATCCTTTGTGGTTTGTTGTGACAAGCTTGAATTTTCCATATGCATATATGCAGGTCGATACAATGCCACCATCGCTAATGTTATAGTTGTAAGTTCCACCAACATAATCTAGTCATTTATTACAATTAAATTTCTTCCAGAACTCTGAATTTCAACCTCGCAGAACCATAGCTGTAACTAATAACCAAAATGGAATCCTTCACAATGATATTCTTTATAACAACCTCAGACAATTTTCCATCCATATAAATAATCCTTTCACGGTTCTTTTTACAATTTTTTTGATGTGTTTTAACAATGGATGAGCTATGAAATTTGTTCTACCCGAGTGGTCTGGAGGGTTGGGGAAAACCGACCATGGGCCACATCATTTTATTCTTATAAGCCAAAAGTTATACCGATTGCAATGAATAGGGTTGACCATGTGACCTTTCACAACCATTTCATGTGACCAATAATTGGACCAATGTTCACACCTTTTGATCTCAACCCCATATGACCATGTGACCTCCCCATGTGACCTAGGGGTCACTAGTCATCTACATGATGATGTCATCATGCCATGTGATAGCCTATGAGGGGTGCCACATGTCACCTAATTTTCAAACTTTCCACTAATCAAAGTGTGTCAAATCTCCAAGCCATGTGGTAGCCCCTAGTGGTGCCACGTCATTACGATGACATCACATGCCAACATGTCATGATGGCTGTGTGAAGGAGCCATGTCTCACTCTTTGAAAGGGCCCATATCATCGTCATTTGTAATTTTGCGATGTGTCGTGCATTGGTTGGTTTAATTAGTGAGGTTAAACATTGTGCAACTCTGTACCACATCTACCATTCAATAATTTCACTATATTTCTATATTTTTCTGCTATACAAGAAATGTGAAACATTTAATAATTTAAATATTATGCATGTTTGTTAAAGATCCATTTTTTATCAAAATAATTAACCAAGGATTCATTGGAAAGATGTGCACCTTTTAAAAAATTTGGTGTTATGGGTCTTTGCACTATAGTTTAGGTGTTCCACTAACATTGAGATTCAAATGGCCATTACTTATCATATGGGGGGGATTTTTTCAAACCCTGATATATCGTTGGAATGGTAATGATGAGACCTACTAGTATAGCATAATTTTCATGCTCTGTATACTTGATGCTCTGATGTATGGACTTGGGAATTCCTTTCCATTTAGACTTGTTCCTTTATTTAAAAAACATTATTTTTAATTCCATACATGACTCTAACCTCTCAAAATCACGTGCACACGCGGGTCCATATATACCCAAGCCACATATATAATTTGAAATATGAAAAAATATAAAAATCCCTATTTTTGGGGCAGGGTTTATAGGTTACACCGGAAGCGTACCTATAGCAACCTGTGGCCTAACTATATCCCAACTGAAATAACTGTTTTGGGGTGGTATAAAAACACCTCATGGGAAGGCCTAAAGGGAGGAGAAATATAGGATATTGATATTATAGCCATTTTGTCCCTGATCAAGTATGATTTATACCTGTTCCTCCTGAACTCCTAGATTTTGGAAACCCTTGTTTCTCCCACAGAGATGTTCATTCCTCTTATATGACATCCATGTGTATGCATTTGGAAGGAGATTATTGAGGCTTGGGTTGAACCGATCTGGAGGAAAATTTCACTTGGATTCGTGGCTGAATCAGGTGGTATTCCTCCATACATATTTACATTCATCAATAAAGAAGCTTTGTCCCATTCTTGATATTCATGATCTTTGTGCTTTATGCATGACTATAATCCTTTTATGAATGATTTCATGTTTTATACTTATATGCTTATATCATCTAACACTAATATCTTGAACATGCTTTGAATTATCACTAGTATATGTGCTTTTATTGAACGAGTTACAGGTTTTGGAGCACTAGGATAAGCATAGGGTTTGAAACTTGCAGGATCGCCTTCAAACATAGGACCTACAAGTACTAATCCTTCTTCCCATTTTACTAGTTTAAGGACTGCAAGTTTGTATGATTCTTGTTTTTGTATGCCTCTTGATCTATTGGGGCTCACAACCGATACCCTAGGGTGTATTATCCTGTAACATAATTGGTGAATCTGCTAGGGATCACAATCTTGTAATTCCCAGTTTGGGTTGTTTCTCTATGGATCTAGGATTTCTTGTTTGGCTTGTTCACTTTTCTAGTATCTTTGATTCATTTTCAAACTAGGAAAAAATTCTGATCTTCTGGATCATACCTAAAATTTTACTTTTTCCTTAATGGATTTTTATATGTTATTTCTAGTTCATACAATCGCATACACACACATGTTTTTCCAAAGAAACATGTGTATACACATGTTTCCTTGAGTATAGCTGCTGTTGGAACATGGTCTCTCTATTATGGTATGCATAATTCTATATTGAGCTCCGCAAGTAACTGTGTCGTGTGTTTATGCTGCATTGACCATTGAACTGAATCTATTTATTAGACTTGATGCAAGAATAGCTGCGATAGTTGCCTTATTTTCCTATATCTGTCATTTGTTGCAATTATACATGATATTGTGCACACGGATGCAGAGGAGCTGATAGATCTGGGTTGTCTAATATGTGATATGATAATTTTCAAGTTGAACGCAGCTCTGCTTGACTTACTTGACCTCTCCCAGGGTGCAGAAACCTGGTTCTAGGACCCTCCCATACTACTTCGAGTGAGACTTTGGCTTGCGCAAGCAGGCCACTGCCAAAAAGGCTAGTAGTATAGGGGTTTGTTGGCAAACCTTAGCCTTCGACCCTGGGTTAGGACCCCTAGAGCCAACAAATGGTTCTGTTGCCGGGACAGGGAGAATTATGATGGAGGGATCGGGAAATGCCAAGGCCATACTGGAAACCTGAAAGAAAAGAAATTGATGAATGGTTCGAATGGAAAGTTCAGGAATTCACAGTGAAAGAAAACTGCAATAAGAGGTTGACCACAGAAGAGTAGAAAAATAGGTATATTTTCATAGAGATATACAAATTCTTCTTCGTAACTATTGCGATCGAGCTCCAGGAGTGGCTCGCAAGGTTGGTCAAATTTCAGAAGTGTTGGAAGGACGAGTGGGTCACACAGTGGGCCCTATAATTGATCCCGCAGTTAGAGAAGGCTAATAACACCATCACTCACACCGTATATCGTTAGGTGGACAACGTGATAGGAGAATTCATGATGGAATTTTCCATCGATCAATTCGTCTCCTACTCCAAAGCAGAACAAAGTTTCTTCAAAGGATTTAGGGGTAAGTTTTTGAAGACTTTACCATTACTGATTAAGATATTACTATGAGAAAAAAGTATTCTATGTAGCCACACCGAGTGAATGACCGCTAATATGGATGGAAGTACGACGCGAAGCGGAAAATACTATCAGACCAACCTAGAAGGAGGTAGATCTATCTATAGCCTGGTAAGAGAAGCAGTTGCGCAGAGTTCTCCAGCCACAACACTTTCAAACCAGCGTAGGAGTAAGAATTCACCTACACATCCACCACCAGAAGATGACATGGCTACGCACATGAAATTGCCTACCCTTAAGGGCGTGGGAGATGAGGACATGGAGAAGTTCTAGTTTGTCACAGAATTGGTATGGACTGCACAAAACGTAGCTAGTGATGTGGTGAAGAGGTTACAAATGTCCCTTGCTTAGAAAGAATATGTTTGGATTGGTACATGGGATGCATCAGACAACATGCAAACTCAACCATTGAAGAGGTCAAGAACACCTTAAAACAATAGTTTAAGAAGCCTACGTCCTATTCTCAAATAGTGGTCGATCTAAAGGATTTCAAGCAAGGGATTTATGAATCTATATGGGAGGCCGATCAATGGCTGAATAAGGTGATTAGGGAAGGAGGATTTTAGTATGATGACAGACAGCACACAGAGTGGTTCATTGCTATGTTACTGCCTCACCTGCGTGTACCTATGGGCCACCAAACTTTCGAATCACCGGAAAAAGCCCTAGAGGTCACTATGAAGTTAGAAGCTGCGCCCAGAGACGATGCCCAGCTAGGCGTCCAGAAGATCCAAGGACAACTGGAGGCGATGCACATGGAGATCCAGAACCTGCGGAAGGAGCGAGGCACAGAGGCTAGCTCGGAAAGATGGTGCATACGTTGCAAGACGAATGGTCACACCAAGGATAACTGCCTGTTGTTAACAAACTACATGCAGGTTGGGGGACCTAGTCCACTGCGCCCTAGGGAAGTGGTAGGACCAAGTGGGCTGGCACTATGGTGCGATGATTGCCGCATTGTAGGGCTTTACAACCCGAACCACTGTCCCCGCCTTGCTGCGTACGTCCCAGAAGTAAAACAGAAATGGTGCAAGTTCTGCAGGTTGGTAGGACATGATGAACAGAAATGTCAGACATATGATTTGATGATCGAATAGGGGAATATCTATAGGGTGCAGTCGGAACCATCTTCACCCAGATCACTCTTGAGCGTAGGAGGCTCCCCAGCAAGGGGCAGGGGAGGCGAAAGAAGTGGAAGCGCAGGTCGGGGATGAGGGAAACTCATCTGTTATAACTATGGAGAGGTAGGGCACTTTTACAGGGATTGTCCAAACCCCACAAGATAGACCTGTCGGTATTGCAGGCAGCTGGACCATGCAATTGAAGACTATCCAGTCTTGATAGTGAAGATGCAGGAAAAGCAGTCGACATCTACATAGAATGTGTATAGGGTTAAGGCAAAAATACGAGACAAAGATCCAAGCGTAAATGTCGTAAAACACAGTGGAATGGCCACTGGGGGGCCTGGGGAGAAAACTACAACCGAGCCTTTGATCTGACCATTAGTTATTAAATAGGATGGTTTGGATCTAAAGAAGGAGAAAGAAACATTTATCGTAGCTTGCAAGGACTTTTCCAAGGCAGAGGCATCTACTTTGCAGTCGCCTGAGGACCTCAAGGTAGATGAGGAGGTCAAACCATTTTTACAAGCATGTATGAAGCTGCTGCGCAACCCAAGGGCTATGAGAAATCTTCAGGCATTGATAGATAGTTGCGCAACATGACCTATCCTCCTTCCAGAAGTCAAGGATGTACATAAAAGCTATAGGTATAAGAAACACACCGATAGGGAGATGCGGTTGACTGCGCATATCAGTGACTACGAGATGGATCAGGTTATATTGGACCTAGGGTCGGATGCAAATGTATTACCTAAAAAAACTTGGAAACGCATGGGGGAGCCTAAGTTGGAATGGTCCACTATCCAGCTACGTATGGCCAATCAACAGAATATCATTCCATTGGGAAGACTATCGAAGATTAGGGTGGATATCGCAGGGGTTAAGGTCCAGGCTGACTTTGAAGTAATTCAGATTGTTGAAGATGTGGACCCCTACCCTGCGCTCCTAGGCTTGGATTGGGCCATCGATATGGGAGGCATCATTAACCTAAATAAGAGAAGCACGGTATTCTAGAATAATAGTACAAGGGTAATATTACCATCAGATCCAGCAGAGGGTGAATGATACACAGAACTAGTGTGTGACGAAGAGGATGTAGATCACATCTATAAGTTAACTACGTGATACGAAGACTAGATCAACCCCACAGCGGAGGGGGTACTCTACTGGGAAAAGGACAAAGAATGTTTCTCAAACTCTGATGGGGAGATGGAGAACTGGAAAAATCAATTACATGATGTCTTTGCACTAAGATGTCTTCGGATCTTGAAGAAATTCCACTGTATCTCCTTGAAGGTAAGAGATCTACCTTATTTCGATGGTTCTGGTAATGTTAGGGAATTTTTGCGGGCATTTGAAGCTGAGGTTCCCCAAGAACGACGGCTATGAGCCTGTAAGCTAGCCATGCAAGGATCACCTACGCAATGGTGGGTAACACATGAGGAGGCATTCCAGGATTGGGAGGAGTGTCAGAATATGCCGATCCTACGATTTGAGGCCCCAGATGATGTGCGAATCAAAACGTTCCTTGGACCCAAAAACCCATGCGAATATCTGGTCATTTGGATCAAATAATGGTGTGATAAAACTGCCTAGGAGTGGGTTCATCTGCTTATTCATGCCTTGGGACCACTTCCCACCACATGGTACTTAGATTCAGAGCTCCACCAATGCACCCGCCACTGGGAGGCTCTGAGGGATGAATTTCTGGGACCATTTGGGTTTGTAGGCGGGACAGAGGCGCTAGACGCAGCTCTGCAGAACATTGACATTGTAGCATGGGGTGAATCGCACTTGAAGTACCCAATTGGGAGTCGCAGACACCAAACAGGATCGAATATTGTAGCCTACCCCCAAAAGAAGTTAAGAATGGTCCATGAGAAGGTACTGAATTAGAATTTAATAGGGTGCGAATGGATACCAGGCCACTCGGGCTGCGAACGAATAGCATTGAGACACACCCCACGTTGACAAAATTTAGGGATACGGATATTATACCTCCACCAGCCCCCACAATAAAAGGGCGGCTGTGCTCACTTCTCAGCCTCATAAGTTATTATAGAAATTTTGTTCGAAAATATGCAGTAATCATAGCACCTCCAAAAGAATTTCTCATGAAGAAGACCCGGTTCTGTTGCGATGACACAAACTAAGCAAACATACCTTTGGGTTTGAAGTACTCAGGGCTTAAGCTTGTGTTGAGGGAAGATGCACAGGAGGTGCAGGTGTTTGAACCAGGCATGCCAAGAGCACAGGAAGTGTGAAAACAAGCCGTTGGCACCGTAACATCTTGTAAAAAGAAAAAGTTACCGTTAAAAGGAGCGGGTCGCTGACATTTAATGGGGTAGATTTTAAGGATTTTTTACCGTTTATTTGATGGTAAGTTCCAAGTCAAGTTTACCCTACCATTGGATGCCCACAAGCGCTATAAAAAGGGTTAGATAGCTCACACAAAGGTTCCGTCTCACTTGCATAACTTGCACCTGTCCTCTTTATCTCGTGCGAAACTGAGCTGTGAGATTTTTTGGGTCTGCACTATCCCTCTCATGTCGGATCAACCTCCCCCTACTGATAGTAGCCACCCAGAATCGGGATTCATTTTTTGCGCTAGGATGACAACCACCAACCCAGCTGAGCCCTCAGCCCCTACTGCCCTGGAAGTTGAGGAAGTAATGGAGATCAGGTTTGAGGATGAAGAAGTGCATGTGACGCCGGTCACGAGGAAGGGAAAAGAGTAGGCACAGGGATTAGGGAAGGCCCCCAAAGCTACACACTGGGCTTCAGGGAAGCCTAGGACCTCCCTGAGGCATGCCAAGTCCACACGAACAACACCTCAGGCTTAGGCTACGCAGGAGGAAGCTCTGCCTGCCAATTCGATCAACTGGTTACCTCCATTCATCCACTTGCGCAGGCCCTCGATGTGCACACCAAAGAAAATTGATGGCCTTGTTACCTACCTATAGACGCCGCTAACCTTGAGAGAAGTCCTTCTCCTGAGTGACCCCTGCGAGAAGCTCCATGAAGTTAAATTCGACAATCACGACATGGAAAATTATGAAGCCTTCCCTGAGCTGACCCCCGCGCTGTACTTCGACACACTTTATGTGGATGATGGGGTCACAGTCATTCCTTAGTTCTAGGTAAGCAGATTGGCCAGATCCAGGCTCTTGAACCTACTGTGTATGCCTCACTTTGGCCATTACAACGTCACAGATCGACTGGCCCGACAGCTGCTCACCCTAGTAAATAATGGCTACCTCTGGATTCAGGATAGGGTCCCCATAGATGTTTCCTTGGTTCATAGAATCACAAGCCTTCCCATGAACGGGCCACACCCTCTGGAGCTTGTAGGAAATAAATATGAAGGGGACACTACTAAGAATGTGCGTAAGACATACCATGTGGAGAGGAATACGCGGGGCTTCATCATAAAGTCCATCAGTGACCCAGCTAAGTAGATGGGTACCATATTACTAGCCTGAAAGCTAATGCAAAAGTGTTAGGTCGCAACCATCCTTGCCTGTGTTACTTGGCTTCTCGATCAATGTGCGAAGGGGATCTGTCTCAATTGGGCCCAATACTTATGAGATGAATTCTTATCCAATGTCTGCGAAATCCAGGAGTAGGGTAAAGCCTTCTGCTATGCCTGGCTACTATTTCTTATAGCCCTGGTTTCTTGGGAATCCCGTGCGGAGTCAGTCTTGTTGGGGTTCCCATGTTTTGGCAAGGTTGGCAATACCAAAATATGAGACAACATCAAACCACTTTCAGACCTCAGGATCTAGCCCTCCTGGGTCCAGAGAGGGATCTCTCTATGATATGTCAAAGGTATATGACTTTGAAGCTCGGTGTTAAGATATTAGGCTAGTTATAAGGCTCGGGTTGCTTGTTTAATTGTATGTTTGGTTGCTGAGAATCGGGAAAGAATGGTTCAATACAAGACAAAGCTGAGCAAAGAAGATTTTAGGCAAATGAGAGATATTCTAGGGAACATTCAAGACCATTGGGAAATGGAGTCAGGAAAGGGTTTACTTGTTGTTCAATATGCAGGCTTTCAGTTGGGCTAGTCATCTAAAGCATTGGATCTTAAAGATGATAGTGTGGTAGGATAGGCAAGAGGGAAGGTGAGAGCAAGGAAACATTAAAGATTCAGAATACAAAGTTGAAAACCTGAGATAAGAGAGAGACTTTGAACTCTCAATGCTTCGGCCTCGAGCTTGAGAGATCTTAGAAAAGGTTCGATTAATTGAAAAGAATCCTAGTGAGATAAAGACAGAGTTCTAGACCTCCCAGTGTTCCCAATTCATTCAATTAAACCTCAACAAGAACATCTGAAGCATGACCTCAATAATTCATATATCAGCTAGCAGGTAATAAAATCCACTACACTGGTTAAATTAATTGAAATCAATCCTTAGATACACATAAATCAGAAAAACATTAAAGGCAAGGAGAGCAAAAACATAGGGTACCTAGCAAGGGTAAATCCTATGCCAAATTTCTGATGCAAGCCAGCAGAAATGTAATGAAATGAAATAAACATAGAGATAGAAAAACATCACCAGCTGCTTTAGATCAGGATCCAAAGAAATGTGCTTGTCATATTAAAAGAAACACCAGTCAAATACAACATGCCAACAGCTTGAAAGTTCTGAATACATCTTCCTCAGCCTATCTTACAACTTTACAAAGAGAACATGTCTCAAAGGAAATAGCTTGCATTTCTCTGATAATCGATCAACAACCTTTACAATGAGTTTCCTCCTGGTTTTATAGCTGAAAGATGAGTGGAGGAGGTAGGCGAAACACTAAATGAAGCATTAAACTCAGAAAAGAAAGAGGGCCTGAAGCCCATTCAGTTTTAAACTCTGTGCATTTATCTCTGGAATGCCTTTGGATGAAGGAATGATCTTCTTCAGGCTCCCATTTACTCCGGGTATGCCCCCGATGTACTCTGGCTGCAGTAATTTGTAGTACTCTGGTGGATAAACAAAAGGGTAAATAAATGACAGTGAAGTCCGCCATACTTGTGAAACAAATGCTCTGATAGCATCGGACTGTTGTCAGGGTAGAAAATCTCTTTAGAACACGGCATAGAATGAAAACTGCATGGGCACTGTAGAAATTTTATGAATAAATCACTTATTCAATGGAGATTAACCTGATCACACATCAATTTCGAATTGTATGCATAACACATAATCTCTTCTATAATTAATTGTCACATGCGGAAAGAATAGAAGCGATAGCACATCAAATCATCACACACATTAACACAGTATGTATGGGGAAAGCTTATAGCTGAAAACCCCCAGATATAGTATATTATAAATGGAGAGAACATGCAGCAAATACATAGTACAAACTCACCCACAAGTACTGGAGTACTATCTCCCAAAACTACACAAAAACTAGCTTGGTTTTGAACAAGTCCTGGAGTTCAAAACACACCCACTACTTCTCTACCTCTGTTGCGCAATCAAGGCTGGTCTAAATAGAGATCAGGGTTGCGGAATCTCATAGCTCCAAATGTTCAATTGTCATTGGCCATTTCCTCCAAGTGTGGTGCAAATCTCATACCATAATTGATGTCATAGCCCCGATAGCTAACTCAACCCTTTCATCTACCTCTTTCACTTGTCGCCACTGAACTGTCCATGCACTGAGTTAAACTGATGTGTTCTTTAGTTGAATAATGAGTTAATAATTTGTGAATTAAATAATATTTAATTCACACAACTCATCTCTAGTGTATTATCTAGTTAAACTAAATACAACTAGTTCAACTAGTTAACCAGAACACCATCTCCATTAACTGTCGCATCAACTCCACCGAACTCCGCCACTTGAGCTCTAACTGAAGTCAACCATGCATTAGCTCACCTAACTCATAGGAAAAGCGTAAATCCTTCTGGCAGCTGCATGCCCCACCTCGGGGGGTCAAACTGAAGTGCTCCAAGAGAGTAAACTGAAGTTTAGAGTCCAAATATTATTAAGGGTAAATAATATTTGACTTCCCTATTTTTAGGATAGGCAGTCTAAATATAGACTTCGACCTATCGACCTATAGGTCAAAAAATAGATGTCCATCTATTTTTACCAACATGACCAATACTCCAAGAATAACATACTACAATCCCTGGACCATGCTCCATATTTCTAAAAATAGACATAGTCTAAAAATAGATTTTTCGACAAAAATCACCTGTGTGGCCCCCACCTAGTTTAGGTGATCACTTTCCAACTAGGATCAGGAAAGATGCTTCAGGAGGCCTCCTTCACTGTTTCTTGTTGCCGTTTCAACAGGCACTTCGTCCTTTCTCAGGCTGGAACATTCTGCTAATATGCATAGGAATGCCTTAACTCTGTACTGATACTCTTAGGTCGCTTCGACCGTCTCTGTCAATGAAAAGCAGGCTTTGATAGTGCCGGGAAGGACCTTTCACAGTCAAACTCTGTATTTTTAAACTCTAAAATGATCTTTATTTGGCTTTGTGCCACTGTAACAATGACTGTGGACCATGGCGACGTCTACTGCCTATATCCTACAAAATACACAACTCTGTTATGAAGTCCAGTGCATGGGAGTGTGGATGGAGCGGAGGGTCATGAAGGTGGTGGTGTAGCGGTGGCAAAAATGGCGGTTCCAAGTGAAACAACAATGGATAATGCGGCAATATGGTGTGAACGGTGACTGGTAGGGTTTTCTATGGATGTACTGGAAAATGGTGGTAATATGCAGTGAGACAGTGGAGAAAAGTACGCGGAGGCCGGGCGAAATGAAACTTTAATGCAATCAATACAAAACCCAAGTTTGAGCCTTTGAACGCAATACATATAAAAATGCAGAAAACACATGAAATATTTTGGTGTGGTGGGACCCGGTCGTGGGCGGAGGGCAATTCGTTTAAGACCGTCAAATCTCAAGAGGAAGATCGACGACTATGATCTAATCGGAATAATCGCAATCACAAAAGGGCGAGAGGTGGCTGCACTTAAAAAATACGATTGCGATTGGAGCAGGAGCGCGATTGAGCACTGGCCGTTGGATCTGGGGACCAGATCAACGACCCATATTCAATTAGAAGGAAATGGGGAGAGGCGACGGGCGACGATGCGATTAGCGCTGAGCCGTTGGATCTTGGATTAAATGAACGGTCGAGATTGGATCAGGATAATCGCAATCATAAAGGACGGAATGTGACTGCGAGTAAAAAATGTGATTACGTTGGAGTGGGTGAGCGAGGGTCGTAGGATCTGAAAGGGGATGGCTGGTTGTGATTTGGTCGGGAGATTGCAATTGCAAAGAATGGAGGGGTGGCACGGCGAGACTTGCGATTGCGATCGGGGCGGGAGGTGCGATGGCCGTCGGATCATGGATTAAACGGATGGCTGAGATTGGATCGACGAATCGCAATCAGAGTGGAACACAGGATGTCACAGTGAATGTTGCAATTGCAATCGGGGTGGGAGGTGCGATTGGCGCAGGGCCGTCTGATCAAAACAATAGATCAACGGTGGAGATTGCAGCGGGACCGGCGAAGCGATAACACTATTGCATCGGAGTTTTTCAATGTTACAAAGGGATCAACCTGCCCGACAACTCCGATTGCGATTGGTGCCCAAGACTTAAGCGCTTGGTCTTGGCGCTAGGGGAACATGGGGAAGTGGTTTGCGGGGCTGGCGGAAAAGGGGCTGGGCCCTATTATAAGGTGAAAAGTGGGTTTTAGGGACCTTTTTAATTAATTTTAATATTGGGAAAGAGTAATGGTAAGGGAAAAAAACGGGAATTTGGCCAAACAAAGGGTAAGGGTAGAATTTAAAGGGGATTTTGGGGAGATTTAGGAGGACTAAGGGAGAAATTTTGGGATGGAAAGGGGACTTTAAAAAGAGGAAAAAAGGGGTGAAATGGGACATTCTGCAGGGATACAAGGGGAAAATAAAGGCCCTTTGGAGCACAATTTTTTGCAATCAGTGAGGCTTGTTGACTCAAGAACAGCAGAGGGAAAGGATCAAAGGGCAGGGAACATGAAGAGGCTTCAAGGATGATGTGTTTCCAAAAGAAATGCATTCCTTGAAAGCTTATAAAACTAATTGGCCCCTTGCTTCCTTGTCAAGGAATTTATAAGGGGCTAACAGTGGCTCCACATGGGGATGGCTTCTTCTTGAAGGAGTCAAGAATTTAGAAATGATCTTTGGAGTAGGCCAGATGCCTGCTACTTGAGCCACCTTTCTTCTTTGGTATTTCAATTGCCACAATTGTGAAGACATCAATTTAGGAGAAACATTACCCAGACAATCTACCTACCCATCCTACAATCCTAGCATTTTTCTTCTTCTAGGGTGCATTTGAACTAGTAGACCCTTCACATCATTTATTTTTGTAAACAGAAAACAAACCTATTCTAAATCTACCCTTATTTCTCCATAAGATGAGATTAGACTATTGGTCTCATATTTTTCTCTACCTAATCTAATATCTGCTGGGATTAGACTGGCCAGCATATTTCTTCTCTACATTCTACGACATAAATTTAAAAACAGTCAAACTAGGATTAGACAGTCTAGTTTTTTGTGGATCTAAGGCATAAAGATAGTTGCACATGGACAGAAACTTGCATAAAACTAAAAACAAAACTTTGAAGGCTTGAAATCTGAAGTTTTGAAGTATCCTTCTTCTTTTGTGACTCAGGTTTTGAGCTTGTTAGAGTCACTTTATTTTCTTCATTCCAGCTCTGATTTTGGGCTTGTTAGAGCTAATTCTTCTTTCCTCTTTGTTGGTCCAGGTTTTGGGCATGTTTGAACCAGCTATCTTCACTTTTTTTGGCGCAGGTTTTGATCATATTAGAGCCAATCTTTGCACTTCAGAGGTCCATGTTTTGAGCATGTCTGGACCTCTCCTTTTTCTTTGTTTTTTGGAACATTTTTTCTTTTTCTTGAAAACAAAACACTGCAATGGTATGTACAATGGGAATGGAAACTGGAAATTGGAAATCAGCAGAAGTAGTGTTTGAGCATCCTGCCATTGACAGGACCCCTAAAAAGCTCAGTACCATCTAAATCTTGTAGAAAAAAGGCATTCGAACCCACAGTGGCCTGGATGATGTATGGACCTTGCCACAAACTGTCAAACTTGTCGTGCTTTCCTTTATCCTCTCTCCTTGAGTCCCACTTCAGAACTTTATCTCCAATCTTGAAATCAGCAACTTTGGTTCTTTTGTCAAACAACCTCTTTATGTTTTCCTGAACTTTGATAGCTATGTTATAGACCTCTTCCCTCGTTTGCTGGAGATGAATTGTCTGGTTTATCCTTCTCACCATACTGTCTTCTTCTGACTGAATCTCTTGGACAAGTTTGATCACTGGTACACCCAAACTGGTAGGAAAAACTGCTTCTAGCCCATAAACAAGCTAATATGGTGACATGCCAATGGATTTCTTCATTGTAAGTCTGTCAGCCCACAAAGCGTGCACTAACTTGTTATGCCATGAATTTTTGTTCTCTTCCAACAACTTCTTGATGATAGTCACTAGGCTTTTATTTGACGATTCAGCTAAGCCATTACCTTGAGGATAATAGGCAGTTGAATGACCAAGTGTTATTTTATACCTGTGACAAAAATCAACCATTTTCTTGGATCCAAAAGCAGCACCATTATCAGTGATTATTTTTCTTGGACAGCCAAACTGAGAGAGGATGTGATCTTCTAGGAACCTAATGATGACAGAATCTATGGAATTCCTAACAGGTATGGCCTCTATCCACTTAGTGAAGTAGTCTTTGGCTGTTAAGATCCATTTTTGTTGTGCAGAAGAAGCTGGGTGAATTTCTCCTACAAAATCTAGGCCCCATTACATAAAGGGACGTTCAATAGTGATGGGTTGTAGAGGTAAGGGGAGGAGCTTTCTTTTTCCTTCAAAAATCTAGCATTTGTGGCAGGCAATTATCATCTTATGGGTGTCATTGAAGAGCGTAGGCCAGTAGTAACCAGCTCTGAGTATTTTGTTTGCGGTGGCCTTCTAGCTCAGGTGGCCTCCACACTCTCCTGCATGGAATTCTTGTTTAATTCTCTCTGCCTCATTTTCAGGCAAACATTTAAGCAATAGGCCATTTGGATTTTTCCAGTATAAGCCTTCATTCATTATGCAATAGCTTCTGGCTTTTAGCTTTAAGAATCTGGCCTTGGTCTTTGATAGTTCAGGAGGGGCATTGAGGTGTGTAAGCACATACAGAATGTCAGAATACCAAGGAGAGCTCAGAAACCTCTCTTCAACAGTGGGATCAGGCAATCCCTACTGCTCATCCAAGGTATCTACCATGTTAATGTCAAGGGCTTGTAGATTTGATTCAGCCATTATTCGAGATAAGCCCTGACCTTTGATCAGTTTGGTGGGTTTTATCTCAACGTCGTACTCTAGGATCACAACAATCCATTTTCCCCTCTTCCCATCTGGGTCTTGGGACAAGATATCTTTGACCACTATGCTAGGCACGTAGGCTATGGTGTGGGAATGCAGAATGTACACCCTAAAGTCTTTCAAGGCCTTGACTAAGGCATAGGCTTGTTTTTCCAATATGTTGTATTTCAAGGGTGCATCTCTCAGTGCTTTGCTGAAGAAGGAAATGGGCTGTTCCATTCCCTCTGGATTTTTCTGCAGCAAAACTGAAGCTACTGTATGCTCAGAGGCAAATGAAAAGATGAGGAAATCCTTTGAGAAATCTAGGTTGATTAGGACAGGAGCCTGGGTGAGTGCAAGTTTAACTGATTCAAAATATTTCTTAGCTCCAATAGTCCACTTAACTCCTACACCTTTCTTTAGCATGTTAGTCATATTCCTAAGATGTTCAGCTAAGTTGGGGATAAACCTCCTGAGGAAGTTGATCTTCCCAATGAAGGACTGTAATTCTTTGATGTTTCTTGGGTGTGTGATTTGTAGTATTCCCTCAACTCTTTGTGCGTCTATCCTAATCCCTTTCTCAGATATAATATGGCCAAGGAGTTTTCATTCTTGCAGCCCAAATACAGTCTTTTTAGGATTCAATGACAGACCGAACCTTCTACATTTTTCAAAGACCTTTCTCAGATGTTTTAGGTGTTCTTCTTTAGTCTTGGAGTATACTGTTATGTCATCCAGATAGATGACAATCAAGTGTCCTATTTCATCTGAAAAGGCTATGTCCATTGCTCTTTGGAAGGTTGCACCAGCGTTCATCAGTCCAAATGGCATCTTTACATACATAAAGGTGCCCCATGGAGTGGTAAAGGCTGTCTTGAGTTGATCTTTTGGGATTACTAAGACTTGGTTGTAGCCTGAAAAACCATCTAGTAGGGAAATCCTTTTTGAGCCTACTACCCTTTGAAGAATATGTTCCATTTTTGGCAAAGGGTAATTGTCTTTGAGTGAGGCTCTATTAAGATCCCTGAAATCTATGCATAATCTGATCTCACCTATTTTCTTTCTCACAGCTACGAGGTTTGAGACTCAATCAGAAAACCTCACAGGAACTATTATACCTGCCTCATACATATTTTTAATTTCTTTTTCAATTGCAAGAAATTGCTTTGGGTTTATTCTACGAAGTTTTTGTCTAAAGGGCTTCTGATTTTCTTTCAAAGGTATTTTGTGTTGTATAATGTTCATGTCATAGGCCTTTAAGTCTTCATAGCTCCAAGAAAACATGTCAATGAATTCCTTGAATAAGTCAATGTATTTCTTTTTCATGTTTGCCGACAAAGACTTAGCCAATTTAATCATTTTGGGCTTATATTATGTGCCTATGTTGCATTCCTCAACGTCAGAGTCCGCGTGTTCTATGGTAGGCTTCTTGGCTACATCATCAAAGTCAAAAAGGTCCTCTAAAGGCGCCAGACCTGGAGGTATGTTCTTATCTTTAGCCTGCAGCACCTCAACTTCCTCATTTTCCTTGTTTTCACAATTTCTGTTTGGGTTTCCAATCTGTTCATTCAAAGTGTTTATTTCTATGTTACGGGGTGGTTCTTCCTCGTCTGAGGCTTCCTCACTTAGGCAGCTATCACTGGACATAGAGTCTGAATCAGAAAATTCAAACTTGTTCTTTCCTATCAGGAAATATTCAATCTGTTTATTGCCCTCGAAAACCTACCAATATTTTTCGTTATCCGGCACTGCAGGTCTGAATCTGGTCTGTATTATGATTTTTTGGTCACTTGGAGTCTTAGGGTATGAACTGGCTAGGCAAGCTAATCCATTTGCAATGACGTTTTGGCTTCTAGGAACAAACACTAATTCGTATTCAACAAATGTTTTCAATATATCCACGGCATCGTTCCTACATGCTCTCAACCTAGGGTGTTTGGTTGTGTATTCACCGTTCACCTATTTTATAACCAACTCAGAGTCTCCCTGCACGGCTATCTTACGGGCTCCTAATTTCTTCAACAGATTTAAGCCTAGGATAAGAGCCTCATACTCTGTAATATTATTTGTACATTTGAAATGCAGGTTCCAGGCATGGATCTCCATGTAGTCACTCTCTGTGTTATGTAGCCACACCCCGGCTTCGGTAGTTCTCTTGGTGCATGACCCATAAAATTTCATTTCCCACAGGGGTTCATTTTTCGTTTTATCCTCGTTTCCCTCCCGGACGTGGGTTTCACTGGTATGTTGTGTGACGGGTTGATCCAGGTTGATATTGGTGGCCACCCGCCTATTCCACTTGGGCCCCCACCATTGTCTCTTTCAGTTTTTCAGTTTCGGCATAATTTACTATTTTTAGCAGTTTTTCGGGTCTTGAACTTCCGGAGCCGTTTTGAGGCCCTAAACGACGTTTTTTGGGCATCGCGCCTCTAGTGAATATCATTTCGTTTCGGAATGATATTCATGGCGGAAGTTGTAGTCCTCGGATAGAGCTTTATAATGATGTATCATGTGCGTCAAACGGAGATAGTATGCCAAAGTTACGTCCTTGGGAAGTGGAAACACCAATTTACCCAAACGGGGCCCATAGTTTTGGCGCTTCATCTCCTAGGGTTAGGTTTTTGGATGTTTAGGATTCTCCATTGTTTCTCAATAATAAATAGGCCCTTGAGCCTCATTGTAACTCAGTTCAGAGGCCTGTAGCCACCACATCTCTTCTCAGAGATAGCTACCAGCGCCCTAGCTAGTTTTATTTCCATTCTGTCTGTAAGCAAATTTCAGTTCTTTGATATTAATGAAATGAAGTGTTATTTCCGCTGCATCTCTGTATTTATGGTTATATGTTTATTCTGTTGCGTTCCTGCATAAATCCGGATCGGTGTTATCAGAGGATCCTGATGCCTTTTATCGATTCTTCTTTGCATGTCCCCAACGAGGTGGTATAAGGAGCTAGGGCTTGATGCGGTGGAACCTTTCTGTCTCGGCCCTCGCAAACCTCGACGGACGCCCATGGGGGATGAAAAGAAAGATGAGGCGGAGATCTAAATATTATTGCTCAAGGAGGCCCTCGAAAAGGAAACAGGCAGCGATGGCGGAAACATTTGTTGAGGATCAGCCTGCATTTGCCCACCGGCGCGCATCTGCATCCAGCAGCCACTCTGGAGGCGCGACTCCTTTTAAGGTACAAGTAAATTTTGACATTCCCTTATTTGAGGGTCAAATAGACGCAGATGCCGTAGATAGATGGTTGAATCTGTTAGAAGGATATTTCTCGGTTCATGACTTTTCAGACCGGGAGAAGATTATTTTTGCACTCCTCAAAGCTACCCCCATGTTAAGGACTGGTGGGAAACCTACTGTGAGAACAAGGACCAGACAGAACCCTCTCTGTTCTCGGCCGTACCAACTTGGAATTCTTTCCGAGACGCCGTCAAGGAACAGTACTATCCCGTGGGGAGCTATGAGAACAAGTACATACAATGGACCACGCTGCGACAACAAAGGGATCAAGATGTGCACGAGCTGACGAATCTGTTCCATACCCTGCGCACAAAGTTGGGTATCAAGGATTCAGAGAAACATTTGGTGCTAAAGTATCGCAGCTGTCTGCACAGATACATTCAGGAGGAAATGGAGTTCCTCGACATCTCCTCGCTTGGTACGGCATACCGGTATGCTGCCAAGATTGAGCAGAAATTCAAGCCGAAGAAGCGAGACTTTGGATCTGCGAATCAAAAGCAAGGGAAAGGTGCTTCCAAACCGCAGAAAAAAGGACAGAGCCAAGGCATGGCGGCTAAAGACAACCCGTCAAAGCCACAAGAAAATAACAACACCGCAAAGCCAAAGAAGGACACGGGAAAGTGGTGTGAGTTCCATAAGAGCTCCACTCACAACACAAGTGAGTGTCGGGCCAAGCAGTCGCTAGTGGCCGAGATGAGGGCTTCTGAGTCAGATGCATGCTCCGACTCTGAATCAGAACCTGAAAAGGGGAATGAAAAAGGGAAACAGATTATTGATGCGGAGCCTAATTCCACTATTGCCACTACAAAGATCCAGAAGGAGGAACCGGAAGATGCAGAGGAGGAGGAACATCTCTTCCACTCCCAGATGTGGGTAAAGGGTTCCCCTGTACAGTTCATTGTCGACAATGGGAGCCAAAAGAACCTCATTTCAGTAGACGCTGTGAAGCGGTTGGGTTTACCGACCACAGCTCATCCACATCCATACACCATCGAGTGGCTTCACCAAGGACGAGATCTCCGCGTCAGCCAGCAGTGCCGCCTTCCCTATAGCATCAAGCCCTTCACGGATGAGGTATTATGTGATGTTGCTCCTATTGATGTTTCTGATGTATTATTAGGAAAACCATACTTGTGGAAGTGCCATGCTATGTATGAGTCTCGACCTCGTGTTGTCATTGTTACTTTGGGAAATAATTTGTACAGGATACCAGAGGTACCACCTCCTGCGGCTATCTCTTTGGTTAGTGCAAAAAAATGCAGTAAGCTCATTTCCCAAACTAGGAAATTCGTTTTCCTGATGATCCGCCCCCAGGGCAAGAAGAAGACTGTGGCCACGATCTCCAGACAGGGCTCCTCTGCACAACAACAACAAATGGATAAGGTTGTGGAGGAGTACAGGGACATCTTCACCTCACCCACAAGGGTTCCTCTGCACTGTCAGGTCAAGCATCCGATTTATCTGACCCCAGGTGCGCCGCTACCCAATGGACCGATCTATCGGCGCTCTGTTCTGGAGAATGATGAAATCAAGAGGTAGATTCAGGAGCTGTTGCAGAAAGGTTACATCAGACCAAGTTCATCGCCCTGTGGGAGCCCGATCGTGTTGGTACAGAAGAAGGATGGGATGTGGAGACTCTGTATTGACTATCGGGCACTGAACAAGATCACTGTCCAGAATAGGTACCCAATCCCACTGATTGATGACCTTCTGGACCAACTCCAAGGTGCAAAATATTTCAGTAAGATTGACCTGAAGTCTGGGTATCACCAGGTACCAATTGAACCCTTTGATGTGTGGAAGACTGCGTTCAAAGCTAAGGCCTTTTTGAATGGGCTAGTCATGCTCTTCTCGTTGACAATGTTCTGCAGAACTCTTCATGAGGATGATGGACGATATCTCGCGGCCATTCACCAACTCATTTGTAGTGGTGTACTTGGATGACATTCGATCTTCAGCCAGATCTTCAAGAAGACTTGGGAAGAGCACCTACACCAGATCCGAGAAGTCCTCCAAACACTACGGCAACACAAGTTGTTGCCAATTTGGAGAAGTGCACTTTTGGCATGACCCAGGTTCAATATCTGGGATACATTCTTGATGAAAGGTGGGTGCATGTGGATCCAGCCAAGATCCAAGTCATTCGGGATTGGCCAGCCCCAACCACCCTAACAGAGCTTCGCAGCTTTTTTGGTCTTGCTAATTTCTACCGCAGGTTCATGTTGGGATTCTCTCATATCACTTGGCCCTTGAGTCAAGTCACCAAGGGAGGAGCAAAAGCAAAAGTCTGTTGGTTGGAATCTCAACAAAAGGCGTTCATAAAATTGAAGCATTGCCTCTGTTATGCCCTAGTGCTCACATTACCAGACTTGCAACAACCATTTGAGATTGAGATGGATGCCTCTGACTATGCTATTGGGGCATTTCTTACTCGATAGGGGCATCCATTGGCATATCAGAATGACACATTGTATGACACAGTTCGAAAGTATCCCATTTATGACAAAGAAATGTATTCCATTATGTAGGCTTGCCGACAATGGAAGCATTACATTTTGGGGAAGGAGAAAATCATCCACACTGACCACTGAACCCTCTAGTTCATACATACACAAGGGAAGTTGCAGAACGATCGCCATGAGAAGTGGTCCACATATCTCCAACTATTTCATTTGAACATCAAGTACAAGAAGGGTAGCACCAATAATGTTGCAGACTGCCTCAGCCGACCACTGATCGTGGCGATCACCGCCGTGCTCAACTCTTGTGGGCACGAGACTTCTGATTGGCCGCTTCTCTATGAGAGTGACCTAGAATTTGGCCACACTTACAAGGCAATCTTGGGGGGTACGCAAGTTCCAAAATTTCACCTCCAAGATGCACTTTTATGTCACCTGGGACACCTTTGTGTTCCTTCAAGCGAGCGTGCCAAGATGATATGGGAAGCACACTACAGTCGAGTCGCTGGGCATTTCGAGGTCGAAAATATTAGTAGTACTGGCTGCAGTTATTTCTATTGGCCGAACCTTTGAAAGGATGTCGAGAAGCACATCAGATCCTGCACTACTTGTGCCATTGCCAAACTGACCATCAAGAAGCAAGGCCTATATACTCCTCTACCTACCCCTAGTCGCCCTTGGGAATCCATCTCCATGGATTACATGTCGGGCCTACCTTCTACTAAGCAGGGAAATGACTATGTTTCCGTGGTCGTCGACAGGTTCTCGAAGATGGCCATTATGGCGCCCTGCAAGAAGAATATCACAGCAGAAGCCACTTCTAAAATCTTCTTTGAATGACTGTGGATGCACTTTGGGATCCCACAGTCTATGATATCAGATCAGGATAGCAGGTTCCTCAGCACATTTTGGTCCAGCCTCTGGTCCATGTTGGATACCAAACTCACCAAGTCCTCAGCTTTCCATCCCCAAACAGATGGCCAGACAGAGGTCGTCACGTAATGATAGTACACATTATGCGCATGTACAATCCAAAGCATCCACGCACATGGGACAAGAGCCTCCCATATGTAAAACATATTTATAATCAGGCTCTCCACATTTCAATCGGCCATAGCCCCTTTCAGGTGGGCTTGGGATTCGAGCCACTATGTCCTATTGACGTAGCCATACCATTTGGAGCTGCTCAGGCTGATTCAGCTCATGTCCAGTCTGAAGTTGACAAAGCAAGTACCTTCACCGAGAACATTCAACACATCCACCAATAGGTTCATGATATATTGGACAAAGCCAATGCCAAGTACAAGCAACACCATGATCAACACTGGGTGCCACACAACTTCCAAGTGGGCGACAAAGTATGGCTACATTTGCAGAAGGAGCGCCTCACTGGACCCCACTGCAAGCTTCGCCCACTCGACACGGGCCGCATACACCGGTCACCAAGGCCGTAGGGAACAATGCCTTCGAGCTTAGTATTCCTCCATTCCTTGGTCTCACACCCAGCCTTCAATGTGGATCGCCTTTGTCCTTACTACCCACCTCATCGACACTCCAAACATAATAACAACCTACACCAACAAGAGTTAAACCCAAACTGCATGGAATAGGCCACCACAGATTGTATCATGGACATGCAAATCAAGAACACTCGCCAACAGAAGATCCAACTGTATCGGGTTGTCAAAGCCGGCCAACTCCTGCACCAAGGAAAGTGGTTCACCAGGGACCAAGTTCAGCAGAAATTTCCTCATCTCATGGAGGAACTTAACACAATGGGGACCATTGCTTCCTAAGGGGGGAGGAATGATCTAGGTGGATATTGGTGGCCACCCACCTATTCCACTTGGGCCCCCACCATTTTCTCTTTCAGTTTTTCAGTTTCGACATAATTTACTATTTTTAGCAGTTTTTCGGGTCTTGAACTTCCGGAGCCGTTTTGAGGCCCTAAACGACATTTTTTGGGCATCGTGCCTCTAGTGAATATCATTCCGTTCTAAAATTATATTTGTGGCGAAAGTTTTATTCCTCGGATAGAGCTTTCTAATGATGTATCATGTGCGTCAAACGGAGATAGTATGCCAAAGTTACGTCCCTGGGAAGTGGAAACACCAATTTACCCAAACGGGGCCCATAGTTTTGGCTCTTCATCTCCTAGGATTAGGTTTTTGGATGTTTAGGATTCTCCATTGTTTCTCAATAATAAATAAGCCCTTGAGCCTCATTGTAACTCAGTTCATAGGCTTGTAGCCGCAACATCTCTTCTCAGAGATAGCTACCAGCGCCCTAGCTAGTTTTATTTCCATTGCCTGTAAGCAAATTTCAGTTCTTTGATATTAATGAAATGAAGTGTTATTTCTGCTGCATCTCTGTATTTATGGTTATATGTTTATTTTGTTGCGTTCCTACATAAATCCGGATCACGGGTTCTGCGTGGTGAGGTGAGTGTTTTCGTTCTTCGTGGAGTGTATGAGTTAGTGAGGGGTGACTAACCGGCTGATTGCATTCATTTTCTTGTTTTGTCTGAATCTCTGTTTCAGTGCACTGTCTAAGGGTTTCTTCTTCATTTTCCTCTAAGTTTAATGTAGCCAATATGTTAAGGTTTGTAGTCTCAAAACCTCTGTTTGCATCTATGTCTTCTGGTTCTAGACCTCCCAAAGATTCATCGTTGTAGAAGATAAAGGAGTCCAGGTCGGTGTGTATAGAGTATAAAGGTGCATTTTCAGGCTTTTCGGGGCTACTAACTAGGAACTTCATTGGTGCCTCCCTGTACAGTCTTCTAGGTTGGCTGAAAACAGGGATTGTGGCGTATGCCCCATCCATCTACATTGTACCCTGCAACTTGGCTCCCCAAGACCTTGACAATAGCATGCCATACTTGGGTGGCACATCTGCCATGACAACATCCATGACCATGCACTTGGCTAGGATCTGGGTAAGGCTCACACAAAAATCTTTGATTAGGCCAAGACACTTTACCCTGCTAGAATCAAATGAATATAAGTCTTTGTAGGGTTGGGTTATCTCTAGGCCTAACCTTTCCATAACCACTTTAGGCATCAAATTATGTGAGGCACCAGAGTCATGCATTACATTATGAAGGATCTTATCATGAATATTGAGACTGATATAAAAAGGAGGTATTACCCCGTCCTGAAATTTCCCTTCAATCTTTGGACCAAATAGAAGGGCTGGTTGATCATCACTCAGATTTACAGTGTCACTGTTCTCACCTAGATTTAATGCTTTCAAAATTTGGCCTTTATATACATCCTGAGTGGCCAACTTAGAGAGTGGGACAGAGATTTTAATTCTTGCAATCTCACTTTCTAAATTGAAAGTGGACTGACTCTTTGGAATGCTCAACTCTGTTTTGTTAGCCACTACATTAGTGGCTGAATCAGTGGGCTGGTTCTCACTATGTACAGTGTTTGGAATTGTTTTATCAGGAGCACCAACTGCAGTGCTAGTGTTGCTAGTTGGCTGAATCTGTTTATTAGTGTTTTGGTTGTCTTTTTCCTTTTTCTTCTCAGAACTCTCGGCTACTGATTTGTTACTTTCAGCAGCTGCTTTAGAATTTTTCTCAGGCCTCTTTTTGATGGTAACCTCATAAGCTTTTGGTTTTGAAGTGTCTAGGTTATTTTTTCTTCTAAGTTCATATTGTTCTCTGACCTGCATGATGGCATCCTCAAACCCTAACCTGTAATCCTCAGATTCTAACCATTCCTCATCCCAAAAGGAGGGTGGGGGTTGATCTTCTTCTGTGGAACAATTATGGACTGAGTTTTCCACTTCAAACATGTTTATTATGTTTCCCTCAGACTCTTCTATGATTCCCTCATCTTCATCAAGGAAGTTCTCTTGGAATGGGGGAATAAATTGCTGATCTGATTCTCTTTGTCTGTTGGGAGTGGTTTTGTTTCTTCTAAAGTTCTGGTTTTGGTTGTGATTTTGGTTTCTTTTTTGGTTATTGACTATGACAACCATTTTTTCCATCATTTGTTGTAGATTTTCCATTTTTTTGGATAAACAGTCATAATTGGGATCCGATGTGGAAGCTATAGTGTCATCTCTATATGTTACCCTCTTCTCAGCTCTCAATCTTGCTCACTTTTCAATCAGATTAGCTTCTACACTCACTGCTCCTTTTTTCATGTCTTCCAACATGTTGTACTCTCTTTCCCTAAGCTGGTAGGCCATGTCAGCATCAAAGGCTTCAGGGTATTTTTCTAGAGCCATACATTGGGGAGGTTTCATGTGTGGAGGAAGGGCATTATAAACGCTGTTGAGCCTTGTAGTGTAGTCATGGACACTCTCTCCTGCATTTCTTTTAAGGTTCATATATTCTGCTAGGATTTGGCAAGGGTTTTCCTTAACTTCCCATTTGTTTATGAAGGTCTAATGTAAAGCAGGGAGGTATTGGATACTATTAGGAGGTAGGCCTTTGAACCATTTCTTCACATCACCTCCTCAGCTCTGGGAAAATATTCTCATTTTGACTATATCATCATCTATATCCATGTAGTCAAAAGAATCTTCTATCCTATCTACATGGTATTGTGTTGTGGTAGATTCTTTGGCAGTGAAGTGTGGGATTTTTTATTGATAATCATTGGGTAAAGGTACTAGAGGCTGGGGTAAAACCAAAGGTGCATACCAGGCTGCCATGATGATTTTCTAATGAGGTAAAGGGTTAACTTGAGCAACTGGTATATGGATGACAGGGATTCTAGGACCAGCAGAAGTTTGTTGAGCAGATTTAGGATGACTGAGCCCCAAGTTCTGAATAAAGTGAATGTTAGGGGGTGTGGATGGAGGGGTCTCCTTGTCCCTAATGTGTTTACCACTATGAGGTGGTGAACTAGGGAGCTCAAGGTCTGGCTGGTCTAGGACACTGAATGACCTAGTTCTTGGTAGTCTGTTTGGTAGGTCTAGGTCAAAAAATGGGTCTGATAGAGCTGTAAAGTCTTCTGGAGCAGAGTTGGCTCTATGGATGTGGCTGGAAATAATTGGTCTTTTAGGTGTAGGAGATATCTTGAGGATGCTCTCAGGGTTTTCAACTATTTCAGGTGGGTTTGGGTTAGGATAAGCTCTTGTGTGAATGGTTCTGGAAGCTAGAATGTTGTTTTCCAACCAAGCAGCTTAACCCTACTTGTTCCTTCTATTGTGGTTGATGTTGTTTCAGAGGCTGGTCTTCCAGTGGAGTCTTATGTGAAACCAAGATAATCAGAAGGCCTACTGATCACCAGTGGAGTCTCTGATCTTTAAGGTGCTATGGAGTCGCCAGGTGCAAGGTTTAGGAAGCTTCTAGAGGGTAAAATTTCCACCACAGTGCTTATGAGATGTCCTTTTTCAAGGATATCTTTAAAACACAACAAACTCTAACCAGAGATTCACTGGGAGGGTTTTTACCAGATATGTCACCTCTAAAGAGTGTGAGATCTGGAGGCTACCTGGCCCCTTTCCAGACTCTGTCTAAGAGTGTGGGAGAAACACACAAATGGTATAGAAGTTGGAATGCAAATGGAAGTGTTTCACTACCAACCTACCCAGAGGTTCTAGGTTTTCTGAGGCTCTTGTGATGTAGTAGGATGGAAAATACTCAGAATTTCCCCAGCAGAGTCGCCATTATGTTGGGGTTCCCATGTTTTGGCAAGGTTGGAAATACCAAAATATGAGATAACATCAAACCACTTTCAGACCTCAGGATCTAGCCCTCTTGGGTCCAGAGAGGGATCTCTCTATGATATGTCAAAGGTATATATGACTTTGAAGCTCAGTGTTAAGATATTAGGATATTTATAAGGCTCGATTTGTTTGTTTAATTGTATGTTTGGTTGAGAATCAGGAAAGAATGGTTCAATATAAGACAAAGTTGAGCAAAGAAGATTTTAGGCAAAGGAGAGATATTCCTGGGAACATTCAAGACCATTGGGCAATGGAGTCAGGAAAGGGTTTACTTGCTGTTCAATATGCAGGCTTTCAGTTGGGCTAGTCATCTAAAGCATTGGATCTTAAAGATGATAGTGTGGTAGGATAGGCAAGAGGGAAGGTGAGAGAAAGGAAACATTAAAGATTCAGAATAAAAAGTTGAAAACCTGAGATCAGAGAGAGACTTTGAACTCTCAATGCTTCGGCCTCTAGCTTGAGAGATCTTAGAAAAGGTTTGATTAATTGAAAAAAATCCTAGTGAGATAAAGACAGAGTTCTAGACCTCCCAGTGTTCCCAATTCATTCAATTAAACCTCAATAAGAACATATGAAGCATGACCTCAATAATTCATACATCAGCTAGCAGGCAATAACATCCACTACACTGGTTAAATTAATTGAAATCAATCCTCAGATACACATAAATCAGAAAAACATTAAAGGCAAGGAGAGCAGAAACATAGGGTACCTAGCAAGGGCAAATCCTATGCCAAATTTCTGATGCAAGCTAGCAGAAATGTAATGAAATGAAATAAACACAGAGATAGAAAAACATCACCAGCTGCTTTAGATCAGGATCCAAAGAAATGTGCTTTTCATATTAAAAGCAGCACCAGTCAAATACAACATGCCAACAGCTTGAAAGTTCAATCTGAATACATCTTCCTCAGCCTATCTTAAAACTTTACACAGAGAACATATCTCAAAGGAAACAGCTTGAAATTATCTGATAATCGATCAACAACCTTTACAATGAGTTTCCTCCTAATTTTATAGCTGAAAGATGAGCGGAGGAGGTAGGCGAAACACTAAATGAAGCATTAAACTCAGAAAAGAAAGAGGGCCTGAAGCCCATTCAATTTTAAACTCTGTGCATTTATCTCTGGCATGCCTTTGGACAAAGGAATGATCTTCTTCAGGATCCCATTTACTCCGGGTATGCCCCTGATGTACTCTGGCTGCAGTACTTTGTAGTACTCTGGTGGATAAACAAAAGGGTAAATAAATGACAGTGAAGTCCGCCATACTTGTGAAACAAATGCTCTGATAGCATTGGACTGTTGTCAGGGTAGAAAATATCTCTAGAACACGGCATAGAATGAAAACTGCATGGGAACTTTTTCCTTTCTTAGGCGGGAACATTCTGCTGATGTGCATAGGAATGCCTTAACTCTGTACTGATACTCTTTGCTGCTTCGACTGTCTCTGTCAATGAAAATCAGGCTTTGATTATGTCGGGGTCAAACTCTATATTTTTAAACTCTAAAATGATCTTTCTTTGGCTTTGTGCCACTGTAACAATGACTATGGACCATGGCAGCGTCTACTGCCTATATCATGCAAAATACACAACTCTGCTATGAAGTCCAGTGCATGGGAGGGTGGATGGAGCGGAGGGTCATGAAGGTGGCGGTGTAGCGGTGGCAGAAATGGTGGTTCCGAGTGAAACAACGATGGAGAATGAGGCAATATGGTGTGAACGGTGACTGGTAGGTTTTTCTATGGATGTACTAGCAAATGGTGGTGATATGCAGTGAGACAGTGGATAAAAGTACGCAGAGGCCGGGCGAAATGAAACTTTAATGCAATCAATACAAAACCAAAGTTTGAGCCTTTGAACGCAATACACATAAAAACGCAGAAAACACATGAAACAGTTTGGTGTGGTGGGACCCGGTCGTGGGCGGAGGGTGATTCGTTTAATACCGTCAGATCTTAGGAGGAAGATTGACGGCTATGATCTAATCGAAATAATCACAATCGCAAAGGGGCGAGAGGTGGCTGCACTTAAAAAATGCGATTGCGATTGGAGCGGGAGCGCTGGCCGTTGGATCTGGGGACTAGATCAATGGCCCATATTCAATTGGAGGGAAATGGGGAGAGGCGATGGGCGATGATGCGATCAGCGCTGAGCCGTTGGATCTTGGATTAAATGAATGGTTGGGATTGGATTGGGATAATCGCAATCACAAAGGACGGAATGTGACTGCGATTAAAAAATGCGATTACGATTGGAGCGGGCGAGCGAGGGCTGTAGGATCTGGAAGGGGATGGACGGCTATGATTTGGTCAGGAGATCGTAATCGCAAAGAACGGAGGGGTGGCACGGCGAGACTTGCAATTGCGATCGGGGTGGGAGGTGCGATGGCCATCGGATCGTGGATTAAACAGACGATTGAGATTGGATCGACGAATCGCAATCGGAGTGGAACACGGGATGACATGGTGAATGTTGCGATTGCGATCGAGGCGGGAGGTGCGATCGGCGCAGGGCCGTCCGATCAAAACAATAGATCAACGGTGGAGATTGCGGTGGGACCAACGGAGCGATAACACTATCGCATCGGAGTTTTTCAATGTTACAAAGGGATCTGCCCACCCGACAACTCCGATTGCGATTGGCGCCCAAGACTTAAGTGCTTGGTCTTGGTGCTAGGGGCACATGAGGAAGTGGTTTGCGGGGATGGGCCCTATTATAAGGTGAAAAGTGGGTTTTAGGGCCCTTTTTAATGAATTTTAAGATTGGGAAAGAGTAACGGTAAGGGAAAAAAAGGGGAATTTGGCCAAACAAAGGGTAAGGGTATAATTTAAAGGGGATTTTGGGGAGATTTAGGAGGACTAAGGGAGAAATTTTGGGATGGAAAGGGGACTTTGAAAAGAGGAAAAAAGGGGTGAAATGGGACATTCTACAGGGATACAAGGGGCAAATAAAGGCCCTTTGGAGCACAAGTTCTTACAATCAGTGAGGCTTTTTGACTCAAGAACAACAGAGGGAAAGGATCAAAGGGCAGGGAACATGAAGAGGCTTCAAGGATGATGTGTTTCCAAAATAAATGCATTCCTTAAGGCTCATAAAACTAATTGGCCCCTTGCTTGCTTGTCAAGGAATTTATAAGGGGCTAACAAGTCCTCCCCGAACTCCCTCCAGATATGTGCGAAGGGGCCCGGTATGCACATTTGTGGGATTCGAGGGATGCACAGTGCATAGAAGATAACCAAGTCTTCTGGGTCCTCTTCCAGAGTAGCATGGCCACAGCCATCAATTCTCGACCTCGGCTGTCCCCCACTTTATATGAAAAGTACAATAGTATCGCAACATTCCAGGTTACCATGAACAACATTCAGATCTGCAACCACAAGGATAAAACCTGGACATCACTCCCTTATATGATAGCAGATGAGAAAATCGACAATGTGATTGCACTATGGCCTCCCACCTGGAAGATAGGCTTCAAAACTGGCACAAGGGGCACCACTGGTACTAGCACGATGCAGGTACCCCCACCTGTTACCACCAAGGAGACCGGAAGTAGAAGGAAAGATTTTGGCGCAGCCGCAAAAAATGACACATAGCCACCACATGCCACCACGAAGAACACCGGAGCCGAGACACAGGTTGAGTCGTAGCTAGGCACAAAGGAAGTGAACGTCCAAGGTACGAAATGCACAAGCGAGCCTATCAAGGGACCTCGAAAGAAGTAGCATGCCCAGCGGAAGGAATGGGATGAGACGGTTACGTTGATAGATGGAGATCTCAAACAAATTGCAGATGCTGTTACATTGGCCACAAAAGAAAAATGGGTTGCATTAGAGGAGCACCAGAAGGCTGCGATCAGTGCTATCCAGGAAGAGTTGCGAACCTTGTAGCTAAAGACAAACACCATTCAAACTAGCATGGTTTAGGGACGAATTCCCTTGGCATCTAGCAGTACAACGCTAGCCACGGAAGAAAGCTGCCTGTGTCCCTTACCTAGCGCCACCCTTGTGGTCAGTACACCGGACTAAGAGATCTAGATTCAAGCAGGTGTAGGGGTGCAGCTGAATCTTGCCAAGCTACCCCACCCAGCATTACAAGGTCTCCACACTGTAGTGTTTCAGGAGATTCACCACCGAGACCAGCAAGTACACCACTAAATTGGTATGGCCGAATAGACCATCGCACAGCAGAATGCAGAGGTACTCTTTGCTGTCGCATAGCAGGTAGAGCTCGAAACTCCGATCCACCAACTCTGCACAAAAGTTACAGAAGAAATCTCGGCCGCAGCCACTCCTCAAGCTAAAGTGGAAGGATTGGTCACAACATTGAAGGCTTCCAGGATGGAAATGTAGGTCATTAAGACTCAGTTGGAGCAGCAAATCTCTGACTTACAAGACAAGCTGCAGCTTGAAACACCCCCGGACGTACGTGCCCAGTGCGCTGTGCTAGTGACAGAGTCTACCAACACCATTACAGGATAGATTGCTCAGGGCGTTTGGTTACTCGAGGATGCCATGCAGCTTTGGACCAAGATCCAGTGCGATCAGGTCCTCCAGAAAATCAATTAGGACTTGCGACAAAAGGAGGAAGATTTTGAGAAAATCGAGGCTACATTACTTACCTTGGTCCCTGCACAGTGTTTGGCACAATTGCAGACCAACAACACCCTCCAAGATGAGATTGAGGGAGTCCGCCAGAAGAAGCATGTTATCGGCGAACGCTTAAAGCCTTGGAATGCTGCTGCCTTTCAACTCTCACAAGATGTTGATGGTGCTGTGAAGCGACTAAATCAGACACTGGAGAGTGTCACGGCTGTGACAGAGGGAGACCCCACCACCACAACTATCAATGCACTGCACGCGGAGGTGGAGACCCCACAACCATAGTGACTTGGGAGGAGTCACAAGATTGTGTTGGGGGACTGTGGGAACATGGTCTCCTACAAGAGCTGCGAAACTGGTCCATTCTGTATATTTTTTATTATATTTATTCTAATACAGGGGTTTTGCGGTGGGTCAAAGCCCCTAATGCATTGTAAATGGGTCAAGGGTAGACCAAGAATCCGCAAACCACGGTTTGCGGACCATTGGATGCGTAGGCTAAAATAGTATAAGTAGTTGAACATTTTTTAGTTGTAAGACAGACTTGGATTAAGATTGATGTGAATTGCGAATTAGTAGATCTATTCGGGTTTTTGGGGAAAGGACTCCTGTTGGCTATGTGCACGGAGATCCTCAATCCTGCTGTGTGCGGACCCTGCTGCTATGTGTGCAGGTTGGGTTTTTTGGGTATTGTAAAAGTAACTGAAGGATTAATGAATGCGAAAGGCTATTGAAATATCTGAATCTATTGGATCTGTGATATTTGTTTATGTATGCTCTGTGTCATTGATTTAAGTTGCGCAAATACTGGTGTTACGTGTTTATACTGTGATCTGGGTCTATTATGGAATGCATAATTCTATATTGAGCTCCGCAAGTAACTATGCCATGTGTTTATGATCCATTGACCGTTGATCTAAATCTATTTATTAGAATTCATGCAAGAATAGCTATGATAGTTGCCTTATTTTCCTATATCTGTGATTTGTTGCAAGTATACATGATATTTCTCACATGGATGTGGAGGAGCTAATAGATATGGGTTATGTAATATGTGATCTGATCATTTTCAAGTTGAACGCAGCTCTGCCTGACTTACCTGACCTCTCCCAGGGTGCGGAAACCTGGTTCTAGCACCCTCCCATACTACTTCGGGTGAGACTTTGGCCTGCGCAAGAAAGCCACTACCAAAAAGGCCAGTAGTATAGGGGTTTGTTGGCAAAACTTAACCTTCGAACCTGGGTCAGGACCCCTTGAGCCAACAGTTGCGTATATACGCAAGTATGTTACTATCAAGCTGTGCACTTTTGGTTTCAAATGAAATTTTTGGATTCTGAGTCTAGTAAAGGGTTTTCCCTATTTTTTATTCCTTTTGTTTAATCATTTATGGTCTGAGAGAGTCTTGCTTTTTTCAATTTTTTAGTTTCCTACCTTTCTTGGTGAAAAACGTAGTCAACATAGGGTTTTCCCTTTTTGGTGAATAGTCAATTTTTTTGTTTGGGGTCAAGGCTTCTTGTTGAATTTCTTGGTTGTTATGAGCATTTGGAACAGTGAATTAGCATTAATTTTTTTATACCCAGCCTTTATATTACTTCGCCTTTGCTTTTCTTTCATCAGCTTTCTTGGTTTTTATTGGTTTTTTAGAAAGGTACTTCTTGCAATTTAGAAGAGTTTTCTTGGTCTTATTGAAATTTTATTTCTCGCTAAAGTTGTTGTGCTACTGATCAAGTCAATTTGTTTGAGTTTGTAGCCTATTTCCATTTGTTAAGTCTTGTCATGTTAATGATTTATATGGCCTATGGAACTTGAGGTCCTTTTTTCTCAATTTTGTGACCTTGAAGTCTTTTGGTAGTTTTTACTTTCTCAAAAAATCTTTGCATCCTTAAAAAGGAAAAAGAAAAAAACATCTTTGTGTGCCTTTTATTTTTTCTTTTGGTTTTGTTTTTTAGGCCTCCTTACAATTTTTGAGCAAGTGTAAAGTTTTTCATGTGGCTGATTTTTCTTGATTTTGGGAAATTTAGTTCTTGTTTGAATTTTCCCCTCCTTGTGTCAAGTTTTTGGCCTGTTTTTTGGGAAACACACTTGCTTTTTTTAGAATAATCCTAGAATTTTGCATTAGAAATTTGTAGTTTTCATTATAATAGTTTCACTGTAAGAATTTTTAGTCTTTTTGTAGATTTTGAATGTGTGAGTGTGTATTTTGAAAAGAGAAAAGAAAAGAAATTGCTTTCATTAGTTTGTTCGTAGTTCCCTTTGTAAAATCTTTCATCGAAGAAAAAGTTGCATTTTTCATGTAGTCAGGTTTTTATTGATTTCTTCTTGCATCCATAACACCATAAGTTTCACTTCCATATCACTCCTGGCTTAAGAAAAACCATTAAAATCAATCAATAAAAACTAAAATGAACTAGAATTTTTTGACTTGTCATTAAATACATCAACTAGTCTAGTTCATTAAGGCCTTGGAATAGGTGTGTGGAGAGTTAAATCTCCAAGGCCACTCTAAATTTAAACTTAGAAGTTGATTAAAAGAGTGCAATATAGTGTCGTTAAGTTGTCTGGGAAAGCTCTCCTAAAAAGGGAGTCAAGCACGAGGGCAAGTTAAAGCAGGGAAGAGAGATACCCCCTATCCTACTTGTTGAATCCTGACCAAAGACTATTCTGCCCAGCTGCTGATACGAATTGGTAAAATTATTTTTCATTCCTAGGAATCACATAGGTGATTGCGAGGGGGAATACCCATGGTATGAAAGGCAGACATTGCACCACCTTCATTAGTACTTCTGGAGGGTGCCCTTTCGAAGCTCGGTTACTTGCACTGGCAAAGGCTTTTATCTGGAGGTCAACATAACTGCTTATGTTACCTTCACTAGTAGTCCTAGGGCATAATTACCCTAGAATATTTTTGAAAGGTCCTTATATATTCACTTTCTTGTATTTTTGTGTCTAGTACTAATCACCCGGAGTGGAAATACATGAAAGTAGCTTGATTGGTTGCATATTTAGGGACATTTGAGAGAATGTTGTTTGACCCTAGACTACCATAGCTTTACAATTTTTTGTCTCTACAAGTTATGTTAATAATTAAAGGTGGTTGATCGATCAGTTCATCAATCTAGGAGGCTTCATGGGATCTCACATGCGAGTTCCTAGCCTTCTCCTAGAAGGCGTAGGAGGAATTTTGTTGGTGATTTTCTATCAGTATCAGCCAACGTGTTGGAGAGTGATCCTTCGCTTGGGAATATAGTTTCAGAGGGTGGTCCTAGTGTAATTCATCGTTTGGACAGGAGTACTCCTCTCCTTTATAGGGTTCTTTCTCCAGTCAGAATATGAGGTTGAACTGAAGAGATTCATGAGTCTCCTACAACTCTTCACCTCTTTCTCCTAGTTTTTCGAAAGTTGTATTATACATTGGGACCATGACTCACATGTCGGAAAAACTACTTTTTCTCCTTATTTTCTTTTGATGGCCACTGCTAGGAACACAATTTCGACTATGAGTACTTCTAGTGTGCATACTACTCTTTCAATTGAAGGAGGAGGTACAATTTCTATATAAACTATCACTCCTAATACTACAATATTTGGATCTACCTCCATTCCATATTCGAGTGGGGGCACCCAAGATCTTTCTTCCCACATTGGTTCCTTTTCATTTTGGATGTATTATACTACAATTCCCTCAGTTCCTTTAACCATTTCTTCTATTGTCTCCACACCTATGTCTTCTATGGCTAGTGGTTCAGCATATTTCTAGGGTTTTCCTTTTGGAGGAGGTCATATCCCTCATTGTGACCCTTCTCTAGGCTCTTTTCCTTTCTCCTCTCAATGTCAAGGTTTCAATCCTTTTCAAGGAGGTTAAGGCTTCAATCCTTTTCAGGGATGGAATAACCCTGCTTTTAGTGATTTAGGAACTGAGAATCAGTTTGTTTCTGGTCAACAGGGGAATATTCCTTTATCCTTCGTAGGAACCTCTTAGGGTTTTTCTCCCTTCGCCAATGCGTGGAACCCTTAACAAGGGCTCTCCTCTCCTTTCAATACCTCGATTGGGGGAAATATTCCTGGTTATGGTAACCCTTTGGTAGGAGGAGTTCATACTCCAAATTTTTCTGGACCACAGGGTTTTCCTTACAATTCAGTGTCTTCTACAAGCAATCCTTGGCAACCTGGTGGTTCAACAAATCCAGGTTATTATTTTCAAAATTTTGGGAATCCCTCCCATGGTGGGTGGAATTATCAAGGTCATTTGTGCTTACCATTCCCGAGAAGCCTAAATTTTCTAGATCTTTCAAAATTGACTAACGATCCAATTCGATATAGCTCGGCTTGGCCTCCGGTTCCTACCAAAATTCCATCAGATATCCCAAAATTTGAAGGGATGTATGGGGAGGATCCAGTTGACCATGTAACAAATTTCCATCTATGGTGTTCATCTAAATCCCTTTTGACAATTCAATTAGCTTGAGATTATTTCAAAGCACCTTGAGTGGAAATAATGCCAAGTGGTACATAGAACTTAGTGGGAATACATTTTCTTCATTTGGTGAATTGGATACTATGTTCTTAAATCATTTTCAGTTTATCATCTGCTATGATGCTGGAATTGAGCTATTGACAAATTTCCAATAGGATAAGGCAAATTGCATTTTCGACCATATTCATGAATGACGAAGAAGGAAGAGACTCATTAAGGCCTATATTGATAATGAATTCCTTATGGAATGGTTCTTAAAATATTTATAGCGAGAAATATCGAAGGATATATCACTCTCTGGGGTATTTACTGAAGAGAAAGCTATCTTTAGAGCCCAACAATTATAACTTATATATTCTTAGTTTGGGATTTTTAATAAGTTTTTGTTGGATGCTCCTCGATCCAAGATAGATTTATCCAAGCCTAAGCCAGGTCCCCATGTTGACAGGCTAGTTGGATCAATCCATAACAATAGGGTTATCATCTTAAATAAATTATAGTAGTTGTGATTACAAAATACTTCTTCAATTCAGGCATCGTCGTCAGTGTCCATGCCTTCTCAACCATTAACTATTAATTTTGTCCAATCCTGTAACCCCAAAGGAAATCAAAAATCTGATGGGAAGAAGAAGGGACGCAATAAGAAGAAAGGTAAGGATGGGGAAGGGTAATGTGAAAAAAACCAGCAATGATGTCGGGGATAGTAAAAAAGAGTAAAAAAAAAAGTTAAGTTTCTTTTCAAATTGTGCACTTGAGACCATTTAACTCATCTTTTCCTGAAGATTCAGGATGCTTAGTGCTTTTTAACTCAGCGGGGTTCTTCTATCTCCCATGTTGTCCTGACTAATCCTTTTCCCCAAGGGCAGCAAATTCTTGGTGGTGGGAATGCTAATACTGAAACCCCTACAGGGGGAAACTAGGAAGCATAAATCCTTCAAATTTATACATGATGAGTTCTCATATTGACATTGCAACAAGGTCACGTGATTATGGTGAACCAAAATCCTCTAAGACTAAGGTTTCTCCTGATGTTTTAGAGCCACTCGATATTGAGAGACCCGCAATTGAGGTTATACCTCGGATGCCGAAAGGCTCTGTAAAATGTTCGATGAGTAATCCTAATGCCAAGGCAGCCCATAACTACTCCATTGTAGAATATCTGGCTCAAATCCCTTGTGCGATTTATACATTAGAGGTACTCCAATGGTGCCCAACACAAAGGAGCGCACTGCTCACTGCCATCATGGTGATAGATTTTAAAAAATCTCTTATTATTACATTTTACATGTCAAATATCAAGAAGAGACTCCCTCATCACATGGTCTTCCAGATTAAATCTACATATCGAAAGATGAACATTTTTCGAACTATAGTTGATGAAGGAGCTTCCACATGTGTCATGTCCATTGCATGTTGGAAAGCAATCAGATCTCATCAATATGTTCCTTCACCTACTCTCTTGACTGCATTTGATGGTCATTCTCACAGGCTGCATGGCATTGTTCCAACCTTTCCCAATCTATGTTGGGGGCAAGGTCGTCAATATTGAGGTAGAAATAGTTTATTATAATTTGGACTATAACCTTCTATTGGGATGAAATTGGATTTATGAAATAGATGCTATTGTATCATCATTATTTCACATCCTATGCTTTCTCCATGATGGGATAATTTTTACTGTTGATCAGATGGATTATTCTCCGAAAGATTCCAACGCATCCTATGGTTCTACTGTTCCTTGGATGAAGACTGAAAAGCAGCCCATTCAGAATCTAGGATTTAGAATGTATTCCTCATTGATGGGTACTTTTGATCTTTTGTCTCCTATCACTCCAATAAATTCCATTTCATCATCCAAGGCCCCATATCGAAGAGAGTTCTTCAGAACTCATTATTTTTTATACCCTTTCCCTTACCCTCTTATACGACCATATTTGAAGAATGGAAAGTGGGTGGGATCGTATATCCTATGTCTGCAGTTGAAATTTCTTATCAATTTATTGTTAACACTGTAGATTTCGATCCTACTCCTCTTTCGTTAGAGGATGTACTGGATGGAGATGTGGCTCCGACTTGGACTATTAACTCAACTTCTTCTATGGATTGCCTTGATATTGTTTTTCCATCTGAGGAGGCAATCCTAGAAGTGATGACAGGTGTGGAAAGACTGTGGTATTATTTTCATCATTGGTCATATTTCCTCTGAGACTTGCGTGAAGTAGATTCAAGTTTGTTTGACCTTTCATCAATTGGTTATGTTCACACAATCCTAAATCCTTTAGCTCCAGCACAATTTTTTGCTGAAGGTAATATGTATATCATTTCAGAAACAATTTTTGTGAAAATATCAAGGGATCCTAGTATAATAGGGAATTTTTCCATCAGAGTCGAGTGTTCCCCTGAAGAAATTAAAATCTACACCGATATTTTCAAAGAATTCTGCAATGTGTTCACTTGGTCTTATGATGAAATGCCTAGAATTGATCCATCAATAGTCCAGCATGAGATCAAAACTTATGAGAATGATAAGCCTATATATAAAAAGCTTTGATTGGTAGACCCTAGAAAAGCAGCAGATGTCAAAGTCGAGGTTGAGAAGTTGCTTAAGGCAGGTTTCATATACCTCATTCACCGAGGATATACTCACTAAGTGGACTGAAGCTATGCCTAATTTTGCAAACGATGGTGAAAACTCAACCCTGTGTCTATTCAACCAAGTCATTTCTCATTTTAGTATCCTTAAAGGTATTGTGACTGGCCATGGCAGTCATTTCCAGAAAAAACATGATGGCTAAATTTGCTCTCAAGTTAGGTTTCCGACAGGAGAATTTACCTCCTTGTTGTCCTAAAGCCAATGGGCAAGTGGAAGCCATGAATAAATCCTTGAAATTTATCCTGCAAAGGAAAATTAATAAATATCGATCCAATTGGCACATTATGTTGCATCCTGCTCTTTGGGCATACCCAATGTCAGTTAAGACCGCAACTGGTTTCACTCCTTTTCAACTAGTTTATGGGTTGGAATCAATCTTCCATGTGGAATGTGAAATTCCTTCTCTTAAACTAGTTGTTCAACTTCTTCCAGACAATACCAGTCTTGAAGAGTGTCTCATTTATTTGGAACATCTAGATGAGAAGCGTTGAGACGCATCCATGATCAACGAAGCTCATAAGAAGAGGATGAAAATTCCAGTATGATAAGACTGCACATCCTAGGGTTTTATCTGAAGGTAACCTTGTCCTGGTCTATGACCAAGAAAAAGGCTACTTAAAGGTAGGAAATTTTAAATCCATGTGGTACGATCCTTTTATCATTAAAAAAGTCTTGAAAAATGGAGCTTACGAATTAGTTGAATTTAATCGAAGTGAGCTGGCAGAGCCTAGAAATGGGCTCTATCTTAAAAAGTATTATGAATAGAATTTTCTTGGTTTTGTAGATATTGTATGTTTTTGCATATATTTCTATAAGTTTCATAGTGACATGGATATTTTCGATCTGCCTTGGCAGGTATTTATGGATGAAAATTTCTATTTAGGATTTGACGATGGTGTTAGTCTACATACCCGGAATTTGGCTTTCACAGCTTGGGTAATTTACTATCCATCCAGATATTTTTTAGTTTCAAGGGGCATATGTATCAGTCCTGCTTCAAATAATGTTTCTAAATATAATAATATTGTTAATCTACTATCTGAAGCGATATCTCTTAGTTTTGATTCGTTAGTAGTGTATTTGGATTAACAACTGGTGGTGTCTCAATTAAATAACATATATCGTGCTAGAGATCCTTATTTATATAGCCAATTTCTGAGAGTGCATTTATTACATAGGTCATTTAATTTGATCAGATTTATTCGTATTCCACAATCAGAAAACTCATTTGTTGATTCCATAGCTAATCAAGCATTAGATTTGCATATAAATCATTCATCAGATTAAAAATGAAAAATAATCAAACATCATTTGTATATATGGTCGTCACATCATGAAACTGTTTGTATATAGATAGGAGTGATATGTTCAAAATATTATTACAAAATTGGGACAAAAGTGTCCTAAAAAATTAGGGCTTAAGCCCAATCATGTCTATCACAAGGATCGAGTCATCTCTAATCTATGTCTAGGGGCCTTGCCCTGGATGTGCATCTCGGAAAATGACTATGGCAGTTGTCACACGTTGGAAAATTCGCACCTAGTCTCGTGGTATTCCTACTGTGTGGCTCTACATGGCCTCTGGTAGATCCTCCACTGCTGCCATGCGAACTTGGAAAGTCAAACTCTCTAAGTTACTTTGTACAACATGAAGAACTCTTTCGATCTCAGTAGTGACACCTTCCACTTCTCTTCTGCGACGCCTATGCCTAGGTAGTCCCTCAGGTCTTACGGGTCCCACATCTGTGTCATGATAAAAAAACTTTGTAATAATTTTTGTCTCATAAAAAATAATTGAAATCCAAAAAAATCAAATAACATTAAAAAGTTTTAAAAACAATTTTACCAATGGCTCCCCATGCAGCACTGGATGGAAGTACTAGATCTGGATCTACTATGAAATCCATGCTTGCGTAGGGGTAGTTCTCGATGGAAATGAAATTTTCTCCCCACCAAAGGAATAAATTGTCATCGAATGCAGTTATTGGGACGTCACCAACCCCTAGTCTCTTCATCAAGTCAACCCATATAGATATCCATAGATCTCTTGGGCTGCTGATGGTGGAAATAATATTGGGTCAAAGACCTGGTAATCTCTCAAAGAAGAAAGTACAAAGTATTGTGCCATATCCAAAATTATTTTTCTTGTTATTCTTGATATAAGTCAGTGGTTTTTTCATATTGATGGGAAGGGGTGTACACCAGTCATATACTGTGGTAAGGAAATATACTACTAGACTCATTGTACCACATGATGCTTGGTGCAATGAGGCTGATCTAGCTACCCTGACAATTGTAAAAAGGAGAATCCTCATATGCAATCCCTCCACATATTTTATTAGGATCTATGTCCCTACCTTTTCAGTATTTGTTGGGTAGTATATGCAAATATATTCCTCCACATTAAGGTCTCCTCGGGCCTTCCCTTGAAAATTAGTCAACTCTACTCTCCAATAAAGTCCAATGATGAAATATATATATTCTATTTCGATGCACATGGGTATATAATCAATCATAAAAGCATCCTCTTCCATATCTGAGTAACTAACGACCATTTCCATCAATCTTGTATTGGTTTTCATATTCGACATTTTGAAAAATTTCAACAATCCACATCTTCTTAGCGAATCCAATGCTAGTGGATCATTCATAACCTCATTATCAATTTCACTATGCTCTCTTTCTCTCCAACTAATTGACATCCTACACATTCAAGTGTTTTCATTTGTTAAAATTGTTTTAAAAAAAATTGGACTGTGTATCCATGGGTCAACTTCATACACAATCATGTATAGGGATTCCATATATGCGACGTTAATATATCCAACCCACATACATGTAGATATAAAATCCAAAAACTAAATCCCTATGGTCAAAATTCATGAAAATTACTTGAAATGAATAAAATTTCATCAAGAAATCGATTTAGGGGATTACCTAGAAGTTTGATGGCTGATTTGGCTAAGAAATTGGATGGATTATGGTTGCCGGTTTTTTGATCCATAGCTCTTTTTCTCAAATTTCCAAAACAAAAATGACAAATTGTAAGTCAAAAGGTCTATTTATAGTGAAATTTCAAAAACCCACTTTTCTAAATTTTATGTCCATTTTTGGATTTTTTATAAACTTTATGACCCTTTTGGCTTTAAGTGCTGGGATAGGTTGTTTTCTAGACAAATTGAAGACTTTGAGACATTCTTACCACTTTGATTCTGTGACCGCTTACCTGACATGGCAGGTATTGTTTTTGTCACTGGCATATAGGTTAGGGAAGATCATTTTTTCCATTGCATTATGCATTCTAGTCTCCATACTGTGAAATGCTGCCAGAGGGTCAATCCCATCATGTTATGATTCTTAAATAATTTTCACTCGTCGACTTATAAAATAATGACATGATGGTAGAGCCATAATTTACATGGGCTTCCTAGTTAGATCCTCGCTAGCATATGTTGCCCATGCTGAAAAGATTAAGTAGGCTCGGGAGTCCTCTTTAGTCCCACCATGACCTTTGCGATGAAGCTTCATTCTCCTTCTTCTTCTCTATTTTCTGTATTTATACCCTAGAGGCTCCCACTTGTTGATTTGTACTGTTGCATTGCATGTTGACTATTTGTACCTCTTGGCCTTAATCCAAATTCACTTGGACTCGTGTATAAGCCACTTTTTGTCCATGTATTTTCCACAAAATTGACCCTACAATCACTTAGCCTCTTCAACTTGACACCTTATGCTTGTGGAGAGAATGACTCCTTTGAGTTTTATTGACCAATTTCATCACCTTGCATTGAGCATAGGAATGTTCCAGTCCCAGGAAATAACACATAGGTATTATGACACTCGTTCTTTCCACTTTACTATAGGGATTATTTTATTTATTTTTAAGCTCTTAATATGAAAAAGACAAAAAAATTTATATATTTCAAAAAAGAGAGGGAACGGGACATTAATTCTGTAATTGATGGTAGCTAAAGTCAGTTGTGTCTCCCTTGAACAAAAAACTCAAAAGCAAGTCTTTCCTCAATTGGGATGGGCTTTAGTTTGACTTACAAGAGTTAAAACCTTGTTATTGAGTCAATACTCCCCTGGTTGGTTATCTCTTCTAATTATATGGAAAGTTTGTTTATGCCTCCTACATGAAAAACTTATACAAAGTTATCATATTTTGTCATATAGTCACTGTTGAGTCAAATTATAGACTTATAATTTTCCAATAAATTTTCAACTTGATCTAAGTTTAATTTCTTGCAGCGACATAGGTAATTTATGCAGCACATGAACATAAATTTCCTGCAGCGACAAAATGTTGAATAAAATTATAGATGTATAATTTTCCAATCATCAATTGTCAACCTAGGGTAGGTAAGCTTGTGAGATGCTATGCAAAATATATGCAGGCTTATTACTTCAAGTGTTGATAAATTATACACACATCAACTTAGGCTTCTTTCCTATGTCAATACTTGGCAGCAATGGCTATCGAGTGGCATATATCATCCTTCTACAACACATAGGATTGATGATATTGACCATGAAAAGATAAAGATCAAAAAATAAACAACTCATGCTTCTTTCCCGTATCAATACTTTAGCAGCATTGGCTATGGAGTGGCTTATATCATCTCTCTACAACACTTGGGTTTGCTGATATTGATGCAAGAAAATATAAAAGATCAACCACAATAAAGAATCCAAATTAAAGAGCATGAATCCAAACATTGATAAAATGAAAAGAACTCATTAACATAAAGAATTAAATCACTTAACCAATTAACATTTTGCTGCAAGAAATGTAGAAAGAAAGAAATAGTTGTGTACAGGAATTATTGATGCATAAATGAAACAGAAATAAAACACACACTATGCCGTGGGAGTTGTGAGAAAAGGGGGCCCTCCCTCAATCACAACTCCTTCAAAAGTTGAAGAAGCTACTCATAAAGGTAAACATAACATATAATATTTTATTAATCTGGAAATACCATCAAGTATAGTCTGGTATCTTTCTTATGAGAAGAAATCCCAACCCAACCCCTTACAATATGAAATACATCTCCTTTTATACAATATTTGAAGCCCATATTTGGCTCGAATGACTAATCTAATCTATCATCCAATAATATAGGTCTAGACTGTCGAATTTTTCTTCTATTGAGTCCAATCCATGACTGAAAGCATGGATTAGACGATTTCTATTACATAGCTAAAGCTGTAGGAAATATGGTCACAAGGAGAAAGCTATAAGTTTGGGTTGTTTCAAAAAGAGGTTCAAAGCAGCCAATAGGATAGCCTTCATGTGCAACGAATTACCCACAAAACCCATGTTTTTGTTGGATTTGGTAATAAGTAAAATATAGTCAACCATTGATGTCGCTACAGGAAATCATGGTTTTTGCGGGAAATCTGGAACTGCTGCGGGAAATCCAGATATGCTGCGGGAAATTCGGAATATTGGCTGCAGGAAATAGAGAACAGCTACAGGAAATGTGGCTGCACGAGCTGTTTTCAAAAATTTGCGGAGCTATTTTGAATAAAATTAAATCTTCACGAGTTCTAGATGAGTTGGAGTGGTAATTCAATAAAGATACAGCTAGATCAAATAATGCTTCAAGTTTAAGGCAAAATGACACTTATTATATTAATTTAAAATACCTTAAGATTATAGCACCCTTTTAGCTAAAAATAAACAATATATCCGAACTAAGCATAATTAGGGGTGGAAGGAGTTCAAAAATAGGGGAGGTAAGGCCTAGGAAAGGTGTCAAAAAATAGGAAAAATTGAGACTCAACATCTCCCCCACACCAAAAATCATGCATGTCCCTATGCAAGAAAATAAATTGTTGTATTCTCACTCACAAAAACAAAAAAATTTATGGACACTCGTAATAATGTTCCTACAATTCTGTTTAACCCATATTTCCTTCACTAGATAGAGTTTGTTCCAAAAACAAAGTGTCTGTTGGACTCTTTATTTGTTTAAACTGATCTCACGAAAATATGGCACAAATGCTATCATTGGAATACTAAATTGCAAGGATGGTGTTATTTACTTGAATAAAATAGCCAGCTTATTAAAATTTCCATAAACATTTCTGGGGCATCCTCGATCAAAATTTTTACTTTAATATCCTTATTGTAAATATGAGTGACATGATTTGAAATCCATGGTGTTTCAAAGTAGTCATAATAATACTTTCCCATAGTGACCATCTTACCATTATCCACATATAGTTGAAGCTCCTCTTTTCTAGGCAAGTTGAGGTACCTTCACTAAGGGTCCCAAATCCATAAAAACAAATTGTTCCAAAAAGATAGAACTCCAAGGCACAACACCAGAAGCATCTTTAAAGTCATTCTCAAAGAGATATGATAATGCATTCAGGAAGACAAAAAGAACCAAGTAAATCAGAATGTAAATTTAACTTTAATACCACAGGCATGGCCCTGCTACCAGCATGCGTCAATAGCCTCGATAGGGATACCTTTTAACTCATGAAATTCCTGTGTCCCAACTGTTACATATAGATTAAGAGTTGTCTCAAAGAAATTTACATTTATTTTGAAATTAATTGAAGGCAAATTTCCTAGCTCGGTAACCAACTAATGATAGTTCCATTCACAAGAAATAACAAGAAAGAAAAAGTCCGCTGGTGATGAGACCCCTTGTCTTCCATATTTTCATATGAAAGAAATTACCTTGACTTGGTGACTAGTGCGGTAATGTTGTTCTCGTTAGGACCCATGACCATGGTAGGTTAACTTGTAATGAGACCTCCTATCCATCAATTAATCTATACTTTTATTATAATTAAACTTATATAGGTTACTTAATAGTTGGGGAGGAAATTCTCCTCCTTAAGAGTACGGGATGGCGTGAAAAGTTTTTAATTGCTAATATTTATTGTTGTTCCTTCCAACCTGAAGACTCATTTTAAATAAAACATCTTAGATAATGACTAAAAGAATTCCTCAAATTTTTCATGTCTGGGTTCTTGTGAAAACTTGTTATAGTTTTGTAGGCGCGGTCCACCATCGGAATATTCTAATCAATACCTTCAAAGAGGGTCTTTAAAAAAAAATTTGGATCATAGTTATTGGTCAATACTCAAAGTCAATTTATAAAATATGAGGCATTAAGAGTAAATTTCTTCTGACAAGTCTTACCACAAGAGTGCATAATAATAGAAATTTACAAGTTGTACTTTTAGGGAATCAATTTCAAGAGTGTTTTTATACAATTTTATTTTAGATGGAATATTTATTCATTACCCTACCCTATTTTAAAGAGAGGAAGATCCCTTTTAAGTGCAGGCATACTTCCAATGTAGCCATGTACACAACATAATGCTAAATATACTCACACTTAGTTTTAAGGAATAAACCTTGATACATACCAAAGTGTGAGAAACTAGTTGCTTTGATTGATATGGTACTGAGAGTTTCCAGTTAATGAGGGAATGGGGTGTGCTAACAATTGTTTGGAACCAAGATTCAATAGGACCCACATATTTATGATTCTCCAAATATTCCACAGCTTGATGTTTTCTCTCTTCATATTTACAAGGATGGTTAAGGGAAATTCTAGGATTTTCTTCTTGGTGAGCTTCAAAAACAATTTTCGAACAAGTTCCAATTATATACTTCTCCTTTAATGGTTTATGGATTAAATTTTCTTCCCAAGGTAAATGTTGTGTGGTAATAGGGGAAGTTTCTAAATTCACTCCTCTCCCCTCTCCAAAAGATATGGCATTACATTCAGTATGGGAGTGAGTAGGAAAAATAGGTGTTTTAAATTGATGTGCAACTTGATAATTAGAGTTAGGATTTGGTTGCACAAATTATTGGCACCATAATGAAGGATAACATGGTGGTGCATTAGATAGGAATTGCATTTTTTGTGGCTTAGGTAATGGATTTTGCATGGGTAATTTCCCTAGAGAAGAGGCTCCAAACCATCCTTCAGGTTGTGGGAATATATGGCTCCAGGGAGAGGTCCAATGTAGCCATAAGGTGGGGTATTGAATTAGAGGAGGATTATAAGTTTCCCATGGAAATGTAGGGGTGTGGATATGTTGAGGAACCTATTAGGCACAATAAATAATATTCTAAGTATTAAATGATGATGAGTTTTGAGTTATACCCGGTGGTCGATTTATTTCCTTACTTGATTCCTTAAACACATGTTGAAACCCCGATAGTGATGTCAAATAATCTATTGAATGATCCTCCTTGCACTGATTCTCTTCTTCCTGTAAATCATCCAATTGAAAATTTAGACAGAATTTTGTATCTCCTATTTTCATAGTAGATTTCAAAAATTGAGAAGAAGGTTCTCGAGAATTCTTATTAAGTTTGGAGATTCCTCTTGAATAACTAATGCACAATTTACAAACATCATCAATGGTAGGTGAGAAAAATTACCTGCTCCTATAAGATTTAAAGATTCTAAAAATTCATCTTTGATTCCTTTGAGTAGGAGTGTTTTCAAGGTCTCTTTTACCAAATTTTTATGTTCATATTTTTGGAGGTTGTCTCTAAATCACTCCACATAATCCTCCAAACTTTAATTTTCCCCTTGTGTTATCCCAAAAATATCTTCACCGGCCTGGCAGTAATCTTGGTATTTCTCCAAGAATACATTCTTCATGTCTTCCCATGTTTGAATGCAGTTCCCTCCAAGGCTCGTGAACCATCGAAGAGCTGTTGCTTTTAGAGTAAGAGGAAACACTTGAAACCTTTGAGCATTAGTACAATAACAATATCCTCTACAAAGTACTTCAAATTCAAATAAGAATGTATGTGGGTCTTCATTTTCCAAACCATGAAATTTTGGTAGTGCAGATGGGGAATACTATGCATTTGTGCCACTCCTGGATCTTTGATAGGGAATTCAAAAGTAATAATATTTTCCATTTCTTACCAAATAAAAATAGGTTCACCATGTACTACTTCGAGACTCCTTCGTCAAGTTTCCTTGCCAATTGATCAGTGAAATAGGTACATTGGATGATTGATATTATCCTAAAAAATCCTCATAAAAAATGCCTTGAAATACCATTTCTTTGTTTTCAAAAATCTTGTTAGCACGTTGTTGAATAGGTTGGGGGGTTCTTACAGCACCCAAGAAATGAAAAATAATTAAAAAGAAAGAAATTCAAAAACTCTACTTACCAAACAATCAGGACATGGCTTTGGCGAATTTTTGACCTCTGTGGGTGCATGGGCTTTGCCCTTCGTCTTATCACTTCGACTCGCCCAGTCCTGTAAAAAAAATCGACAAAATCAAACTAAAAAACTTTCAATAACATCCCTTAGCACCTCCCCAGCAACGACACCACAATGTTGAGTCAAATTATAGACTTATAATTTGCTAATAAATTGTCAACCCGATCTGAGTTTAATTTCCTGCAGTGGCATAGGGAATTTTTGCAACACATGAATAGAAATTTCCTGCAACAACAAAATGTTGAATCAAACTATAGATGTATAATTTTCCAATCATAAATTATCAACCCAGGGTAGGTAAGCTTGTGAGATGCTATGAAAAATATATGCAGGCTTATTAATTCAAGTGTTAATAAATTATACACACATTAACTAAGGCTTCTTTTCTATGTCAATAATTGGCAGAAATGGCTATGGAGTGGCATATATCATCCCTCTACAACACTTAGGATTGATGATATTGACCAGGAAAAGATAAATATCTAACAATCAACAACTCATGCTTCTTTCCTGTATCAATGCTTTAGCAGCAATGGCTATGGAGTGGCTTAAAACATCCCTCTACAGCACTTGGGTTTACTAATATTGATGCAGGAAAAGATAAAATATCAACCACAATAAATAATCCAACTTAAAGAGCATGAATCCAAAAATTGATCAAATGAAAAGAACTCATTAACATAAATAATTAAATCACTTAACCAATTAACAATTTGCTGCATGAAATGTAGAAAGAAAGCACTAGCTGTGTATAGGAATTATTAATGCATAAATGAAACAAAAAACACACACTATGCTGTAAGAGTTGTGAGCGAAGGAGGCCCTCCCTCAGTCACAAATCCTTCAAAAGTCAAAGAACCTGCTCAGAAAGGTAAACATAACATATACTATTTTATTAATCTGGAAATTACAGTTAAGTATAGTCTGATATCTTGCTTATCAACAGAAATCCCAACCCAACCCCCTTACAATATGAAATACATCTCCTTTTATAAAATATCTAAAGCCCATAGTTGGTTCAAATGACTAATCTAAGCTATCAGTGAATAATACAGGTATATACTATAGAATTTATCTTCTATTGAGTCTAATCCATGACTGAAAGCATGGATTAGACGATTTCGATTACATAGCTGAAGCTGCAGGAAATCTGGTTACAAGGAGAAAGTTGTAAGTTTGAGTTGTTTAAAAAAGCGGTTTGAAGCAACCAATAGGATAGCTTTCATGTGCAATGAATTCCCCACAAAACCCATGTTTTTTTGTGGATTTGGAAATAAGTAGAATATATTCAACCATTGATGTCGCTGCAGGAAATGACGGCTTCTGCGGGAAATCTGGAACTGCTGTGGGAAATCCAGATATGTTGTGGGAAATATGGAATGACAGTAGGAAATCTAGAACAACTAGAGGAAATGTGGATGCATAAGTTGTCTTCAGGTATTTTCAGAGCTGTTTTGAATCAAAGTACATTTTCACATAAGTTCTAGATCAGTTGGAGTGGTAACTCAATAAAGATACAGCTAGATCAAAGAATACTTCAAGTTTTAGGAAAAGTGTCACTTATTATATTAATTTGACATACCTTAAGCTTATAGCGCCCTTTTAGCCAAAAATAAACAATATAGTTGAACTAAGAATAATTAGGGGTGGAAGGAGTTCAAAAATAAGGGAGGTAAGGCCTGGGAAAGGTGTAAAAAAATAGGCAAAATTGAGACTCAACAGTCACATTTGAGTCATGTATTTTTTTCAAGGGAAGTAAACCCAAGTCGGCCTTTCTACGGTGTCTCTTGACTCATTTTTCAGTCGGCCATACCCAACCTATTAGAGTTATTTTCTATCACATCAATTATTTGGTCCTTTGATCGTGCTAGTTAAGAAGGTCTCCTTTGACTTCTTACTGGCGGGTTTTCTCTTATCGACTTCGGAAAATTGCTTTGAGAGTAGACCTAGAGTTGCACCCTAGCCCTATTTCCATCATTGATATGTGACCTTTTTCTCAACATCAATCAATGTTATGGATATTTGACTGAGTGGTTTCCCTTGTGTTCGACGTCATCTTACATTATCACACATTGGGATTCATGCAATACCTTGGTTTCCATTTGACCCTATTGGTGGATTCCTCACCTCTGTGTCAACTTTCACTATTGTTTGGTTCAAAGGATTTCTTTCGTGTGCTAGCCACATCTTGTGTACGTCAGAAACATGCTTTGGTTTGGTTACTTTATATTTCTTCATCTGATTCCTTCCAAATCATTGGCCTATAGGTTACACTTGTGATGGATGTATGGATGATGCCTTAATGCCTTCATTCCAGTAGATATTTTCCCATCGAATCCAACTAATTTCTCTGGGAATAAGGTCTAGAGTCCTTTTTTAGTACCTTAGGGTTTGCAGTCATCAGTGGTAGAATCCTTCGCTATTGACAGTGAGAATAAATCAATGTCTCATGATTGGTAGATTCTCTCAAGTGTTCAACTTCAACTCATTTATTCACACTTGTTAGATTGTACTAGGGTACCTTGACTCTCATCATCATTATCGGTGAGTTGCATCATGTTTGTTAATGGTATACATCAATGAAAGGTAATCAAACGATTTCTCACGTGGTCTAATTTAGCTCATTTATTCCCATAGTTTAGAAATGTACCATGGCGATCGGTGAATACCTTGGGTTTGCATCAACATGTTTTGGTTCACTTGTGAGCTCCTTCAGTTTTTCTGTTGCTGACACCATCCACCTTATACATTGTAGTTCATCACAACAACATCTTATATTTTCCACTTTTATGGATTAGTACTTTAAGGATCAGTTATGTGACATTAGTGATCATATATCTTTTTTTGCATCATTAATCAGTTCTTTTATATGTGATACTATGACATGTCACCTTGATATGTACTTTTGAGGCTATGATTAGATGACCCACAATGTATTTCTTGGTTTATTTTGTACTTGTACACATATTGGATCCATTCTATATTTGATATGCGGACATGCTTTACAATCTCCGAGCACGGGTATGCCCGCCTTAGACATGAGCTTGCTTTATAATCTCTTCCATCGGTTTTTTGCACACTGAAATATGGTGAATTCCTCCCAAGTCCTCACATGATTCTTCTTATATACTTAATAAATTTCTGCCATCATGTACCCCTTATGACCTGATATATTAGGGCGCATCAATTATAGCATAATTTTCCACCTTTGTATACTTGATGCTCTGAGTTATGGCCTTGTTTAGCCCTTTCCCTTCAGACTTGGTCCTTTATCTAAAAGAAATTATTTTGAATTCCATATGCAAGTCTGTCCTCTCAAGATTCCGTGTACATGTGGGTCCATCTATACCCAACCCATGTATATAATTTGAAATATGAAAAATATAAAAATCCCTATTTTTGGGCAAGGTTTACGGGTTACACCGGAAGCCTACCTACAACATCCTGTGGCCTAATTGTATCCCAACTGAAACAACTATTTTGGGGTGGTATAAATACACCTCATGGGAAGGCCTAAAGGGAGGAGAAAGATAGGATATTGATATTATAGCCATTTTGTCCCTCATCAAGTTTGATTTATCCCTATGCCTCCTGATGAGCTCCATCATTAGGTACATTTAGAGGGGTTAATGGTCACCTTTTTGCCTTATTAAGCCTCTTTTTCTTGCATTTTAATTATATTATGGTCTTATGATGCTAGTGTATGTGGTGATTGAGGCTTAACATACATCGAGTACCTAACATAAGATTAAATGCAGGAAAATCATGAATATGTGGAATTTTTGTGGAGATTATGTCATAAAGACTCAGAGTATACAACAAGGAGATATTTGAGGGGGTTTTCCACCCTCCTGTTGAGGCCTCAGAAATATGTGGCAACAACAAGGGGGATAACCACCCGGTCCGGACCTTAAGATAGTTCCTTTTCTGTTTGGGATAGTGGCTCCGACTGGATACAATGGGACCAGTTTCTCAGATTTGGGTTTTTGTTTGATTGTTGGGTTTCTCTCAAAGGATTTGCATGAAGAAGTACTAAAAACTAAAGAAAATTTATTCTGAAATGCAAAACTTTGAATTTAATCCTAATTTAATCTAACCCGAGATAATACTAATTTGATGCGATCTAAAATGATATATATTCAATCTGTGATGATTAAGATCATCACGGATTTAATAGAATTATTACTTTGTAAGATGATTCTCTTAAGAAAATAGTTAACCAAAAGAAAATGAGAAATATATCGCAAATATACGATGATCATATATAAAACAAACTAATTTCTACCTTTATATCGTACAATAGTGCAATTGATATTTAAGATAAAAACAATCGATTTCATATATAATTCATGAAAGCTGGATTCATCACTATTGTTCAAAGACATAATTAGCATACATGATAATAGTACCAAATGTGTATTGCTCTGTTCATCTAATCAATGATAATAGGCCACATTCAACTCCTCTATCAATAAGTATTTCAAAGAATACAAAAGTGCATCAAAATTGATCAACAAAATGATATATATAACAGAAAAGGTCGTGTTCCATTACTTTATCAAGGCATTCACAAAATTACTTACAATTAAGCATTCTTTGCAAATGTTCTCAATAAAATTCTAGACCTTTCTCTAAATGCATGAGAAGGGTTTAAATACTAAACTAACTACTAACTAAAATTAAATTATTACAAAAATGTAGAGGAGGTTTCAAACAACCTTTCTCTTAAAACTTAACTTAAACAATAATCTATGAACTTTGAACTAACAATCTTGATTTTGCGAATCCTGCCCTTCTTTTTGAGTGTGATCACGAAGTTGACAAATATCTATCATTGCTTTAAGCTAAGTTGGCTGTGATATCCGTGACTGAATCTGACCCTTGAAAATAACATTTGAGATTATTGACTGAGATCTTTTTGCTGAATCTGTAAGAGTCTGAAGAGTTTGATGTTGATGGTAAGGTTTGATCAGAAAATTCCAGTAATTTTCCTGATCAAACTTATTAACTTTTTTGATCATTTTCTCTTGTGTATCTACTCTTTGTCTCCATTTCATTTCTACTTCCCTTGTTCCTGAAAACACATCAGACGTGTTTTGTTTAAGAAGTTATGTTTTAAACAATTGATCACATATAGACTGAATAATCTCATTTGACTTCTTGGACGTCTTGGTCGCTGCTTTCTCTGCTTGATTAATTTGTGCTCTCCATTCTGCGAATAAAAATTCTTTGTGAACTTATCTATTTGTGGTAGATTAGCTTGTTTTATTGTATTTGAAATTTTCCACTGAATGTGTTCTTTGATTTTCTTTTCAATTCTTTCACATTCCAGTTTCTGAATTTCTATTTGCTGAATCATTATCTTATTGGAATCACAACAAAAATCAATCATGGAAGCTTGGTGATAAAACATTTCTTTTTCTTTCTTTAACATAGTGTTTACATCAAGTTCTTCTTTAATGAATTGTTCTAACTGTGGTTGACTCTGTAATTCAGCCATTTCTCTTTCCAGATGTGCTTGCTTTTCATTAAGCTCCGTCTGAGATTTCAATTTGAGGCTTTCAATATCTTCGTGAAATTGAGTTGTGCTTATTTTGATCTGCTCAATGGACTTGGCTTTCTCTTCATTTAGCAACTGTTCTAATTCTTGTACTCTGGCTTCTTTTTGTTTCAACAATATTCTAACCTCAGTAGCTTTATCAACAGTAGTGGTGGCATATGCCCCTGCATACTGTGATAGGTTGGTTAGATGTTCAGTGGGATCATCTGAGGAATCCTTCCAAAGTACATCGACTGATTCATCTGTTGGTTTTGGAGTTGTTTCATCAATCCTTCTTATTTTATTTATTTTAACCACAGCTTTGTAGCTAGGACTATAGAAAATGTCTAATGATGGAATATCTTCAATCTGAAAAACTATCTGAACTATAGGGTAGGCCGGTATGATTTCTTTTTCATGCACTATTGGAACTATTGGTAGCAGATTTACAGTCTCAACTATTTTCTGTGAAGGTTCTTGTGTTTGAAAACTTGATGTTCGATCAATTTTGGGATTTTCTTTGGGAGTATTTATTGCTTTAGAAAATTCTTCCCATTCATTCATTAGATCTTTTACTTGAGACGGCTTGGATTGATCTAACATGCTATGACTATGTTGAACTGTTTCCGAATCTCATTTTGTCCTATTGTTCTTTGTTTTCTCCAGCACTTCTATCTCTTAAAGAATTTGGTCAATTTCTGAATTTTCTTTCTTAGATTCGGATTCCTAAGATTCATCCGAATTATCAGACTGCTGCTGTGACTGACCTGATTCATTTTCAGATATGTCTTTCATTTCATCATTGTAAGGGTCCCATGATTTGGTTGATTGGAAAGCCAAATGACAGTGTAACATCAAGCCAATCTTTGGAGCCCAAGGACCTAGCCTTCTTGGACTAAGAGAGGGCTCTCTCTATTTGTGTAAGGGATATCTGTGTGTTTGCTTATTGTGTTCTTGATTTTATGCTAGTTATGAAGTAGGTTTTTGGTTTTGGTTTTTAGGTTGTGAGGGATGAAATGATCAAAGACTAAGATAGGAAAAAATATGTCGGATCAACTGGGCTATGGGGTCGAAAAGGTTAAGAAAGCTTTCAGGTGGTGATACAAGGTTGTTGAAGGGCCGATTTGATTTGAGGTAAAATGGATCTTTGGGTAAAATGGAGTGAGATGGACGTTAAATTTGTGAAGAAAAAATAATTTTGAACATAAATAGTTTAATAGCTGTCATAAACATGGTAGGGAAAACCATTAATCATGAGAAATGTAACTATAAACTGATCAATGCATAGAAATAAACATTCAAGCCATGCATAAAGATATATGACTCTCTAACTTTAGGAAATGGCTATCAGACTTGGGAGAAATACATTTAAGACAAACAAACAACTCAAATCACTATGAGGAAACAACTAAGCATAGTATTTCAAGCTATTGGGCACTTTGAAAGCAAGATTGCATAGTTTTAGGCAAAGGGCAAGATCAGTACAAGACCTCTTTGGTTCAACAAATGACAATAAAAAAATCAAAGAAAAGTTTCAGAGGTGGAGCTATGACTAGCCATGAGTAAGTAGGGCATACCGTGAATCATACTTAGCATGCATAAAACCATAAATGAAACAAGCAGACAATATTCTTCAGTTATCAAAGAGCAATCAAGGATTATTTGATATGACTAAGAAGGAAGAAAACATAGAAGCTATTAAGAAACAAGAAATTTGAGGTGCCTCCAAGGGCATGTCTCAAATATATTCTCTATTGTCTTATAGCAAGAAAGAACATGGAATTATGAATGAAAACTAAGAAGCATAACAAAGAGGGACACTATACCATTTTACCAAGTCAAGGAATACAACAACATACCTCATTCATCATCCAAAAACATTCAAGAAACTATCCAATGCATGAGACAAGTGTTTCTTCCAAGCTTGTATAGCCATATATTGCTTCTATTCATCAGGTTCAGCCTTGTTTACAATGAAATCCTTTGGAATATATAGGCCAAGATGAGGGAAAACCTCCTAGTTCAACTTTCAATCTCATTGGTCTATCCAAAATATCTGATTTTTTCCTTGAGGCCTTGCAAAGGCCAAGGCACAAAATATCTAATAAAATATCTCAAAAATGATAAAAAAGGAAAATAAATTGACTTTTCCTAACTAACCATGCCCAAAAATAGCTAAATTCACATGAGGAAAAGTCACTTTTGAAAAGTGCCTTTTTCACAAAAATACTTAAGAAATATATCAGCAGAAAGTCCTCTGTCTTGCAGACAACTTTTGGATGCCTTACCGATGTCGAACTGAGGCCCGTGATGCATCGTTGGAAAGCTCTAACTGTCTATTTTCTGAAAATTCTTATTTTTCTCCATACTAACCACTAGAAGTCCATAAAAAACTGACCTGTGTGTAAAAACCCAAAAAATAGACCTTGCTGATAAACGGGGCAGAGTGTGGAAAAAGTGGGTGTTTTTCGCTATTTTGGGGGATAAAATAATCTTCAATGGATCTGAAAATCGCTGAGTATATGCCCTTAAAATTATGTCATTCAATGATACCATTTTCATCCTTTGAGGATGCCCCAAACAGAAATGGCGATGCTCATGAGTTTTAGCCAAAATCTCAAAAATGACAAAAAACCAAAACTTGTTGAATTTCGCCCAAATTTCGCAAGCATGACCCTCAAGGGTTTTCAGAAACATGTTGTGAAGCTGAGGCGAAAATTTGGAGCTTTGAGGTGTCTTTCTTCAATTTTGGTTTCAGGCGCCTCCTTTGAACTTCTTTGAGTTTCTCCTGTGTGGCCTTCAATTTCCGCTGGGCGAACTGATTGAGCTTCTTGTAGTGCCCGGTCATCCTCCTTTGAAAGTCCAAATCTCTATTGGCCTTCTCCAACTTCTTTTCCAAGTGATCATTCACCCTCTCAAGCCATGCTTCTCGATTGTTCTCTATCTCTTGGGTGAACAAAGTAGTGAGAGAAATAGATTGGAGAAGGGCAACTTCTTCCTCCTTTTGTTTCTCAAGGGCTCTTCTGAGTCCCATGGTTCTTGGCCTCTTTCTTCTAGGCTGATCTTCATCTTCTCTATCATTGAACTCACCCATGAGTTCTTCCAATCTAACTTGCACCTTGGAGGCTTATTTTTTGTATTTGATGGACCAGGTCTCATACACTGCCATGTGGACACTCATATGTTTATTTTGAATTTGCAAAAAGTGATTGAATTTTCTAGCCCTCTCTAGATCTGCCCTCAAAGCATTAATTTGGATTTCTCTATTGATCAAGAGAGTCTTTAGGATTCGGGCCTCATTGTTGCTATCATCACTTTGGATTTGAATTATGTCGAAGTCCCTCACCTTTTCATGGCTGTTTTCTTCTTTCTCCTTTCCCTTACTTTGGGTGGCCTTCTTAGTCTTCCTCCTCTTGCGTAATTTGACAATGGGTTGCTTGGGCAATCTCCCCTTGCTTCAGAGGGCCGTAGTAACATTTGGAGTTATAGTTTTAGGCACCCTTTTCCTTAATGTCTGGGGCTTGGCCACTTTTGGAGAAGAAAGCATGGCCCCTTGCCTAGGAGAGGCAGCTAGCACATGCTCTATTAGCTCTTTTCCCTTGTTACTTTCCTCATCATTCTTGCCACTATTTTGAGTTTGTTCATGGCACTTCTCTTCATCACTGTGTTGTATATCATCATTGTGTTTTTCTTCATGAGGCTGCCTTTCCTCACTGTGCTGCATATCATCACTGTGTTTTTCTTCATGAGGCTGCCTTTCCTCACAGTGTTGCACCTCTTCATCATGTTGTTGTTCTTCTTCATGAGGCTACCTTTCCTCACTGTGTTGCACCTGTTCATCATGTTTCCCTTCCTTATCTTGCTGTTGTTCATCATCATGTTTATGCTCATCATCATGCTCTTCTTCCCCTTGCTGCCCTTCTTCATCATGTTGTTCCTCCTCTTCATTATGTTGTTCCTCCTTATCAGTCACTGTTTTGTCCTCTTTTATGCCAAACAACAAGTATTTGTTAAATGAAACAAACTCAACTTATCACTGTTCTTGGGAAAATAACTTTGAACAGATGTGTTTGTGGTTTATTTTTGAAGAAAGAACATCTTGTGTTTTTGGAAAAAACACTTTTTCCTCCAAACACCTTTCTTTTGTAGTTCACTGTTCTTCACAAAGTAAAACAAAACACCCTCCAATTGATTTAAAAGATCTTCATAGCATACTCTTTTTTTTGGAACTATGGAGGTTGCACTAGGTTTCACTGTTTCATCATACAAAGAGGACTCTTTATATGACCAAGTTTTCAAATTAGGATCATTTTTTTCTCTTTGGAACTTCAAACAGAGTCTGCTCTTGTTTTACCTGTGTTTAGGACATTCTTCAAATTGATTGGAGATCTCTACCATTGTGTTTTCTGTCTTGTAATAGTATATGGTTTATCACTTTGCTTGAAGGCAGTTTTAGGCCCTTTGAAACTGATACAAACACATCCTACCTATTACTGTAACAATCTTCTTCAACATAGTGACAAGCAACCTTAATTTTCTACCAAGAACTCCACTCTCCAATCACTTCTTTAGTCTTGGAAAAATATGGTATGAATACCCCTTTAGAATTTCAAAAACAACAAGAAACAATGGAGAATACCTTGACTAATGCTTATGGCCCTTGTTTTATGAATTGAGTAGCTCCTAAGACTCTTTGAATTTGTTTTGGATGTTTAAACAAGCGCGGCATCACAGGAAAAAACGCCATGCAGTGGAGGGGTGTCAGGTCAGCCTTCGGGCAGTTTGTCACTGGTGATACAGGTGCACCGCGCGCTGCTATAGGCGCACAGCGTGGTCGTTACAACCATTTTTATTTTCTCTCCCAAACGCGCCGCGCAGGCTTGAAGCCTTCAAACTTGAAATTTTTGCTCGAAAACTAGGGTTTCTCGAGTGCACAGCTAGGAGAGCGATTGTTCGTGTTTTAAAATTTGCCAATGAGACTTAGCAACGGTATCTCGACCTTAATATTTGAAAGAGACACTTTAAATGCATTTATATTGCACTTTGGAGGGTTTAATTGTTTTGAAAGGCCTGTTTGTTTCATCAAAACATGAATCACTACTTTTGTCATTTTATTATCTTTTAAAACATCACAAGAACCAATATTTGACCAGGACTCCTAAAAGTGTCGTGGATGATACTTTTGAAGATCTTCATAGATATGACCCTTTTCAAAGTGAAGAAACCATCTTAAAGGCCAAAATCTCTCTCAGTGTTTTCTCATCAAGGCAATACCCTTTTCACTGTTTGCCTATTTCTGATCTTTAAAGGAGCACTGCTTAAGAGTCAAATCCAAGGCTTTTGATGCATCCTTTGCCACATCTTGGAAGGAGATGATCCATAGTTATAGGACTTACTTTTACAACTCGAATCTATTGGTGTATGATGATGATTATGCCCATAGTGAAGTTGATCAAAACTTTCAGGTGCCCTTTTTGAGATTTTCTTTTGACTGTGGGTAAAAAACCTTATTTGCATTCACCCATGGCTTTTATATTTGTTGATCAAGGATAAAAGGCCTTTAGAGACCCACAATGCGATCATATGCAACAACAATGCTTTTTCACATGTTTCATAAAAGGTCTTTGACTGTGATAGTGATATAGCTTGATTCTTTGAATTTTGTCTTGAAATTGAATCACGGTGTCATACCCTTTCCTCACACATACTATCTCTATGTTGTTTATTTGTGAAGGCCTTGTTTATTTGTGAAGGCCTTCAATTTGACGCGGTTTTGAAGATGATGTTCATGGATAGGAAAACCAAAGCTTCTTTGAACATCACAATATCACTACTTGGCCATCTGCTTGACAACTTTTTTCCACTCATAATCATCCAATTGTTTTCCCACTGCACTCAAACTTTGCCTTTCAGACAGTGAAAACATATAATCAATCCTTGAAACACCACTGCTGTGTTAGTGGTTTCATCTATTGGAGAAAAATGTGTTAAAACAAGTTTATAGGTAGTTTGCAGCATTGTTAGCTTTGTGCCCTTTAAATGAGGCAATACCTCTGTTCCTGGCCCTCTTCTTGTTAAATGAAGGAGGCCTTTATCAACCAATGACTTAACCCTCTGCTCATATTTGGAGGAGGTTTTACACAGTCATCCAACCCTCTACTCATGTTCGGAGGAGGTTTTCTTAGTCATTCAACCCTTTGCTCATTCTTGGAGGAGGTTTTACACAGTGATGCCATTTCATCTGCTTTCAAGCAGTGTCATCTTTCCTTTCACTGCCTATTCATAGTTAAGAAAATAAAAGTGACAAATTGACAATATGCCATGAGGGACATTTCTATGAGATATGTAATCCTACTGTTAAAATACCTTTATGCATCTTTAGACGTCAGAAGCAACCTGACCAGTATCTGCAGAGTATTACTTGTTGTTTATAAGTCACTAACCTTTTGACTTTGTTTGCAGGAGCTCATTAAAATACCTCTCTGTCCAGTACTTGCATCCCAGGCTCAAAACCACATGAGAAGCAACTGTCTTCTCATGTTAAGTTTAATAATGTCTTCTGGAACACTGGTACACTTCTGTTGTTGAAAAATACATTGAAACATTGTGAATCCACCTAATATCGGTTTGACCTGTGGCATATGTATTATTGAGACATCAAGGCTTGTTAGTGGCGTGACTTAAGGGAATATCAAGCTTTATTTGCAGAATAGGAAGGTTATCTATGACTGGTTGATATTAGATAGAGGTTCTTTTGGCTTTAGGATAGTTCCCCAAGGGAGGATCGCCTAAAGCACCACTACCTAGCTTAGGGGAGAATTTTTGGACAGATTTGGAGTATTCTCTTTGGAGCTGATGGACAAGTTTGTATGAATGAGACTAGATAGGGCTTGAAAATTAGGTTTTATCTCATCATGGGCTGATTTTAAAAGGTAGGAGGGTAAAAATGTTTATGGGTGTTTTCTAGCTGGCAATTTTGACAAATTGGAGATTAGCTACTAGAAAACTTGGCTTTAAAAACTAGTCATCATCAATCAGGTGAAAAATACTGATGACTAACAGTGGCTCCATTTAGGGAGGGCAGCTCCTTTTTAGGAGGTGTCCAGAATTTCAGATCTCGGTTCTTTGAAGACCAGTGCCTTTATCTATTGGCACAAATTTCTTTCTTCCTTGATGCTATTTTTGAAAATTGACAGCATGATTAGCATCAACGACATTTCTACCTACCCCACTATATTTTCTAACATTTTTTCCTTCTTTTGGGTGCATTTAGACTAGCAACCCTTTGACATAATATTTTTGAAAAATGATACTATCTAATTCTACACTTATATACGCCAGGAGTTCAGATTAAGCTGATGAACTCCTTTGTTTCTCTACCTATGCTGGATCGACTGTTAAGGTTAAGTTTTTTGACAGGATTTTATTCTCTAATCTAAAACATGAAATTGAAAAATGACCAAATCAGGATTAGACAATTTGATTTTTCATGTACTTGTGGCATGAAAGACAAGCTGCACACAAATATTATTTTGCATAAAATGAAATCTAGAAAAACAAGGCTAGGATACACAATTTGTTTTTCATCCCTGCTTTCCTCTTTGGTTTTGTTTTGAGCATGTGGAACCAGTATCTTTTCCTAATCTACTCTCTTTGATAAGTCAAGCTTACACAATGTTGACTATCTTTTCCTCTCACTAACTTATCAGCAAATAAATTTAAAACATATTTAGTTATGATTAGGCTAGATAACTGAACAAGACATTTGAGCACTAGTAGCGGCATTTAGACTTGCACGCTTTCAGAATGGCTATTTTTTGGAATATGGGGCTTTCTTTCTATTTTTCAACTCGCCCTCTTTTTCTATTTTTCTATTGTTTTTTATTTTTATTTTTTTTTATTTTTTATTTTTTTCAAACAATGGTATATACAATGATTGAATTTTTTTTAAAATTGGAGCTCTTGACAAAAATAATTCTTTAATGTCCTGCCATTCACAGGACCTCCAAAAGTTTCAGTCCCATCAAGTTCTTGCAGGAAAAAGGCATTGTTTCCGCCAACTGAGCTGATGATGAAAGGCCCCTTCCATAATTTTTCAAACTTGCCATGTTTACCTTTGTCTTCTCTTCTAGAATCCCATTTTAACACTTTGTCCCCAATCTGAAAATCATTTTCCTTGGTCCTTCTGTCAAAAATCTGTTTTATTTTGTCTTGTGCAAACTGAGCCTTTTGGTAAACTTGTTCTCTTGTTTGCTATAAATGGATAGTCTGATTTACCCTCCTTGGCATGTCATTTTCTTCTATTTGAAATTCCTGCAATAGTTTCATTACTGGAACCCCTAAATATGTTGGGAAAATGGCATCCATGCCATATACTAGTTGGTAGGGAGACATACCTATTGATTTTTTGGTGGTTAGTCTATCAGCCCATAGTGCGTGTACTAGTTTTCCATGCCATGCCTTTTGATTTTGTTCCAGAAGTTTCTTTATGATGTTGACTAGGCTTTTGTTAGAGGACTCGGTTAAACCATTACCTTGAGGGTAATAAGTTGTCGAATGTCCTAATGAAATGTGATATTTGTAACAGAAGTCAACCATTCTTTTGGAGAAAAAGGCAGCAGCGTTATTCGTAATGATCTTTCTAGGACATCCGAATCTAGATAGGATGTTGGTTTCTAGGAACATAATGATGACTGAATCGGTGGCATTCTTAGAGGGTATGGCTTCTATCCATTTGGTAAAGTAATCAGTGGTTGTAAGGATACATTTATGTTGAACGGACGAAGAAGGGTGAATTTCTCCAATAAAATCTAGACCCCATTGCTGGAAGGGTCCTTCAACTATGATGGGATGTAAGGGAAAAGGTAAAAGCTTTTTCTTGCCATAAAAAATTTGGCACTTATGGCATGTCATAACTAGTTTGTGAGTGTCAGGAAATAAGGCAGGCCAATAATAACCGGCTCTAAGGATTTTTTTCTCTGTGGTTTTCCAGTAGAGATGACCTCCACATTCTCCTTCATGCATTTCGTGCATAATTTTCTTTGCATCAGACTCAAGCAAACATTTAAGCAACATACCAATGGGATTTTTCCAATACAGAACTTCATCTATAATGCAAAAATTTAAATATTTTTGTTTAAGAAATCTTTCTTTTGTCTTTGATAAAGTTGGAGGAGCATTTAGATAAAATAATACATAAAGAATATCTGCATACCAAGGTGAATTTAAAAACACTTGTTCAACATGAGGGGTTGTGCATTCTTCCTGTTCTTCTAAGGTATAAACAAAATTTATATCTAATGCTTGGAGGTTAGTTTCAGCCATTAGTCTTGCAAGTCCTTTTCCTTTAACCAGTTTGGTGGGTCAGATTTCTAAGTCATATTCTAAGATGATAGTGATCCATTTCCCCCTTTTACCACCGGGATCTTGGTTTAATATATCTTTGACGACGGTATTAGGAACAAAAGCAATGATATTGGAATGCAAGATGTAAACTCGGAAATCTTTCAGTGCTTTTACCAATGCGAATGCTTTTTTTTCCATGATGTTATATTTCAAGGGAGCATCTCTTAGGGATTTGCTAAAAAAGGCAATGGGTTGTTCTTGCCCTGCTGCGTTCTTTTGCAACAACACAACAGCTATTGTGTGTTCTGAGGCAAATGAAAAAATGTAAAAATCTTTGGTGAAATCAGGACTTATCAGTATTGGTGTTTCAGTTAGGGCCTTTTTAACTAGTTCAAAAGATTTTTTGGCTTCCGTAGTCCATTTAAAACCGACCTCTTTTTTCAACATATTTGTGATATCTCTCAGAATTCAACAAGATTTGGGATGAATCTTCTCAAGAAATTAATCTTTCCGATAAAGGATTGCAGCTCCTTTATGTTTCTGGGGTGACTTATTTGTAATATGCCTTCAATTCTCTGAGGGTCTATTTTTATTCCCTCTTCTGAAATGATGTGACCTAGGAGTTTTTCTTCTTCTAGACCGAAAAGTGTTTTCTTGGGGTTTAGGGATAAACCATATTTTCTACATTTGTTAAAAACCTTTCTTAAGTGAACCAGGTGCTCTTCATCTGATTTGGAATATACCGTGATATCGTCGAGATATATGACTATGAAATAACCTATGTCTTCTGAGAAGGCTATGTCCATGGCTCTTTGGAATGTGGCGCCAACATTCATCAATCCAAAGGGCATTTTAACGTACATGAAAGTGCCCCAAGGTGTGGCGAAAGCCGTTTTGTGTTGACAGTGGGGTAAACCAGCACTTGGTTGTAACAAGAAAAACCATCAAGTAATGAGATCCTTTTAGCACCTAATACCTTTTGAAGTATGTGGTCCATTTTGGGCAATGAATAGCTGTCCTTTAAACAGGCTCTATTTAGGTTTCAGAAATCGATACAAAGTCTGATCTCACCAGTTTTTTTCCTAACTGATACTAGATTTGAAACCCACTCAGAGTACCTGAGGGACACTATTATCCCAGCATCATACATCTTTTTTATTTCCTTTTCAACCAACGGTAGTAAGACTGGGTTTATTCTTCTGAACTTATGTTTGAAAGGTTTCTGGTTTTCTTTGAGGGGAATCTTATGTTGAATGATGCTTGTGTCGTATGATTTCAAATCTTGGTATCCCCATGCGAACACATCTTTAAATTCTTTAAACAACTTGATGTACTCCTGTTTTATGTGAGGAGGGAGGGTTTTGGATAATTTGATCTTTCTTGGTTCTTCCGTGCTTCCTATGTCATATTCTTCTATGTTGACCTCAGTAGATTCCATTTTTGGCTTTTTGGCCACATCGTTAAAATCAAACAATTCTTATAAAGGTGCAAGCCCTCTGGGTATGGTGTCATTTTCACAGTGTAAGACTTCAAGTTCTCTTTGATCTATGTCCTCTCCTATCTCAGTTTCATATGAATGATTTACTAAGTTTACATCGGTCCAAGAAGGTAAATTTAGCTCTTGATCTTGATTTTTTCCAGGGTTCTTTTCTTCATTTTCTAAGTCTGTTTTGGTTACTTCAAATTCATTCCTAGATTGTAAAAAATCATTAGTTTGATCGTCATCTTTGAATATTTTCCAATGGTCAATATTGTTTGGTACTGTAGGGTGATGTTTGACCTGAATACTGTATTGCTCATTTAGACATGGTATTTGGCCATTTCTTGCAGCAAAGGCGAGCTCATTGGCTAGGCTATTTTGAACCCTAGGAATATAAGTGAGTTCATATTTTTCGAAGGTTTTGAGGATGTCTAAAGCTGCATTCCTGTATTCTCTTAGTCTTGGTTTTTTTGCCGGATATTCACCTTTGATTTGCCTAATTACAAGTTCTGAATCTCCCTGGGCTGATATTTTCTTAGTTCCTAAGTCCTTAAGTATGTGCAGACCAAGGAGAAGGGCCTCATATTCTGCAATGTTATTAGTACATTGGAATTCTAATCTGAAGGAATGACCTTCGTTAGTATTGTGTATCCAAATGCCGGCCCCCGAACCAGTTTTTCCACAAGAACCGTCAAAGCTTATACTCCAAAGAGCTTCTTTTTCATACATGATACTAAGTTGTTTTTCAGGTTTCTTGGAGATTTGGTCATCAGTTTCTTCATTTAGTAATGGGAAATGTGGTTTTGATGGTTTGAAATCCTCTTCTTTTTCTTTTGTCTGCTTGTTTATATCACTTTCATTGTATAAGATAAAAGAATCTAAATTGGAATGAATGGAATAAATGGGAGTGTTGTTTGGCTTATCCCGGTTGCTAACCATGTATTTCATGTGAGTTTCTCGGTATAATCTCCTAGTCTGGTTGAAAACTAGGATGGTAGCGAATGACATATCCATTTGAAGGTTACCTTGTATTTTGGCAGCCCATGCCCTTGATAGTAGCATTCCATACTTAGGAGGAATATCGGCCACTACTACATCCATGACTAGGTTTTTTGCCGGTAGTTGTGTTAAAGCAAAACACAGGTTCTTTATCAGACCTAAGCATTTGACCTGACTCGAATCAAAGGAGTACAGGTCTTTGTAAGGTTGAGTTACCTCTAGACCCAGGTTTTCCATGATTGATTTAGGCATGAGGTTATGGGAGGCACCCGAATCTAACATGGCATTATGTAATATCTTGTCCTGTTTGAACTTGTCCTGTATGTTCAAACTTACATAGAAAGGAGAGAAAGTTCCTTCTTGGTATTCACCTTCTATTTTGGGGCCGAACAAGAGCTCGGGTTTGTCATCAGTTAGATTTAAAGTATCTGCCTCATTTCCTATATCAAAAAAATTGAATATTTGAGATCTATATCTATCTATAGTTATTAGCTCAGTAAGGGGTATGGTTATTTTTATTTTGGAAATTTCCCCTTCAAAACTAAAAGGAGTTTGTAGTTTGGACAGATTTGTTTCAACTTTTTCGGACATGACTTTTTCTATGTTCTTAATTTTCTGACTCTGGTTCGCGACTTTGCTCAACATAGCCATCTCTGGAACCTTGGTAGAGGTATTCGGACAATCTGGACTAAAGCTTGTTTGAATAGCTTTATCTTTGTTTTGGTCAGTTTTCCTGACCACGATTTTGTTGCTATCCATAGCTCTTTTAAGGATGTTATTAGGGGTTTTAGCAGTGTCCGAGCTACCTTTCCTGCAGTTGTCCTGGTTTTTTTTCCTCTAAAATCATACTACCGATGGGCTTCTATTATGGCATTCTGAAAATATATAGCAGGATCTTCTGGATTTTCATAGTTGGCTTCATTTCAATTCAGAGAGAAGAAATCTTGTTCTTCTTTTGTGAGGTAAACCTCACTCTCGTTATTAGAACCTAATAGGTTCAAATGACTTTCATCAATGGGTTATGTATCCCTCTCATCCTCATCAACATAATTTTCACTGAAGGGTGGCTTGATTTGTTGGTAATTTTCCCTTGGTTTATTTTGAGACTGGTCTCTCCTAAAGTTTTGGTTCTGGTTCCTGTTTTGAGGGTTTGGCTGGTTGTCCCTAAGAAGTGTTTTTTCACTCATTTTTTCCCACATCTTTGTCATGGATTTAACTAGGCCATCTATTCTAGGATCTGAGGAGGATACTTAAGGGTCAACATCGTCATGGTATGTGAATTTCTTCTCTGCTCTTATCCTAGCTCTCTTTTCAGCTAAGTTGGCTTCTGCATTTATAGCCAATCTTTGCATTTCCTCTAAGGTAGGGGGTCCTTGTCTCTTAGTTGATAATTCATGTATGGGTCGAAGCCTTCGGGAAACTTTGCTAAGGCTGAGCCAAGTGGAGGTTTGAAGTGAGGTGGGAGGGTGTTATACACACTGTTGAACCTAGTGCAGTATTCTTGGACACTTTCCCCATTTTCCCGTTTTAGATTGTTATATTCCGACAGGATTTGAATGGGGTTCTTTTTTATTTACCACTTATTTATGAAGGTTTGGTAGAGTTCTGGGAGGTCGTCGATGTTGTTCGGAGTTAAGCTCTTAAACCATTTTTTGGGTTCTCCGCCCAGGATTTGTGCAAACATCCTCATTCTGATGGTCTCATCTTCTATTTCCATGTATTCAAAGGCATCGCTAATTCTATCTACATGTTTTTGAGCGGTAGTAGCTTCAACTCCAGTAAAGTGTGGGATTTTGGATTGATAGTCATTTTTTAAAGGAGCCAAAGGGTGTGGCAACACCAAGGGTGCATACCAGGATGCCATGGCCGGAGCTAATGGATGATGTATAAAATGAGGGCTTGTAGGATGAGCTGAGGTGATTTGAATAGTAGTGGTTTGGATGGGTGTGGCGGATGTACTTGGGCTAGTGATCTAATTTTGAGAAGATCTGGGGTGGTAGGAGCCAAAGTGATGGAGAAGCTGAAAGTCGGGAGGTGTAGTAGGTGAGGCTTCTCTACTAGGACTCTGTGGCAGATCTAGGGGCTCAAGATTGTCAAAGTTTACTTTACTTTGTGACTTGCTTCTAAAAAGGGTTTTTGCTGATTTTAAGTCAAATGGAGAATCCTGCAAGGATATGAGGTGTTCAAGTACTGATCTTGCTTTACGGATGGACCTATCGGTAGCTAGGTTGCCAGTTTCAGAAGCTTGCCACAGAACCTTCTCTGGGTCATCTACTATGATAGGGGTATTTGGGTCTAGATGAGATCTGGTATTGATTCTTTGTGAAGCCAGATTTCGTATTCAGAGTTTAGAGAGGATGGTATTTGTGATTGTTTCGGATGGATGGCCTCTCTAGGGGTTTTGCTAATGTGAAGGGTGGTCAAAACAAAAATGAGGGCTAGTGGAGTCGCCAAGTGGATTTCTTTGAGAACTATGGTCCACCAAATAAACTATCAAAGATGCTTTGGGAAAAAAAGTCTTCTGGCAAACTTTGAGATGAAGACTTGCAAGGAAGAGTGATTCACTTGGTTTCAACAGTTTTCTAGGCTGTTTGGACAAGCTAATGGTTCTATTTGAAAGTTTATTTCTATTTATCTCCTATGTTTAGGTGAATTTTTCTAAATCACTAAGTTATACTTAGTTTGTCACTGATCACATAGTTTGCACCATGAGTTTTGGAAAGGATGAGTCAACAGAAAGGTGTGGTTTATGATTTTTTTGGCTTTTATGGAGTTTTTTAGGCCTGTTGGAGGCTGGTGGAGTCGCCATGTGGAAATTGGTTGCTTTTGTAAAGATGTAACTATGGTCCACCACCAATAACTAGGGAAAAGCTAATATGGGAATGTTTTGGGGTTTTCTAAGTTTTTATGTAGCCTATGAGGTTTGGAAGAGTTTCCTATAATTGAATCATCACTTTGCTAAGATGGTGAAGGAGCTAGCTTCTACTCTTCAAAAAACACTTAAGCTTTCTAAGTTTGATTGAGACTTCGGGAGTTACTAACGAGTACTTAGATTGTCACTAACTCAGAAGGTCCCACCGTGATCGCCATTATGTTAGGGAGCGGTGGGATAAGTCAATCAGATAGTATTCTTAAGGCTGCTGGAAGGTTTTAGGGAATCTAAGTTTGTTTACCACTTAGAGTCCCACCTTGATCGCCATTATGTTAGTGTGGAGATGAGGTTGTTGATTAGATAGTATTTTAAAATTTAGCAAAGTAGTAAGGCCTACTAGAGGCTAGTGGAGTCGCCAGGTGGAACTTGGTTGATTTTGTAGGGATGTAGCTATGGTCCACCACCAATAACTAGGGAAAATCCAATCTGGGGATGTTTTGGGGTTTTTTGAGTTTTTATGTGCAACCTATGGTTTATTAGAGTGTTCTAAACCTGATTCATCAGTTTGCTAGGGTGGTGAAAACAAAAAGAGTTTACTCTAAATGATTCTATGGATTGCTTTCCTGTTTAAATTTTTAAAGACTAATGAATCTACAAGAGTTTGCTAGACTGTTATGTACTCAGTTAGTCCCACCGTGATCGCCATTATATTAGTGTGTGGTGGGATAATTCAACAAGATAGTATTTTCAAAGGTCTCTAAAGGTTTAGGGAAACTAAGTTTGTTTATCACTCAGAGTCCCACCGTGATCGCCATTATGTTAGGGTCCCGTGATTTGGTTGATTGGCAAGCCAAATGACAGTGTAACATCAAGCCAATCTTTGGAGCCCAAGGACCTAGCCTTCCTGGACTCAAAGAGGGCTCTCTCTATTTGTGTAAGGGATATTTGTGTGTTTGCTTATTGTGTTCTTGATTTTAGGCTAGTTATGAAGTAGGTTTTTGGTTTTGGTTTTTAGGTTGTGAGCGATGAACTGATCAAAGACTAAGATAGGTAAAAATATGTCGGATCAATTGGGCTATGGGGTCGAAAAGGTCAAGAAAGCTTTCAGGTGGTGATACAAGGTTGTTGAAGGGTCGATTTGATTCGAGGTAAAATGGATCTTTGGGTAAAATGGAGTGATATGGACATTAAATTTGTGAAGAACAAAGGATTTCGAACATAAATAGTTTAATAGCTATCATAAACATGGTAGGGAAAACCATTAATCATGATAAATGTAACTATAAACTGATCAATGCATAGAAATAAAAATTCAAGCCATGCATAGAGATATATGACTCTCTAACTTTAGGAAATGGCTATCAGACTTGGGGGAAATACATTTAAGACAAACAAACAACTCAAATCACTATGAGGAAATGCCTAAGCATATTATTTCAAGCTATTGTGCACTTTGAAAGCAAGATTGCATAGTTTTAGGCAAAGGGCAAGATCAGTACAAGACCTCTTTGGTTCAACAAATGACAATCAAACAATCAAAGAAAAGTTTCAGAGGTGGAGCTATGACTAACCATGAGTAAGAAGGGCATATCGTGAATCATACTTAGCATGCATAAAACCATAAATGAAACAAGTAGACAATATTCTTCAGTTATCAAAGAGAAATCAAGGATTATTTGATATGACTAAGAAGGAAGAAAACATAGAATCTATTAAGAAACAAGAAATTTGAGGTGCCTCCAAGGGCATGTCTCAAATCTATTCTCTACTATCTTATAGCAAGCAAGAACATGGAATTGTGAATGAAAACTAAGAAGCATAACAAAGAGGGATACTATACCATTTTACCAAGTCAAGGAATCCAACAACAGACCTCCTTCATCATCCAAAAACATTCAAGAAACTATCCATTGCATGAGACAAGTGTTTCTTCCAAGCTTGTATAACCATATATTGCTTCTATTCATCAGGTTCAGCCTTGTTTACAATGAAAGCCTTTGGAATATATAGGCCAAGATGAGGGAAAACCTCCTAGTTCAACTTGCAATCTCATTGGCCTATCCAAAATATCTGATTTTGTCCTTGAGGCTTTGCAAAGGTCAAGGCACGAAATATCTAATAAAATATCTTAAAAATGCTAAAAAAGGAAAATAAATTGAATTTTCCTAACTAACCATGCCCAAAAATAGCTAAACGCACATGAGGAAAAGTCACTTTTGAAAAGTGAATTTTTCACAAAAATACTTAAGAAATATATCAGCAGAAAGTCCTCTATCTTGCGGACAACTTTTGGATGCCTTCCCAATGTCGAAATGAGGCATGTGATAGCTCGTTGGAAAGCTCTAAATGTATATTTTCTAAAAATTCTTATTTTTCTCCAAAATGACCAATATAAGTCCATAAAAAACTAACCTGTGTGTAAAAACCCAAAAAATAGACCTTGCTGATAAACGGGGCAGAGTGTGGAAAAAGTGGGTGTTTTTCGCCATTTTGGGGGAGAAAATAATATTCAATTGATTTGAAAATAACTGAGTATATTCCCCTGAAATTATGGCATCCAATGATACCATTTTCATCCTTTGAGGATGCCCCAAACAGAAATGGCGATGCTCATGAGTTTTAGCCAAAACCCCAAAAATGACAAAAAACCAAAACTTGTTGAATTTCGCCCAAATTTGGTGAGCATGACCCTCAAGGGTTTTCAGAAACATGCTGTGAAGATGAGGCCAAAATTTTGAGCTTTGAGGTGTCTTTCTTCAATTTTGGTGCTGGGCACCTCCTTTGAACTTCCTTGAGTTTCTCCTGTGTGGCCTTCAATTTCTGTCGGGCGAACTGATTGAGCTTCTTGTAGTGCTCGGTAATCCTCCTTTGAAGGTCCAAATCTCTATTGGCCTTCTCCGACTTCTTTTCCAAGTGATCATTCACCCTCTCGAGCCATGCTTCTCGATTGTTCTCTATCTCTTGGGTGAACAAAGTAGTGAGAGGAATAGATTGGAGAAGGGCAACTTCTTCCTCCTTTTGTTTCTCAAGGGCTCTTATGAGTCCCATGGTTCTTGGCCTCTTTCTTCTGGGATGATCTTCATCTTCGCTATCATTGAACTCACCCATGAGTTCTTCCAATATAACTTGTGCCTTGGAGGCTTCTTTTTTTTATTTGATGCGTCAGGTCTCATACACCGCCATGTGGACACTCATCTGTTTATTTTGAATTTGCAAAAAGTGATTGAAGTTTCTAACCCTCTCTAGATCTGCCCTCAAAAGATCAATTTGGCTTTATCTATTGATCAAGAGAGTCTCTAGGATTCGGGCCTCATTGTCGCTATCATCACTTTGGATTTGAATTATGTCTAAGTCCCTCTCCTTTTCATGGTTGCTTTCTTCTTTCTCCTTTGCCTTGCTTTGGGTGGCCTTCTTAGTCTTCCTCCTCTTGGGTAATTTGACAATGGGCTACTTGGGAAATTTCCCCTTGCTTCGGAGGGCCCTAGTAACATTTGGAGTTATAGTTTTAGGCACCCTTTTCCTTGATGTCTGGGGCTTGGCCACTTTTGGAGAAGAAAGCATGGCCCCTTGCCTAGGAGAGGCAGCTAGCACATGCTCTATTGGCTCTTTGCCCTTGTTACTTTCCTCATCATTCTTGCCACTATTTTGAATTTTTTCATGGCATTGCTCTTCATCACTGTGTTGTATATCATCACTATCTTTTTCTTCATGAGGCTGCCTTTCCTCACTGTGCTGCATATCATAACTGTGTTTATCTTCATGAGGCTGCCTTTCCTCACAGTGCTACACCTCTTCATCATGCTGTTGTTCTTCTTCATGAGGCTGCCTTTCCTCATTGTGCTGCACCTGTTCATCATGTTGCCCTTCCTTATCTTGCTGCTGTTCATCATCATGTTGTTCCTCCTTATCAGTCACTGTTTTGTCCTCTTTTATGCCAAACAACAAGTATTTGTTAAATGAAACAAACTCAACTTATCAATATGCTTGGGCAAATAACTCTGAAAAGATGTGTTTGTGGTTTATTTTTGAAGAAATAACATCTTGTGTTTTGGGAAAAAACATTTTTTCCTCCAACCACCTTTATTTTGTAGTTCACTGTTCTTCACAAAGTAAAACAAAACACCCTCCAATCGATTTAAAAGATCTTCATAGAATACTCTTTTTTTTGGAACTATGGAGGCTGCACTAGGTTTCACTGTTTCATCATACAGAGAGGACTCTTTATATGACCAATTTTTCAAATTAGGATCATTTTTTTCTCTTTGGAACTTCAAACAGAGTCTGCTCTCGTTTTACCTGTTTTTAGGACATTCTTCAAATTGATTGGAGATCTCTACCACTATGTTTTATGTCTTGTAATAGTATATGGTTTATCACTTTGCTTGAAGGCAGTTTTAGGCCCTTTGAAACTGATACAAACACATCCTACCTATTATTGTAACAATCTTTGGCAACATAGTGACAAATAACCTTGATTTTCTACCAAGAACTCCACTCTCCAATCATTGCTTTAGTCTTGGAAAAACATGGTATCAATACCCCTTTAGAATTTCAAAACCAGCAAGAAATAATGGAGAATACCTTGAATAATGCTTATGGCCCTTGTTTGATGAATTGAGCAGCTCCAAAGACTCTTTGAAGGCGTTTTGGATGTTTAAACAAGCGCGACGCGTTCACAGGAAAAAACGCCACGTAGTGGAGGGGTGTCGGGTCGGCCTTCGGGCAGTTGGTGATCGGCACTACAGGCACGCCGCACGGTCGTTACAGCCCTTTGTATTTTCTCTCCCAAATGCACCGTGTACTTTTCCAGGCGCACCGCGCAGGCTTGAAGGCTTCAAACTTGAAATTTTTTCCTGAAAACTAGCCTTTCTCCAATGCACAGCTAGGAGAGCGATTGTTTGTGTTTTAGAATTTTCCAATGAGACTTAGCAACGGTTTCTCCACCTTAATATTTGAAAGAGACACTTTAAATGCCTTTATATTTCACTTTGGAGGGTTTAACTATTTTGAAAGGCTTGTTTGTTTCATCAAAACATGAATCACTGATTTTGTCATTTTATTATCTTTTAAAACATCACAAAAACCAATATTTGACCAGGACTCCTAAAAGTGTTGTGGATGATACTTTTGAAGATATTCATAGATATGACCCTTTTCAAAGTGAAGAAACCATCTTAAAGGCCAAAATCTCTCTCAGTGTTTTCTCATCAAGGCAATACCCTTTTCACTGTTTGTCTATTTCTGATCTTTAAAGGAGCACTGCTTAAGATTCAAATCCAAGGCTTTTGATGCATACTTTTCCACATCTTGGAAGGAGATGATCCATAGTTATAGGACTTACTTTGACAACTTGACTCTATTGGTGTATGATGATGATTATGCCCATAGTGAAGTTGATCAAAACTGTCAGGTGCCCTTTTTGATATTTTCTTTTGACTGTGGGTAAAAAACCTTATTTGCATTCGCCCATGGCTTTTATATCTGTTGATCAAGGATAAAAGGCCTTTAGAGGCCCACAATGCGATCATATGCAACAACAAGGCTTTTTCACATGTTTCATAAAAGGTCCTTGATTGTGATAGTGATATAGCTTGATTATTTGAATTTTGTCTTGAAATTGAATCACGGTGTCATACCCTTTCCTCACACATACTGTCTCTATGTTGTTTATTTGTGAAGGCCTTCTTCAGAAGCAAGGCTAGTCTATCTCTTTGTCAATTTGACATGGTTTTGAAGAAGATCTTCATGGATAGGAAAAGAAAAGCTTCTTTGAACATCACAATATCACTACTTGGCCATCTGCTTGACAAATTTTTTCCACTCATAGTCATCCAATTGTTTTCCCACTGCACTTAAAATTTTCCTTTCAGACAGTGAAAACATATAATCAATCCTTGAAACACCACTGTTGTGTTAGTGGTTTCATCTATGGGAGAAAAAGGTGTTAAAACAAGTTTCTAGGAAGTTTGCAGCATTGTTAGCTTTGTGCCCTTTAAATGAGGCCATACCTCTGTTCCTGACCCTCTGCTTGTTAAATGAAGGAGGCCTTTATCAACCAATGACTTAACCCTTTGCTCATATTTGGAGGAGGTTTTACAAATTCATTCAACCCTTTGCTCATGCTTGGAGGAGCTTTTACATAGTGATGCCATTTAATCTGCTTTCAAGCAGTGTCATCTTTCCTTTTACTGCCTATTCATAGTTAAGCAAATAAAAGTGACAAATTGACAATATGCCATGAGGGGCACTTCTCTGAGATATGTAATCCTGCTGTTAAAATACCTTTATGCATCTTTGGACGTCAGACGCAACCTGAATAGTATCTACAGAATATTACTTGTTGTTCATAAGTCACTAACCTTTTGACTTTGTTTGCAGGAGCTCATTGAAATACCTCTCTGTCCAGTACTTGCATTCCAGGCTCAAAACCACATGAGAAGCAGTTGTCTTCTCATGTTAAGTTTAATAATGTATTCTGGAACACTAGTACACTTCTGTTTTTGAAAAAGACATTGAAACATTGTGAATCCACCTAATATCAGTTTGACCTGTGGCATGTGTATTGTTGAGACATCAAGGCTTGTTAGTGGCGCGACTTAAGGGTATATCAAGCTTTATTTGCAGAATAGTAAGTTTATCTATGACTGGTTGATATTAGACATAGGTTCTTTTGGCTTTAGGATAGTTCCCCAAGGGAGGATCACCTAAAGCGCCACTACCTAACTCAGGGGAGAATTTTTGGACAGATTTGGAGTATTCTCTTTGGAGTTGATGGACAAGTTTGTATGACTGAGACTAGATAAGGTTTGACAATTAGGTTTTATCTCATCATTGGCTAATTTTAAAATGTAGGAGGGAAAAAACGTTTATGGGTGTTTTCTAGCTGGCAATTTTGACAAATTGGAGATCAGCTGCTAGAAAACTTGGCTTTAAAAACTAGTCATCATCAATCAGGTGAAAAATACTGATGACTAACAATCATCTATACTAACACTTGGAGTGTGTTTTTCATCTTCAATAGTCAAAAAATTCAAAGGAACCTTTTCTAGTCCCTTTTTTATATATTCTTGAAAAGCTTCAACATCTTCTTGACTTAATTGACTAGAAACGTATTTGGTAATATCAGATAAATTTTCCATGCCTTGGAATAAATCATCAAATTTATCTTCTTCTTTTACAAAAGGCTTCATTTTTAGCTCTGTGATGTAATTTTTAATCACATCATTGGGATCATATAATATTCTTGGCATAAATTACAATCTCAACAACTGAATCTTGGGAACCTCTTTGTATGCATGGCCAATATTAGTCAGAGAAAAGGTGCCGCACTGTAGAGGGAAAGTAGGCCAAATAGCCTTTTTACCATCCTTTATCTACTTTGTGACACAGTTGACAAGCTGATATGCTATTTCTTTTGCAAGTAGTTTATCTGGAACATGGTAAGGTAAAACATGGGGAGAAGCATGACTCCCAAATACTCTAATATATGTGAAATTTTCTTCAGCAAACCATCTTGATATGGGAAGAATATGTACATTGGCTTCTTCAGAAACCCTTGGAGACTTTTTGTTGAAAATCATCTGATAGATGGGCAATATGACTCCATAGTAGATTTTATAGAAGTGCAAGTGGAACTCAGAATCCCAGAGTTCTCTATGGGAAATATTAATCGGGGTAGAGTTTTTGGTGGTCCATTTCCAACCCATGGTAGGAAAATTAGAAGTAAAAAAATGGCGCCCATGACATAGGTAGACATATAAAATGGAGGTATTTCTCTAAGGGAAACACTTATTTATTCCTATATTTAGCGATATGCTTGGCTAAGTAATTGGATAGAATGTCTGCCCAATTTAGAATAGATGAATTGATGATTGCGTCAATTAGGGGAACCCAATATCTTGAAAATATAGTACTATCAGGCTTGGAAAATATTCTACATAACATACCAGCGGCATAGCAATATGGGTTAGGAATTTGTGCAATTGGGTATGTACCAGACTTATCTTGCTTCAATTTCCCTTCATTGTCCTTCCATTCATGGATGAATTTCATAAGATCTGGATGTTTTTCTTTGAAAGTATGCACATACTAATTGTCGTATCTCTACTGTGGGGTTGGTAGATGATACATTGCTGCTAAATCCTCTGCTTTGAAAGAACCCATAATCTCTCCTCTCGAATTATTGAAAATTCTGTATTCAATGTTTAAGTGGTCAATTTCCCACTTAACCATGTCTGTATAAGGAAGAATCTTTGGTCTTGCTGCTATTCTATGAATGTGTGATCATGCAACATCAAAAAGGGTTGCATCAGAGGTAGAATCAGTGCCTGTAGCAGAAAATGTTTCGATCACCCTTGGTCCTTCAACTTCGAAGAGTTTGTACATTGCCTCCCAGGATGAACTACCATAGTCTTTGTTGCAAAAAGTGTCTGAAAATAATGAATACATATCTGTGTCTTCTGTGGATGATGTTTGAGAGATTTCCTTGCCTCTTTTTCTCATTTTGAACTTCTTCAACCAAGTAATTGATTTCATGAGAGCGAAGCGAATTTAACATATAGGGATTCTAATAAGAGTAAATCAATCATTTAATTCTAATGCACGCAAGAAGATGTCAATCTATCAATCATTTTTCATAATTCCTAATTTAATATATCACATGGCCTCACACGTAAGATCTATCAATCGTTTTAAATCCTCTAAGATCTTAAATTCTATTTGATATGACACAAACTGTTTTCACACGCTGAATTAATTTAATATGCAAATCGCAATCATTCCTGATAATATTTCGCAATGCTTAATCTTTAAAGGCTGCGAAATGCGCAACTTTTATAAGATGACGTTTGAATGTATATTATAAGTTGCGCGCAATGCGAATTGCGAAAAACTTAAAGTGAATGCGATTGCGAAAGATTTTATATTTCCTACTTTATTTGCTTGTCGGGTCTGCGGATATCACAACTTATATCATTTGTTTCTTAAAGCTTTATTGATTAAATAAAGTGCGATGCAAAAAAAAGGAAGAATAAAACGATGATTTTGATGTTTTTTTCAAGTTTTTTTAATTATTTGCTCTGAAAGGCTTCAAGTGCATTTCACAATCCGCATATCTTACATTTTATAATTCTTTTTGAAATAAGAGATGTAATATGCGATGCGCTTTTAAGGGAAGAGCAGAAAATTTTATTTTCTAAGTTTTTATTTTAGGAAATTATAAAAAGAATTTCCTATTTATTTCTAAAGGGTCCCTATTTATGAAAAATAAATGGGGGGTTGTTGTATAGCACAAAAATTGGCGATTCACTTGGATGAACCAGATGTCTTTGATAAATTTTTTGAAAATTCTAAACCTTTTTGAAAATAAAATAGTTAAAGGAAGGAAATTTCAAATAAATAATATCTTTGCCAAACAATGAAAATTTCTTTTATTCACTATTCATGAGAATTTATCTATAAAGATATAAGTGTGACAATCTATATCAATCCTTACTTAGTTAAAAAAGATAAAGTAAATAACCTTTTCAGATTAGCTTTATATAAATTTACTCTTTTTATCACAGATAGAGCCTTTGTTCCAATAGGCAGTTTTAAGCTTTTGGCAGGGTTACCTTTTACCCAGCTATGATCGATCTTTCAATCCAGTATTTCTAATAATTTTCATAAGTAAATTCTAATTTATGAAAACTTTCTCTTATATATTTTATCTGCTTAAAAGCCATTGTCTTGTCTTGGTAACCAAATAATGAGAATGCCATTCACAAATAGTAATTAAACTGATCAAGTTGGCTCTTGATGAGACCCCTTGTCTTTATGATATAATCTCAAGTCATTAAAATGTTTTGGTAGACAGTATTAGTAATGTCAGTTTAACTATTTGTTTATGAACATGGTAAACAAGCTCGTGATGAGACTTATTATCTTTTAAGTTTTTTTTTTTTTAAATCACCTCTTTTTCTTTTTCTCTTTTTTTTTTTAATTCCTTTTGAAAAATTATACGATTTTCCAGATGGGATGAATCATAGGTCCTTTTAAGATACGGGATGATAATGTCGAGTTTTAAATTTCTTTTCTGCAAGAAGGTTTCTTACTATATTAAAATTTCTTTTCTAGACTGATAAAAGAATATTCACGCTATATAAAAATGAGAGTTCATCAAAACAAATAACTGTTTTATTGAAATTTTATTTTTTAGAAAGATAGAATCAATCTGTCTCTCTAAATCTTTCGATTTTCCTTTCTTAACATTTTCAATTTTTTTATAGGTAAAAAAAAAAATCAAAAGAAAATTATCTGAGATTTGTTTTGAAAGGCCAACTATCAGTACTAATCAAGCTTTTATTTTTGCAATAAAAAACAAAATATTTTAATATACAAGGACAGAAGGGATTACCTCCTATGATAAATATTTTTTCAAAATTTGACCATTAACAGGAAAATAATCATTTTTGCCTGATAAATCCTGTAACAGAAATGTTGTTGGGCCTATTTCTTCAATTATTTGAAATGGACCTAGACAGAGTTTTTTTTGTGTGTTTACTCTTTTCCTCATGCATTTTGTCCCACTTCAATACCAAATCACCAATTTGGAAATTATTTGGACTGGCAGAAGCTGAATCGAATGAAGCTTTTATTATTTGTTGATGATGGATATGAGTTTGTTTGGATTTTTCTCTTTCTTCTTCCAACTTAAGAATTTGATCTTGTCTAAGTTGAAGGGAAGAGGAAGGATTTTTATCAATAAATTGTACTAAAGCAAATGATGGTATCATTACATTTATGGGTATAATTTCTTCTTTCCCATAAACTAACACAAATGGAGAAGTACCTATTGAAGCTTTGTGGGTGATTCTCTCTACCCAAAGAGAAAATAATAGTGCTTTGTGCTAATTTTTATGATTTTGTCCTATAGTTCGTTTGATGAATCTGATAAGGTTTTTATTTGTAGATTCAGCTAATCCATTACCTTGCAGGTAATAGTTAGCTGAGTATTTTAATTTAAAACCTCTTTTCAAAGCAAATTCTATCATGGAATTTCCAAAAAAGTAAGATGAATTATCAAATGTCAAAGCTGATGGGAGACCAAACCTGGTGATTATGAATTGATCAATAAAATTTGTAATATTTTGTTTATTAACCACCTTTAATGGGATATATTCTACCCATTTTGTGAAGTAATCAATTGCAGTTAGAATATACCTGTGCTTTTTTGAAGAGTTAGGAGTTATTTCACCTATAATATCTAACCCCCATTGTTCAAATGGTTGTTGGATATTTACTGGCTATAATGGAAATTCTTCTTTCCTTTCTCTTCCTATTGTAGTTTAACATACTTTACATTTTATTTCATGTTCATGTGCATCTTTAAACAGAGTTGGCCAATAATAACTAGCATGTAGTATTTTATGAGTTGTGGTATTTCCTTCGAAATGACCTCCTGCTAGTCCATCATGTAATTCCTGCATTACTTTTTCAGCTTCAGTTTATTCTAAAAATCTCAATAATACAGAATCATAATTTCTTATAAATAACACATCATCTATGAGTTGATATTGATTTTATTTAAGTCTCATAGCACACTTTGCTATATCCATTTTTCAAGAAAAATTTTAAATCAACATATTGTGATTGAGAATCGTTTAGGCTTACCTCAGACAGTTGTATTTCATTTAATTGATCTTCTTTTGTTGGTAAATGAGAGGCTCCAGTTAGCATCCTGCAAAGACCTTGCCCTTTAAAATTTTTAGCATGATGTATCTCTACATCATATTCTTGAAGTGCGGTAACCCAATTTGCTCTCTTCTCTCCTACTTCCTATTGAACTAATAATTGCCTTACTGCTGAGTAAGGTACTATTATTTTAGTATGTGTTTTTAGGAGAAAAGGTCTGAAATGTTTCAAAGATTTAAACATAGCATAAGCTTGTTTTTCCACAGCTGAATAATTTAACTCATCACCTTGAAGGTTAGAACTAAAAAACGCAATCGGTGCTTCAATGTTTTGATCATTTAACTGTGTCAAAACTGCTGCGTATGATGTATCAAAAGAAAATGTATATAATAAAAATGTTTTAAGCAAATCAAGAGTTGTTAAGGAGGGAGATTAAATGATGGATTTTTTGATTAACTCAAAAGTATCTCTTCTTTTCCCTATTTAAAAATTGAATTTTTCTTGATCATTGATTGTAGAGGTAAGATAATTTGGGAAAAATCTGGAACAAACCTTTTTACAAAATTAATTTGTCCTAAAAATTATTGCATCATTTTTTTATTGTGTGGTAGAGGAATATTTTCAATTTCTTGAATCCTATCATGGTCAATATGGATTCCTTGTTTAGAAACAATGAACCCCAATAATCTACCTTCTGATAAGGCGAAATAACATTTTTTAGGATTCAAGGAAATACCGTATTTTCTACATCTTTCAAAAATGTTTTTAGGTGATTAATGTGATTATTTATATGCATAGAGGAAACAGTAATGCCATCAAATTATATAACAACTGAGCTATTGATTATTCCTCTGAAAGCTATATCCATAGCACGTTGAAATGTAGCACCAACATTAATCAGTCCAAAAGGCATTTTTTGATATGTGTATGTTCCCCACTTTGTTCTAAATGTTTTTAATAATCTATCATCAGTATGTACCATGATCTGATTGTACCATGAAAATCCATTGAGAAAAGACATCAATTCAGATCCTGCAACTGATTGTAATATCTGTTCCATGGTGAGTAAGGGAAAATTATCTTTCTAACAGGCTTTATTTAAATTTCTAAAGTCTATGCAAATCCTAATGTCTCCATTCTTTTTCCTAACTGAAACCATGTTTGACACCCATTTTGAATGTCTAACAGGAAAAATGACTTTGGCTTTGAGCATTTTTTTTAATTCAGATTTAATTTGACTTTCTAATTTTGGATGAATTTTCCCAAGTTTTTGTTGAACAGGCTTATCATCTGAGATAATAGGTATGGTATGCTAAATTATGGAAGTATCATATGTCTTAAGATTTGAATAATCCCACACAAAGATATCTTTGTATGTTTTCAACAATTTAATGAATGACATCCTTTCTTCAGATTATAAACCAAGACCTAAGTTGATGTTTTGAGGTTTTTCTGGTGTACCAAGATTAATTAATTCAAACTTTAAAGTATAACTTTGATTTTTTGAATTGGTTACCTTCTTAAACCTACCTTTCAGATCATAGAGATCTTCCATTTTGACTACAGATTTGGGAATTGAATTAGTATTTGGTTTATCTTCAATCTGTAAATTATGTTCATGTTCATCTATGATCTGACCTTCATAATCTCTATTTGATGTAAGAAATTCTACTATATCTAGATCATTATTAAATACTCCAATTTGTTACATTGTTAGGAATGGAAGGCCTAAAAATTAACTCAATTGAAAATCTATTTGGGCTAAATTCTTCAAATGGTATGATTCTAGATGCTACATTTGCAAGTAAATCAGTGCTTGCATTTTGTAATCTAGGGACTGTGGAGATATTGAATGCAGTAAAATGGGAAGTAAGACTGTGAACTAAAGTTTGATAATGTTTTAAATGTCCAGAAATACAATGAATTGTATTTCTAACTTGTCTAACAATTATTTCAGAATCTCCATATACTTGCAAATATTTAACATTCAAATCTATAGCTTTATACAAACCTTGTATCAATGCTTCATATTCAGCAGTATTATTTGCACATGGAACTCGAGTTTACAAGCTAGCATTTTTTTCTCTCCTTGTGGATCAATTAAAATGCAACCTGCTCCTGCACCATCTTCTGATTTTGAACCATCAAAGCATAGAGTCCAAAATAAAGATTGTTTTGGAATTTGATTACTAAGATTAACACATCTAGAAGCTTCTGTTTGAGAAAAGTTTTCAATTTGAGAAATAGCAGTGTTTATTGAAAAAGGTGAAACCTGAGCATTGAATGATCTAAGAAATGATTCAGCTGAATAATTTCCTATGATATTATTGGTGAAGGCTATAGGTTCATTTGCTTCTTCTAGTTCAGTGACTGTATGTTTCATGAATTTTTCACGTTCAATTCTAATTTGATTTGGTTTTCCATTGTATGGTAACCACATGTGTGACCAATCAGTAGAAAAATATCCATGTAACTTTTTAGACCAATCCCTGCTTAGAATAAGGCCATAAAATTCAGGGATGTCTGCGACCAAAATATCGATTACTTGCAGTACCTTTGGATTAGATGATAGCCTAATAGATATTGACAACATTTATCCAATAACTTAAAATCTTGTTCTATCCAATTGAACTATATGTACAGCTGAATTTTGAGGAGTGATATTTAATTTTGTACATATCGTTCTTGGCCTAATGTTTGAAGAAGCCCCTGAATCAATAAGACAATTATGAACATTTTTGTTGAAAATATCATAAGTCAAAAGTAAAGGAGTGTGAGAAATATATCTATCACCAATTAAAACAAGATCATTGGGATTTACTTTATTTGCAGACGATGGAGGTTTTCCCATATCTTTAGAAGCTTGTGCTATAACTCATGGTTGTATAGGTTCTACGGGGATTGCCTTGAGTTCCCTAAGAAAAATTTTCTGTTGTTGCTTGAGTTTGGTCATTTCGTGTAATGAAATATTTTCTTTAGTCTTTTTCATATCTTCAACTATATTATATTCCACTGTAATTGAAGCTATCAAAGTTTTAGAAGTTGTATTAGGATCTAGTGGAATAGAATCTCTCTGAACAGTTTTAGATTTTCTAACTGCTGTTTTTTCCTTGGTGGGGAGAGATTTTTGTTTCTGATTTGATACAGTTGAATCAGAAGAAGATTTACTTCTTGTAGATACAGGCATAGCTTCATTTTCATCTTCTATGGGAAGAATGAAATCCCATAAACCATTTAATTCAACTTCTTCTTCAGATTCAAGCTCTTGTTTAGATGGTGAAGGATCTTCAGTATCTTGATCGGATTCAACGTTCGAAATTATGTTTGGAGTTTGAGATGCTGAAGAAGGGTTTTTCTTAAATGGGCGAAATGATTTTTTAGGGGTTGAGGTTTCAGCAACCTATTTATTTATTTCAATCATATCATTTGACATAATCTTTAATAATTTTTGAAGACCTTCAAGATCAAATGGATCTTTTGAGACCTTCTTTTTTGAATCTTGACTAAATGTCACTTTCTTATATTTCTTGTCTTCTATCTCTGAACCTTTTTCTAATGCTAAGATTCTTTTCTCTACAGCAAGAGCTTCTTTCATGTTATCTAAAAGGGTAGCTTTACCAACTCTATCTACAAAAATAGCTATATTAGAAGGCAAATAAGAAATATACCATTCTATTTGTACATTAACAGCAGGTTTGGAAGCAGTTGGAATTTTGTTTAATAACTTGTTAAATATGGAGTTGAAATATTTGATCCTTTCCCTTAATTTTTTTTTAATATTGGAAAGAGCATTGATTAGGGAGGCAACAGTTCTATCATCTCCAAATTTTGCAGGGAAAACTTGCTCAAAAGTTGCCCGATCGGCAATAGATCCTGTTGGAAGTGAAAAGTACCAGGATCTTGTAGATCCTTGTAAAGTATAATGAAAAAATATAACTACAATATCTTCATGAGAAACTCCATTTAAATTCATGGCTAACATAAAACTATTGATATGTTCTTCTGCAGGAAGACCATCATCTGGATTATATTTAGGTAACCATTTTTTTGGATGATCCGGAAGAGGATTTGGATTGGCTATTAATATAGCACTAGGATTAGTCCAAGGTCGATTAGCCATAATTGGATTTTAACTTTGTGAAGATATAGAAGTAGATACAGAAGTAGGGGGAATGAATGAAGAACTTACAACTGGAACAATACTACTTGTAACAACACTGATTGTTTGAGTAGAGGAAATGGAAGAATGAGAAGATGGATATTGAATAAGAGGATGCGAAGAAGTAACTGAAGGGAAATTTGATGTGACTTCACTTGTATCTGACTTAGATCTGGATATAGGAACTTTTTTGTGAAATGATTCAATTGGAAATTCAAAAGGTGGAATTCCAAGTTTCTCACTTTTAGAACTAGTTAATATACCAGTTTCTCTAAATAGAGAAGTAACACTTTCCTCAGAAGCTTCTGGGTTAATAGGCTTTTCATTAGAAATAGATATTAATTCTTAATTCTGAATTAAAGACTGAACTTTGGGAGACTCGGGAGTGAATTATGAGGCAGATGACTGTCGAGATATTTCAGGAGATGATGGAAAGGTTTCGACTATTTCTGATTTTTGAGTTGGTGATCTAGAATGTGATTGGGAAGTTGTAGAATTCTTTTGGGGAGATCGACTCTTGTGAGGGCTTCTAATTTGACATTTAGAATTATATTCCATTCATAGTCACCCTCCTTCTAGCGCCAAAAATGTTGAGGCCTCAGAAATCTGTGGCAACAAAAAGGGGGATAACCACCCAGTTTGGACCTTAAGACAACTCCTTTTTCGTTTGGGATAGTGGCTCCAACTAGATATAACGGGACCAGTTTCCTAGACTTGGGTTTTTGTTTGATTGTTGGGTTTCTCTCAAAGGATTTGCATGAAGAATTACTAAAAACTAAAGAAAATTTATTCTAAAATGAAAAAATTTGAATTTAAGCCTAATTTAATATAACCCGAGATAATACTAATTTGATGCGATCTAAAATGATATCTATTCAATATGTGATGATGAAGATCATCACAGATTTAATAGAATTATTACTTTGTAAGATGATTCTCTTAAAAAAATAGTTAATCAAAATAAAATGAGAAATATATCGCATATATCTGATGACCATATATAAAACAAACTAATTTCTATCTTTATATCATACAATAGTGTAACATATATTTCAGATAAAAGAAATTGATTTCATATATAATTCATGAAAGCTGGATTCATCACTAATGTTCAAACCAGAATTAGCATACATGATAATAGTACCAGATGTGTATTTCTTTGTTCATCTGATCAGCGATAATAGGCCACATTCAACTCCTCTATCAATAAGTCTTTCAAAGAATACAAAATTGCATCAACATTGATCAACAAAATGATATATATAACTAAAAAGGCCGTGTTCCATTACTTTATCAAGGCATGCACAAACTTACTTACAATTAAGCATTTTTTGCAAATGTTCTCAATAAAATTCTAGACCTTTCTCTAAATGCATGAGAAGGGTTTAAATACTAAACTAAATACAAACTAAAATTAAATTATTACAAAAATGTAGAGGAGGTTTCAAACAACCTTTCTCTTAAAACTTAACTTAAACAGTAATCTAGGAACTTTGAACTAACAATCCTAAGTTTGTGAATCCTGCCCTTCTTTCTGAGTGTGATCACGAAGTTGACAAATATCTAGCATTGTTTTAAGTTGAGCTAGTTGTGATATCCGTGAACGAATCTGTCCCTTGAAAATAGGATTTGAGATTATTGACTGAGATCTTTTTGCTGAATCTGTAAGAGTCTGAAGAGTTTGATGTTGATGGTAAGGTTTGATTAAAAAATTCCAGTAATTTTCCTGATAAAACTTATTAACTTTTTTGATCATTTTCTCTTGTGTATCTTCTCTCTGTCTCCTTTTAATTTCTACTTCCCTTGTTCCTGAAAACACATCAAACGTGTTTTCTTTAGGAAGTTCTATTTTAAACAATTGATCACATATAGACTGAATAATCTCATTTTATTTCTTGGACGTCTTGGCCACTGCTTTCTTTGCTTGATTAATTTGTGCTCTCCATTCTGCGAATAACAATTCTTTGTGAAGCTTATCTATTGGTGGTAGATTAACTTTTTTTCCTGTACCTGAATTTTTCCACTGAATGTGCTCTTTGATTTTATTTTCAAGTCTTTCACATTCCAGTTTCTGAATTGTTATTTGTTGAATCATTATCTTATTGGAATCACAATAAGAATCAATCATGTAAGCTTGGTGAAAAAATATTTCTTGTTCTTTCTTTAACATAGTGTTTACATCAAAATTTTCTTTATTGAAGTTTTCTAACTATGGTTGACTCTGTAATTCATCCATTTCTCTTTCTAGATGTGCTTGCTTTTCATTAAGCTATGTCTGAGATTTCAATTTGAGGCTTTCAATATCTTCATGAAATTGAGCCGTGCTTATTTTGAACTGCTCAATGGACTTTGCTTTCTCTTCATTTAGAAACTGTTCTAATTCTTGTACTATGGATTCTTTTTGTTTCAAAAATATTCTAACCTCAGTAGCTTTATCAACAGTAGCGGTGGCATATGCCCCTGCATATTGTGATAACTTGGTTAGATGTTTAGTGGGATCATCTGAGGAATCCTTCCAAAGTACATCGACTGATTCATTTGTTGGTTTTGGAGTTGTTTCATCAATCCTTCTTCTTTTATTTCTTTTAACGACAAATTTGTAGCTAGGACTATAGAAAATGTCTAATGACAGAATATCTTCAATCTAAAAAACTATCTGATCTCTAGGGTAGGCCGGTATGATTTCTTTTTCATGCACTGCTGGAGCTATTTGTAGTAGATTGACAGTCAACTATTTTTTGTGAAGGTTCTTGTGTTTGAAAACTTGACGTTTTATCAATTTTGAGATTTTCTTTGGGAGTCTTTATTGCTTTAGAAAATTCTTCCCCTTCATTCATCAAATCTTTTACTTGAGATGGCTTGGACTGATACAACATGTTATGACTACGTTGAACTATTTCCGAATCTGATTTTGTCCCATTGTTCTTTGTTTTCTCCAGCACTTCTATCTCTTGAAGAATTTGGTCAATTTCTGAATTTGCTTTCTTAGATTTGGATTCCTCAGATTGATCCGAATTATCAGACTTCTACTGTGACTGACCTAACTCATTTTCAGATATATCTTTCATTTCATCATCTATACTAACACTTGGAGTTTTTTTTTCATCTTCAACAGTCAACAAATTCAAAGGAACCTTTTCTAGTCTCTTGTTTCTATATGCTTGAAAAGCTTCAGCATCTTCTTGACTTAATTGACTAGAAACATATTTGGTAATATCAGAGAAATTTTCCATGCCTTGGAAGAAATCATCAAATTTACCTTCTTCCTTTACAAAAGGCTTCATTTTTAGCACTGTGATGTAATTTTAATCACATCATTGGGATCATATAATATTCCTGGCATAAATTCCAATCTCAAAAACTAAATATTGGGAACCTCTTTGTATGTATGGAAAATATTAGCCAGAGAAAAGGTGTCGCACTGTAGAGGGAAAGTAGGCCAAATAGCCTTTTTACCATCCTTTAACTGCTTTGTGACACCGTTGACAAGCTGATATGCTATTTATTTTGCAATTAGTTTATCTGGAACATATTAAGGTAAAACATGTGGAGAACCATGACTCCCACATACTCTAATATAAGTGAACTTTTCTTCAACAAACCATCTTGCTACGAGAATAATATCTACATTGGCTTCTTCAAAAACCTTTGGAGCCTTTTTGTTGAAAATCATCTGATAGGTGGGAAATATGACTCCGTAATATATTTTATAGAAGTGAAATTGGAACTTAGAATCCCAGAATTCAACAACAAATTATCCCTTTATACAATGTCACCAAGTGGGGAAAAGCAATAATTTTGGCCCCAAAAATGATATTTTCTGAAGATTGAGTTATAATAGTGAAAAATAACTATTTTTCCCCTTATAATAGGCAATGTAGGACATGCATGCAAAATATTTTCAGAAAAAAATGCCTTTAGCCTAGTTAAATAGGCCTCCCATGCTCAAAACAACTTAAAATTGACAAAACCCCAAGACAACAACAGACAGAAATTGCTGCATAAGAGACTGCACAGTCTAATGGAGGTAAAACTCATAAAATAGGAAGAGAAATAAGATATTCTTATTATATTACTCAATGAGGCATAAAAACAGAGATCTAATCTCTTTTATACAGATCCAAGAAGAATCGACAAGGGTTTCTTGACAGAAATGATATACAAGAAAGAACTGCTGCAGATCTGTGGCTGAATCATGTTGTTTAGCTGAATATATACATAATTATGGTTTTACATGCAAATAAATGGTTGTATACTCTCCTCCTAGCTCTCCCAAAGAAAGGTTGATCCTCCTCTTAGGAAACTAGCTCCTCAAAATGGGGTTTTGACCCCTCCCACTGCACACCTTAAGAAATAACACAGTTTTCTGAAGGGATTTTGTTTTTTATGAAGGAAATTTCTTGGCCCAACACCAAGTAGTGGAAAATTCAGCTCAAAAATATCCTCTTATATTTCTTAGACAATATCTCCAAAAAAGAGTAAGGAATCCCCACTCGGGAAAACCCTTGCACTAAGCAGTGCAGCAAAATTAGCTAAACAGCCAAAGTATGCAGGAAGCCTAAAAATACCACATAGAATATAATCTCCAATCTTCCCATATGCTTTCCATCTCCTCCATTATATAATTGATGAGCTTCCTCACCAAGAGTCCCGCCCACTATGAGGTTGCTTCCATGCAAAGGTTCCTCCATCACAGTTACGTTGTCTTCATTAGTGAGGGAAATCATTTTACACCGCAGTTTGATCTAGTAAAGCTTGATTGGATCAATCTTGATAGGGTCATCCTTGATTGAGTATTCATGCCTTGTATCCTTTCACACTCAAGGTGTCTTCATTTTGACTAGCTAGCTTGATTTTCATTCACATTGAGCTGTCTTTATTTAGGATCCACTCTTTGAGGATAAATCATGTTGACTTGGTCAAACTTAACCTTGTCCACATAGTTTAGACCTTGTTCACACATGTGGATGCTTGATCTGGTTATTTCATGATCCATTTTCACACTATGAGGGATTTTTATTCATACTTAAGCAATTTATGAGCCTCCTTGCCCATTTATTCATCCATCTAGGTTAAAAAAAAAAAAAAATACTCCTATTAGCTGCATGCTAATTTAGGAATATTACAGTCTTCCCCTCCCAAATGTTTCTTGTCCTCAAGCAACTGCAAGGGTGCTGCAAAATCTCCCCTCTTCTCATTGTGGCCTTCTTAAGACAGAAGTAATGACAATCATGGGGAATTCCATAATCAATGAAGGTCTCCCACCCCCATGCTATCATCCAAATAAAATGAATTACCTCCCAGCATGGTAATCCATAGAAAAGCTCCTCCCTAATACATATTAGAGGCATGTCCCAAAAAAACATATGGCTCACCCTACAAAGAAACAAGTGATCTATCATAGTGACCATATAATATCTCATGCTCCCATTGAAGCATGTAGTGCAAGAAGAGTGGGAAGCCCCTTTCCCCAAGGACACATCCCACCAATGTGCCACTCCTCCAACCATGTTCCTAAGATTAATAACATTTCCAACATATGGAATCATGATTAGCATCATGCTAGCTACCATATATGATAAAGGAGAAGGAAGGTGTCTTCTTATGTGCAACCAGCGCAGTTTTACCCTTAACTTCCATAGAATAGGATATGAAAAGTGCCTCCCCCAAAACTTGTTTGTTGATCCTCCCTCCTTGCATGCTTGGAGAAGGTGAATAATATTAGGTGGAAAGGATTTACACCATGAAGAGTGCTTCTTCCCTTCAAGATTCTTCAAGGCATGATCATTATCAATATAGTTCATGGCCTTAAGTGGCCTATGACACCCATCATAAATAGCGCTCTCTCTTGGAGCAAAGCCCTTCAAGTGAGTGTTAGAAAAATGCAAGCATATAGGAAATAAATCATAATTTTCAGAGATACAATCACTTCCACACACTTGTTTTTCATTAGTGAGGTAACTCATGGATGAGTTCCCTCTCACTTTCAATGAGTAAGGAGGTGTGAATGATGAATCTTCTCAAGAGCTATGTCCCTCCTTATCTAACAAATAATCCATGCACTTCTTCATATGAGAGTGCACCTCTTATTTGAAACTCTCCCACATGAATCCATCTAAGATAGTATGATATGCTCTAATGAAACCAGTGAGTTTGGAAAGCAGGATCTCATAGGTTGCATTTAGTAGTTTCTCCTTGAGCTTGGAGCCTCTAACCAAATAGATATGATAATGGAAATAAATGACTCCCTCAAATACCTTATACCTCCCATCCATTACCTTCCCATCATGAACCTCAATTGTGAAAAGGTCCTTGGAGTATTCCATCATGAGTTAGGAATCCCAATAAGGATCTAGGCTTCCCAAAAATGACAACGCCGTAGAGGCCTGAAATGCAACCCCTGTCATATCATGGCTCTCCTCTTTGACATGCTTGATGTCAAAATCATATGTTGGAGTATTATAATCTTCCATTTGCTACCTCTTTTGCAGCTGATCTTGCTCAAGACAATATTGAAGCGGGTGGAAATCAACTTCCGCTTGGAAAGTCCTTGTCTTCCAATACTTCCTTAATTTGGCCCATTCATGAAAGAGTGTTAACATCCTCTTTTCATGTTCAGAAATCTCCTTTGTGAATGAAGATACCATGGGCTTCCCCAAAGATATGGAGTTTCCATGTGCCCTAATTTCCATGCCATCATAGAATTCTGATTTCTCCTTTCTCAGCGCAGATAACAGAGTGGGAGATAGCAATGTCCATTTCAGAAAATTTCTTACCTCTCTTTTGAATTCATGAGAGATTCTTTGTGCTGTGCTGGTTTCTCCCAATGATCCTTCCTTAGCCAAGTATGAAAATGCTACCCATAGTTGAGAGAACACTTTATTTTTTATCCAATCAAGAGGTGCTTGAGGTGCTCTTGTTCTGACTGCGTTATCATCTCCTGCCTTTCCTTCCTCCTCTTCAATAGTTGAAGTTTCCCCATCATCAATAAGAGACCTTAGATCTCGGTCTTCTATTGAAGGAGGAATATTCATGCCTTCCTCTTGAGAAGAAAGCCCTTCATCAAATGGAGATATTTCCCTTGGAAAGGTATCAAACAAGCTTACACCCTCTTCCATGGTTTTCAGAAATGGAGTTGGATTTATAGACCCTTCCAACTCATGCAAAAGATTTGTTTGATAGTTTCAATAGGAGATGTTACACATGAAGTTTCATCAAACCTCTCTACTAATATTTCAATAAAATTTGAATAAGTAGGTGTATTTTCATTTCTTAAGGAAAAATATTCAAACAACCACCAAGCATATGCTTTACCTTCAAAATGCAGCGCTGCTAATTTGATGGCTTCAATTCCTGAAACTTGATGTTGTTGCACAAAGTTGTGTAGCTCCTCCACCCAAACCCTAACTGGACATTTAGGTGATCCATCAAAAGTAGATAGAAATAATCTACCCACACCATGTTGCTTCCCCTTTGTGATTTTTTCCTCCTTGATCTTGCAGAACCCTTGGAAGTTCAAGAGATCTTTTAACTCCTTAGATTGAGCTTCATACTCCTGCAAATAATCACCAAGAGTATCTCTCTTTGGCACATCTTCTTTCTTCCTCTTCATGAAGAAATTGTTGATAGAACATGGCAGATCTGATGATATGAATAAGTGCTCATATCCATAATATGAGGACTTAGAACCTTCCTCTTTTATAGATCTTGCTGAGGGATTTTCAGGTTTCTCCCTCCTCATTTCTTTGATGCCCTTGCTTCCATCCTGCAGATTTGGAAAGAGAAGTTTTGAGAACCTATTTTCTCCAGAACATAAAGGTTTTTTTTTATCTCTCTTTCAGATCTCCTCCTCCCCATGAGAAGACTCAATAATGCTTGAAGCTCACAGGCTGAGCCAAGAATGTTTCTTTGATACCACTGTAATATTCCAAAATAGGGATTTCCTACAATAATAAGAATACCCTAAGGTATTACAAAGTTTGAGAGAAGAAATTAATCAACTAATGTAGTGTATATAAACACATATCCATCGTAGAACAATCACAACAACAAACTATGCCTTTATACAATGTCACCAAGTGGGGAAAAGCATCAATTTTGGCCCCAAAAATGTTATTTTCTGAAGATTGAGTTATAACAGTGAAAAATAATGGTTGTGTCCCTTAGAATACGAAATTTAGGACATCCATGCAAAATATTTTCAGAAACAAATTCCTTTAGCCTAGTTAAACACGCTTCCCATGCTCAAAACAGCTTAAAATTGACAAAACCCCAAGACTACAACACACAGAAATTGCTGCATAAGAGACTGCGTAGTCTAATGGAGGTAAAAATCAGAAAATAGGAAGATAAATCAGATATTATTATTATATTACTCAATGAGGCATAAAAATAGAGATATAATCTCTTTTATACAGATCCAAGAAGACTCGGCAAGGGTTTCTTGACAGAAATGATATACAAGAAAGAACTGCTGCAGATATGTGGCTGAATCATGCTGTATAGCTAAAGCTCTACATAATTATGGCTTTACATGCAAATAAATGGCTGTAGAATCTCCTCCTATCTCTCCCAAAGAAAGGTTGATCCTCCTCTTGGGAAACTAGCTCCTCAAAATGGGGTTTTGACCCCTTCCACTGCACACCTTAAGAAATAACGCAGTTTTATGAAGGGATTGCATTTTTGCTGAAGGTAAGTGCTTGGAACAACACCAAGTAGTGGAAAATTCAGCTCATAAATCTCCTCTTATATTTCTTAGATAAGATCTCCAAAAAAGAGTAGGAAATCCCCACCCAGGAAAACCCTTGCACTAAGCAGTGCAGCAAACTTAGCTAAACAACCAAAGTATGTAGGAAGTCTAAAAAAAACACATAGAATATAATCTCCAATCTTCCAATATGCTTTCCATCTCCTACATTATATAATTGATGAGCTTCCTCACCAAGGGTCCCACCCACTATGAGGTTGCTTCCATGCAAAGGTTCCTCCATCACAGTTACATTGTCTTCATTAGTGAGGGTAATAATTTTACAGATCATTTTGATTTAGTCAAGCTTGACTGGATCAATCTTGATAAGGTCATCCTTGACTGAGTCTTCATGCCTTGTCTCCTTTCACACTCAAGGTGTCTTCATTTTGACTAGCTAGCTTGATTTTCATTCACATTGATTTGTCTTTATTTAGGATCCACTCTTTGAGGATAAATCATGTTGACTTGGTAAAACTTGACCTTGTCCACATATTTTAGACCTTGTTCACACATGTGGATTCTTGATCTGGTTATTTCATGATCCCTTTTCACACTATGAGGGATTTTTATTCATACTTAAGCAATTTATGAGCCTCGTTGCCCATTTATTCATCCATCTAGGTTTTAAAAACAAAATTAATATTCCTATTAGCTGCATGGTAATTTAGGAATATTACAAGGAAGCATGGGAGTCGCTTTATGTAAGTCAAAATCCATTAGGCATGAATCGGCAGGGTCGATTGCACCTAACGCAAAAAGTAAGGTTTTCCTTTTCTTTGGGTAAAATTTCAAGACTTATAAAGCAGACATGGTAGCGAGGGACTGTGCTAAGTTTTCCATGAAGCTATAATTATGGGCCACTTTGGAGTGGTTTCCTGCTCGCCTTATTGGTCCCTTAGCCATTTTTTGCGAAGGTTCAATAGGCATTTTTGATATAGTCAATGGTGCTATAGGTGCACTCATGCTAGCCCCTAATGAACTGGTGTCTAGTGGGGTATCGTAACTTTGATTTTATGTTTGAAAGAGAAATTCATCGCCAGTCATATATATTTCTTGGTTGTTTTTTCCAGAATCATCGAGGGGTGTTTGTTGTTGTTGGGTACTAACCGCCCCTTGGTGGGGGAAGGGCTCTTGCATTGAATTTGTTTGTTGTGTATGTCCCTCTTGTCCTCAGTTACCCTGAAGCTTCATCATCTTGAGGAGTTCAGGACAATGATGAGTGTAATGGCCATACTCACGACAAATTGCACAAGAGTGGCTGGTCTTAAGATTAGCCCTCTTTTTCTACCCTTGGGAGTTGCTTGGCTCCTGGTTTTGATTTTGGTTGGAGTTTCCCCCAGCCTACGATCGTGGAGGGAATTGTTGGTTATTTCCCCCCTTTCCAGGATTTCCCTTTTGTTTATTTTTGGATTTTTCCTTTCTATGTGAGGATAACTAGGATTTTCCTGGTCATATGATTGGCGCAGTTGGGCCTAGAAGGCTGCACAAAGTTCACAGGTGAATTATATTGCATTGGGGAGTTTTGTGTTGGGGAGTGGGGATATTGAGGTCCCTTTTGTTATACGGAATTATGAATTATGAATAAAAAATTATTCCCTAAATGTGGTGCGCATTTAGAACAATAGATTAAAGACTTTGCAACTACTTTTCCTAATAGTAAATAGACACACATAATACATTAAGAAATTTATTGCAGTCCAAGAACTTCCTATTGTCCTTATGTCACTCTTGTTTTGGCTTCAAATCCAAGCTATATCGCCAAAATATTTCCTGCAATAATGAACCCTAAACAAAAAAGAGATTGTAATATACAAATGGCTATTCACGTTAATCAGTTAAATCAATGAAACGTGAAACATATACAATAGATGAGAATCCATAATATGAAAGACAAAAACTTATACATATACATATGTGGGAAAGTAAGAAGCAATATTTCTTAATGGATAGAAGGGGAGGTTACAACCACAGATTGATTTGTTGTCACCAACTCTAGCATTATCCCAACCTCATCATAATGAACATCTCTTCAACAACATATCACTCAAATCAAACCCTCAATTGAGAATACAACAACATTTCTCTACAAAATTTCTTCCTTCTCGAGCACTAAGATCTATGCTCAACTTATAGATGAGTTGAAGGTAGTTTCATAATCAATGAATTTCTAATAATAGGCAATACGTGTTCCTAAGCTCATAGGTGTTGAATGGACATATGGTTTCAAATTTTGACACATATGCACTCTTCTATAAGGCATTTGCCATGTGGATGTTCCAGAACAATGATAATTTCTCTCCCAATTGACCAATGCACCCTTGAGTGTTGGGAAGTGATTTGCAGAGCACCCTTGAATGGAGGTAGCTGCATATGAAAAGCAGTTAGTCCCTTGAGAGACTACGATGGTGAGCTCATAGGTGATATAACATGTCCTTCAAATCTTGGAAACCTTGAAATGGAAGTCATGGATGATTTGTTCTCGTTATTTTTCTTAGGGCATTTAGCAAATGAAATGATAGGGGATGATAGAGCCTATTTATTGGTTCTGGGGATGATGTCCAGTTTAACTAGGTCATTAGGAATGATGCCCAAATTGACCTATAATAGATTTCCCTCTAAAGCATGGAGTTAGAATAATAATAATAATATTTTTTGAGTGATATAATTTACACTATGATGGGCTGGAGATGAAGCAGAGTGGCGACCTGCATCAATATTACAATACATTACCTCATGATATATCCTCTTGATCACAAATTTCTAAGGGAAGGCATTCCCATGCTCAACACATAAACTATCTAATAACATGTACATAGTTCAGAAAGTCATCTATACTAGAATTTTTCCCAATACAGACATGCCTACAGATATAGGTCCATGTTCAGATGACGATCTGTATGTAATGTAACCGTACATATGATGTGTACAACAATCCTGAAATCACAACCCCGATGGCTAAAACTAGATCTGGGGTCTTCTTATCTTGTTCACTCGATCATTCGGGTACAAGTCTAGCCATGCAAAAATATGATTTGTAATCAAACATGGTAATAAATCATTTCATTACCAGCCAATGATGTGAGTTGCTAACAAATGCAAGAGAACCACCATTGATGTCAATGTCCCTCAAGGTAATAAAGTAAATTTTGTAAGGCGTGAATATATGATTTGATGTTGAACGCCAAACAAAATTTTTCAATCAAAAGTCTGGAAGCGAGGATCTTGTCGATGTTGTAACAAGCCTCATGGTACTGGAATATGATGTTTATAAGTGAACTTCCTAGATAATGATTTTTCATCGACAGGAAGTCACTTTATTTTGAAAAGGGAGTTACTAATTTTGGAGACAAAGGTATGACTTGATATAGCAATGTTCAGGGATGACTGTCATGAGAATTAAGGTTTATGAGTATTGCAGAAGGATGAGTATTCACTGGATGACTTCTCTTGAACATATCGGTGACACTGAGATGAGTTGGCAGCATTGACCCAAAACTGAAGTGAAGGTATGATGAACGATAGGTATGAATGAACCGTCAAGAAGATTAGCCAACCCAAACAGTCATGGTGATGGAGTGAAGCATCATGTTCAAGAGCAACCTGCTACCATAAAAAGTTATGTTCACTTGCCCAAATTTTCCCCGGTTATTTTTGGACCAGTACCTCTTTATTTTTTAACAAGCTTGAGGAGGATAACATATGTTAGATCTATAATTCAACCCTTTGGGCGAACAATGTATCACTATTTAATAATTTAATGAGTCTAATGATGAATGAAACTCGATTCTTTCCATGATCGAAAAGCTTGTTGCTATTTTATGTTTTAACGAGCCTAACGACAGTGACAACCCAATCCTTTTTCATATTTAGAGAGTTTGAAAAAGCGGACGAAAGAAAACTCCATAAGTACTTTTTCGTAAAGTTGTCGCTCAGATCCGAAAAAATGTAAAATAATATCTGAGATAACCTCCTATCCATGTTTGACTAAGGCATTCCTTTTTCATAAATAATCTGTCTCAGTTTGGAAAAGGGTTAAACTTATACTGAGTAGATATCAATTCATTTAATTTTACGAGCTCGAAAAGACAAGTGCTCGGAAATATTTTCATATTATCGGAGTTTGAAAAGAGCTAAAAGAAGACTCCAAGGGTTCCTTTTTCATTGTTATTGAAGCTCGAAAAAGAGATAAAAGTGTGCTTCAAGTCCTTTTTCGTTTTTAACAAAGCTCGAAAAATAAGGATAACAGTATGCTTTGTGGTCAAGTCATTCTTTGAAATAAATTTGCATGACTAATATGTTCATCAGTTGTAAAACCTATTCAAAACAACATCAAATGGATTAAAAATACATGTTTCATGATAAAAATAGAATAAAACCATAGTCACAACATTAAATATGATTTTCAAGTAATCAAATGACTAATAAAAAGAGTTTTACTATTCATTTTTACCATTTGAAAGTTACCATTTGCATTTTGGAGCTATGAACCTGTTTTTGCCCTCGAACTTCAGTCGTTGATTGCGATTGTTTCTGTGGACGGTTTTCATCGCCGTTTGATCCAGGTTAGTGCCATGAACCCTCTCTTTCTTTCAGTAGTCAATTCATTTCCTTTCATTCCAATTTTTAGGGATTTGGGCCCTTTAGGGTAAATTATTTTTCAAAAGAGGGAAACACACCCTTGAGCATCGAAAACTGCATTATGGAGCACCTAAATTGAAGGCTAGGTGCATATGCAATGCACTGTCCCTTTTTCAAGACTGCGTTGGGCACAATTCTCATTTTTTATTCTTGCAATGTACCAAAAATTTGCCTAATTTTTTGCATGAAAAGGAGTCTAATGGTTCTCATGGTTATGTTTCAGGATTCCATCAGACTAGAATGATGATTACTTGGAGAGAAAGAGGGCATGAAGAACAAAATATGGTTTCCCTAAATGATCTAGGTACAGTAAGAGCCCTAAGAGATTGTGGGTTATTAAAGTACTTCCGCTTGTCAGGGATGAGACAACAAATATAACTCTTAAAGTTCTTTGTTTGAGCATGGGATCTAGTTATAAATGCATTTCACATTAGGAACAAAGTGGTTCCTATTACAATGGAGGATGTATACTTTCTTACAGGCTTGTCGAGGAGAGGCATGCCTATTTCCCTCTCAGGTTCTGCTCTCGGAGGAGAGATTGTGAGAGATTATTTTTTGCAATATTGCTATCGAGGGGTAGAGTCAAGCAAGGATGGGAAAACAAACATCTGTGACATTCAAGATTTTCCTTTGAGAACCATTCTTTTCATGATCACAAAAATTTCCAGCACTGTTACACTACATGTAGTGAATAGATCATATATGCAGTATGCGCAAGAGTTCATGGAGCCAACAGTCTTCAACTGGTCTAAAGCTGTGCTTTCTCAGATAAAAGAACAACTGAACAAGGAAAAGGGAGGAAGGAAGAAAAACTTCAGTTACGGTTCGATCGTCATTTCATTTTCCCTAGATAGGATTCCACTAATGCAGCCTCAACATGTGACACTAGGTGTGTCTAACCATAAAGATCCGAGGATGCAAAGATGGGTAGAAATAATGGTTAGGCATGCAAGCCAATCGTCCATTGTGTTCTCGACTTTGTTCTTCACATGGTTTAGGTGACAAGTTATCACCATCAATGAGTATTCATATGCAGGCATCGATTTCCAAGGAGATCTAGACTTAGCTTTACCAGAAGGCGCTCAGTGGGGTGCAATAGGTAAGAATGTTTTGACCATGTTTTTGATTTTTCTAAGGTTTATACAATGTTTTTTTATTTTGATTTTTTCCCAAGACTAAACTAAAGTTTTAATGTAATGCAAATGTTGGTCGAGTTCAACCGGTGGAGGAACCAAAGCATGGGGTAGATGAGCCAACAGAGAGGGCTGTCGGGAGAGCATTCCTTCAAGATCTAGACATGGCTGAGACTCTATCTAAGCTTTAGTAGCACATAGAGGGGTTTACCTTTGGGATTCTGGATTTCCATATCAAAGAGTTACTCATGCGACTACAATGCCACACTATAAGTGTTCCTAGCCACTGGATGTGGCTACTGTGTAGGATATCTAGACCTATAGCATGCTACCATGAGCATCACTAGTTTACTTTTGACATTTTTCATACATTTTTAGGTCATATGACCAATGTGTATTGGGCACAAATTTTTGTAAAACCTATAACTATCTATCTATTTGATTTCTGTGTTTTCCTATGTTTATTGCGCAATCCTATTCAATTATGTGAATGTTTCTTTACATGTGTTGCAAATGTATGTCTAAAACTTGATTAGCCCAAGAATCAGTCAATGTGTTCAAATTTCTGGAAATGTGTTGATATTGAATAAAATAATAGTATCTTTCCAAAAGTCGAACTCTTAGGAACAAACAATGTAATGTTGGATTTCTAACAGTATAAACACTAGTAATTTTTGATACCACAAGTTGTGTGTCTAACCTTATGATGATGCGGTTAATACCAAATGAAATGGCATCAGAGAGAAGTTCGATCAACGCACTATACTCAGCGATATTGTTTGTCGATCTACCAATACAAATCCCTTGAAAACTCACTAACCCGTTGTTCGGAGCGATAATGGCCCATGCTGTAGAGGATAGATTCTGCGTACTATGAGTAGCACCATTAGCATGTCCATAAAATGGTTCCAAAGATTCAAACATCTGGGATGAAATGTAAATTGGATTACTAGAGTCAAGAAAAATCTAAAAACAAACTAAGACAGTGAATGCAAATCAACAACATATATATACAATATAATACAAAAAATTACTACACTCATGATTAAGCATAGTAACGTTTCATATACAACCCATTTTTGGGCTGCACCAACGAAATTCCATCGTAATCCACCAACTCATAGGTACCCTTAGCAAGAAATCCTTTGGAAATATAGGGGCCATGCCATAATGGCTCAAATTTCCCTGTACCTATTACATCAGCTTCTTGATCATAAAGAAGGACTAAGTCACCCTCTGAGAAAATGCGAGGCTGGACATTTTTGTAGTATTGTGCCTTTATACATGTCTTATGCCCTTCATTGGCCAATTGGGCTTCATGATGCATTTCATCAAGATGGATGAGGTTAAAAATACTTGCTTCTTCTTCTAAGGTGTCAAGTAACAAGTTGATTGCGAGTTTTAACGACGGTATTTCACATTGGATTGGTAATATAGCTTCTAGACCATACACCAATTGAAAGGGGGTAAATTCGGTTGCATTTCTCATTGAGGTTCGGTACGCCCACAAGGCCAAGTACAGGATCAAATGCCAATTTATTTTACGAAATCTTATCATTCGTTGAAGCATACGTTTAAGAATCTTATTGATAGCTTCAAATTTTCCATTTGATTATGGATAATAAGGAGTAGAATTATCATGCGACAATCCTAACTTGGCAGTAAATTTAGTCATTTTGTGGTTGCGAAAATGCTTCCCATGATCTGTAACTATAGCCTGTGGGACCCCAAATCATGCAATAACATGATTAAAGAAAAAGAATGCAGCTGATTGTCCTGTGTTGTTGAATGTAGGCATTGTTTAGGCCCATTTGGTAAAGTAGTATACTGCGACAACAATATAACCATGCCCCATGGATGAATGAGGGTTACAGGTCATGAAGTCAATACCCCATTTAGAAAATGGTCCCACAGTGACAACAGGATGCATTGGCACTAACGGTTTACAAATTTTACGATCAAATATCTGGCACGCATGAAAATTTCTGACCGCGATAATGCAGTCATGAAATATGGTAGGCCAAAAGTAACCAAAACGGAGTATCTTTTGCACGGTAGTGTACCAGAAAAGTTTCCACCACAAGCCCCAGCATGAAAATAATTTAAAACCTTTTTGGCCTCCTCATGAATGAAGCACCTTCTTAAAATTGTATCAACACCACAATTGTTGGAACAGGGTCTCATACAAAAGCTGAAAATCTGGTCCATTTTGCATACTTTTGATTATATTTAGTCTAATACAGGGGTTTTGGGGTGGGTCAAAGCCCCTAATGCATTGTAAGTGGGTCAAGGGTAGACCAAGAGTCCGAAAACTATGGTTTGCGGACCATTGGATGTGTAGGCTAAAGTAGTATAAGTAATTGAACCTTTTTTTATTTGTAAGGCAGACAATGAACTAAGATTGGTGCAAATTGCGAATTAGTAGATCTGTTTTGGGTTTTTTGGGAAAGGACTCTTGCTGGCTGTGTCCGCAGAGATCCTCAGTCCTGCTATGTGTGGACCATACTGCTATGTCCACAGGTTGGGTTTTAAGTATTGTAAAAGGATCTGAAGGATTAATGAAAGCGGAAGATTGTTGAACTCTATGATATCTATTATGTTATGCATGATTCTATGTTGAGCTCTGCAAGTAACTGTGTTAAGTACTTATGCTGCGTTGACAATTGATCTGAATCTGCTTGTTAGACTTCGTACAAGAATAACTGCGATAGTTGCTTTATTGTCCTATATATGTTCATTATTGTGATTATATGTGGTATTATGCTTGTGGATGCGAAGGGACTGGTAGATCTGGGTTCTGTAATATGCGATCTGATATTTGCGAAGTCAAATGTAGCTCTGCCTAAATTACCTGCCCTCTCCCAGGGTGTAGAAACTTGGTTCTAGCACCCTCCCATACTGGAAACCTGAAAGAAAAGAAATTGATTATTGGTTCGAATGGCAAGTTCAAGAAAATTGTAGTAAGAGGTTGACCACCGAAGAGTGGAAAAATAAGTATATTTTCATGGATATCTATGAGGTCTTCTTTGTAACCATTGCGATCAAGCTCCAGGAGTGGCTCACAAGGTTGTTCGAATTTTAGAAGTGTTGGAAGGACGAGTGGGTCACATAGTGGACCCCATAATTGATCCAGCAATTAGAGAAGGCAGATAACACTATCACTTGCACAGTAGACCACTGCGTGGACATCGTGCTAGGAGGATTCATGACAGAATTTTCCATTGATCAGTTCATCTCCTCCTCTGAAGCAGAGCGAAGATTCTTCAAAGGATTTAGGGGTAAGTTTCTGAAGACTTTACCATTGTTGATTAAGATATTACTGTGCGAAAAAATTATTATGTGTATCCACACCGAATGAATGACCTCTGATCTGGACGAAAGTATGACGTGGAGTGGAAAAAAATATTTGACCAACCAAGAAGGAGGTAGATCTGTCTATAGCTCGGTAAGAGAAGCAGTAGTGCAGAGTCCTCCAGCCACACCACTTTCGAACTAGCGTAGGGGTAAGAATTCACCTACACCTCCACCACCAGAAGACGATATGGTTGCGCACATGAAGTTGCCTACCTTTAAGGGTGTGGGAGATGAAGACATGGATCAGTTATGGTTTGTCGTAGAATTTTCTGGACTGTGCAGAACATAGCTAGTGACGTGGTGAAGAGGGCACAACTGTCCGTTGCCTTCGAAGGAAGAGCTTTGGATTGGTACATAGGATACATCGGACAACATGCAAACTCAACCGTTGAGGAGATCAAGAATGCCTTGAAACAATAGTTCAAGAAGCCTAAGTCCTATTCTCAAATAGTGGTTGATCTAAAGGATTTCAAGCAAGGGCCTTCTGATTTGGTGTGGGAGGCTGATCAATGACTGAAGAAGGTGATCAGAGAGGGAGGATTTCAGTACGATGATAGAAAGGACACTGAATGGTTCATTGCTATGTTTCTGCCTCACCGGCAACCAAACTTTTGAATCACTAGAAAAAGCCCTGGAGGTCACTATGAAGTTAGAAGCTATGCCCAAAGATGATACCAAACTAGGCGTCTAGCAGATCCAAGGACAATTGGAGGTGATGCACATGGAGATCCAGAATCTGTGAAAGGAGCGAGGAGCAGAGGCTAGCCTTGAAAGATGGTGCATATGATGTAGGATGAGTGGTCACACCAAGGATAACTACCCTCTATTAACATACTACATGCAAGCCATGGGACCTAGTCCATTGTGCCCTAGGGAAGTTGCAGGACCAAGTGGGTTGGCACTATGGTGCGATGATTGCCGCGTTATAGGGCTACATGACACAAATCATTGTCCCTGCCTTGTTGCGTACGTCCCAGAAGTAAAACAGAAATGGTGCAGGTTCTGCAGGTCAGTAGGACATGATGAACAGAACTACCAAACATATGATTTTATGGTCGATCGAGGGAATCTCTATAGGGTGTAGTCAGATCCATCCTCACCAAGATCCCTCTTGAGCACAGGGGGCTCCCTAGCAAGGGGTAGTGGAGGTGGAAGAGGTGGAAGCGCAGGTCAAGGAAGAGGGAAACTAATCTGTTATAACTGTGGGGAGCTAGGGCACTTTACTAGGGGACTGTCCAAACCCTACAAGGCAGTCCTTCCGGTATTGCAGGCAGCTAGACCATGCGATTGAAGACTCTCCAGTCTTAATAGCGAAGATGCAGGAAAGCATCCAACACCTACGTAGAATGTGTAGAGGGTTAAGGGCAAACTACAAGACAAAGATCCAAGCGTGAATGTCGTAACACGCAGTGGGATGGCCACCAGGGGGCCTGGGGAGAAAACTGCAACCGAGCCTATGATTCGACCAACAGTTATCAAATAGAAGGGTTTGGATCTAAAAAATGAGAAAGAAACATTTTTTTCACCTCACAAAGAATTTTTTGAGGTAGAGGCATCTACTTTGCAGCCGCCTGAAGACCTCAAGGAAAATGAGGAGGTCAAGCCCTTTTTATAGGCATGTATGAAGCTGCTGCGCAACCCAAAGGCTATGAAAAATCTTCAGGCATTGATAGATAGCTACAAAACATGACCTATCCTCCCTTCGAAGGTCAAGGACATACACAAACTCTATAGATATATGAAATGCACTGGTAGGGAGATGCGGTTGACTGTGCAGATCGGTGATTACGAGATGGATCAGGTTATTTTGGACCCAGGGTTAGATGTGAATGTATTACCTAAACAAACTTGGCAATGAATGGGGGAACCTAATTTGGAATGATCTACTATCCAGCTGCTTATGGCCAATCAACAGAAGATCATACCCTTGGGAAGACTATCGAATATTGTGGTGGATATCACAGGGGTTAAGGTCTAGGTTGATTTTGAAGTAATTCAGATTGTCGAAGATGCGGACCCCTACCCTGTGCTCCTCAGCTTGGATTGGGCCATCGATATGGGGGGCATCATTAACCTAAAGAAGAGAAGCATGGTATTCGAGAATAACAGTACAAGGGTAATAGTACCATTAGATCCTGCGGAAGGCGAACGATACACAGAACCGGTGTGTGACGAAGAGGATGTGGATCACATCTATAAGTTGACTGTGTGAGATGAAGATTGGATCAACCCCACAGTGGAGGGGGTACTCTGCTGGGAAAAAGACAATGAATGTTTCTCCAACTCTGATGGGGAGATAGAGAATTGGAAAAACCGGTTACATGATGTCTTTGTGCTGCAATGTCTTCGGATCACGAAGAAATTCCACTGCATCTCCTCAGAGGTAAGAGATCTACCATATTTTGATGGTTCTAATAATGTTAGGGACTTTTTGTGGGCATTTGAAGCCAAGGTTCCCCAAGAACGATGATTATGGGCCTGTAAGCTACCCATGCGTGGATCACCTGTGCAATGGTGGGTGACGCATGAGGAGGCATTCCAAGAATGGGAGGAGTGTCAGAGCATGATGATCCTACGATTTGAGGCCCCAGCCGATGTGCGAGTCAAAACATTCCTTGGACCCGAAGATATACGCGAATATCTATTCGCTTGGATAGAACAATAGTGAGAAAAAACTGCTCAGGAGTGGGTTCATCTTCTTATTCATGCCCTGGGACCACTTCCCATTGCATGGTACTTATATGCAGAGCTCCATCAGTGCACCCATCACTGGGAGACATTGAAGGATGAATTTCTGGGAACATTTGGATTAATAGGTGGGACAGAGGTGCTTGACGCAGCTCTGTAGGACATTGACACTATAGCATGGGGTGAATCGCACCTGTGTGTCACACCTGGAATTCCCAATTGGGAACCGTAGACACCAAGCATGATCAAATACGGAAGCCTAGCCCCAAAAGAAGGTAAGACTGATCCACGAGAAGGTCCTGACTCAGAATTGAACAAGGTGCACACGGTTACCGGACCACTCGGATTGTGAAAGGATAGCACTGAAACACACCCCACGTTGGCTAAAATTGGGGATGCGAATATGATATATCCAACATCTCCCGCAACAAGGGGACAGCTGTGCTCACTTCTTGGCCACGTGGTTTATTATAGAAATTTCATTCATAGGTATGCAGTGATCATAACACCTCTAAAATATTTGCTTATGAAGGAAGCCCGGTTCTATTGGGATGACACATGCTGAGTGAAAATATATTTGGGTCTAAAGTACTTAAGGATTACGCCTGTGTTGGGGGAAAATGCACAGGAGGAACAGGTGTTTAACCCAAGCGGAGCAGGTATGCCAAGTGCACAGGAGGTGCGAAAACTAGCTGTTGGCACAATAACATTTAGTAAAAAGCAAAAGTTACCGTTAAAAGTCTCCTGGGTCCTCTTTCAGAGTAGCGTGGCTGCAACCATCAATTCTAGACCTCGGCTATCCCCCACAGTATATGACAAATAAAAGAATATCACAGCATTCTAGGTTACCATGAACAACATTCAGATATGCAGCCATAAGGATAAAACCTGGATGTCCCTTCCTTATATGGTAGTAGATGAGGAAATTGACAATGTGATTGCACTATGGCTTCCCACCTGGAAGATAGGCTTCAAAACCAGTGCAAGGGGCACCTCCGGTACTAGCACAGTGCAGGTACTCCCACCTGTTATCACCAAAGAGACTGGAAGCATAGGGAAAGACTCAGGCGCAGCACCAAAAACGGACTCGTAGCCAAAGTAGACCACCACGAAGAACATTGAGGCAGAAACATAGGTCGAGTCGCAGCTGGGCACGAAGGAAGTAAATTTTGGAGGTACAAATTGAATAGGAAAGTCTATCAAGGGACCCTGAAAGAAGCAGCGCGCCCAGCAGAAGGAACGAGATGAGATGGTTACATTGACGAATAGAGATCTCGAACAAATCGTAGATGCTGTCACACTGGCCACAAAATAAAAATGGGTAGCTTTAGAGGAACACCAAAAGGTTGCGATCAATGCCATCCAAGAAGAGCTTCGAAACTTGCAGCTAAAGATAGACATGATATAGACTAGTGTGGTTTAGGGATGAATTCCCTTGGCATCTAGCAGTATAGCGCTAGCCATGGAAGAAAGTCGTCTATGTCCCTTACCTAGCGCCGCCCTTGTGATCAGTTCGCAGAACCAGGAGATCCAGCTCCAAGCAGGTGCAGGGGTATAATTGAATCTTGACAAGCTACCCCACGTAACATTACAGGGTCTCCACATCGTGGTGTTTCAAGAGATTCACCATTGGGATCAGAAAGTACACCAACAACGTGGTATGGCTGAACAGACCATCGCACAGTAGAATGCAGAAGTACTCTTTGTTGACGTGTAGCAAGAAGAGCTCAAAACTTTGATCCACCAGCTCTGCACAAAGGTTACAGAAGAAATCCAGGGTGCAACCACCTCCCGGGCTAAAGTGGAAGGATTGGTCATAGCATTGAAGGCTTCCAGGATGGAAATGTAGGTCATTAAGACACAGTTGGAGCAGCAACTCTCTGACTTACAGGCCAAACTGCAGCCCGAAACACCCCCGGTGGTACGAGCCCATCACGCTGTGCTAGTGACCGCAACTACAAACACCATTACAGGACAGATTTATTAGGGTGCCTACTTACTCGAGGACGCCATGCAGCTCTAGACCAAGGTCTAGCATGACCTGGTCCTCCGGAAAATCAATCAGGACTTGCGACAGAAGGACGAAGCTTTCGAGAAGATCGAGGCTACATTACCTACCTTGGTCCCTGCTCAGTGTTTGGTGCGATTGCGGACCAACAACACCCTCCAAGATAAGATCGAGGGAATTTTCCATAAGAAGCATGTTATCAGAGAATGATTGAAGCCTTGGGTTGCTACAGCCCTCCAGCTCTCACAGGATGTTGATGGTGTTTTGAAGCGACTAAACCAGACACTGGAGAGTGTCACGGCCGTGATAAAGAAACCAACATCATAGAAGCTTGTAGATATTGCACAGAGCTCTACTACTCAGAGTTAAAAAGTGTTTCCCCCACTGGTCGTAGCCATCAATGCATTGTGCATGTAGGTGGAGACCCCACCACCATAGTGACTCGAGACAAGTCACAAGATTGTGTTGGGGGACTGTTGGAATAGGGTCTCCTACAAAAGCTACGAATTTCGCCCATTTTTTATGTTTTTGATTATATTTAGTCTAACGCAGGGGTTTTGGGGTGGGTCAAAGCCCCTAATGAATTGTAAGTGGGTCAAGGGTAGACCAAGAGTCTGCAAACCACGATTTGCAGACCATTGGATGCGTAGGCTAAAGTAGTATAAGTAATTGAACCTTTTTTGAGTTGTAAGGCAAACAATGAACTAAGAATGGTGTGAATTGCAAGTTAGTAGATATTTTTGGGGTTTTTGGGGAAAGGAATCCTACTGGCTATGTGTGCGGTGATCCTCAGTCTTGCTGTGTGCGGACCCTGCTACTGTGTGTGCAGGTTAGGTTTTGGGTATTGTAAAAGGATCTGACGGATTAACGAAAGCGAAGTGTTGTTGAAATCTATGATATCTGTTATGTTATGCATGATTCTATGTTGAGCTCCGCAAGTAACTGTGTTAAGTACTTATGTTGCATTGAAAATTGATCTGAATCTGCTTGTTAGACTTCGTGCAAGAATAGTTGCGATAGTTGCTTTATTATCCTATATCTATTCATTATTGTGATTATATGTGGTTTTGTGCACGTGGAGGTGAAGGGACTGATAGATCTGGCTTCTATAATATGCGATCTGATATTTTCAAAGTTAAATGCAGCTCTGCTTGACTTACCTACCCTCTCCCAGGGTGTAGAAACCTAGTTCTAGCACCCTCCCATACTACTTCGGGTGAGACTTTGGCCTACGCAAGCAGGTCACTGCCGAAAGGGCTAGTAGTATAGGGGTTTGTTGGCAAACCCTAACCTTCGAACTTGACTCAAGACCCCTCGAGCCAACAACGATGATAAAGTGTATCACCAACAATTAGATAATCTTTAGCATGGTATCAAATATGTTGTTGGTCAGAGCTAGAGGTATCAGGTCGAAAATTCTGGGTCTGGAGATAAATGATAAAATCCCAATACCAAGAATCATATGATCTAATCAGAAATAGAGACTCATCAGGAATAGATGGTTCTGACGTAGTAGCAGTACTATCAGAGGGAAGGTCACAGAGAAGCTCAGCCAAAACTAAAGACTTCTTTGACTTGGATTCGATGAATTCCAAATCAAATTCCTATAAAATGACAATCCATTTTGAATATTTCCCCACATAAATTGACGTGATAAGATATAAGTCATGGGGTTGCAATCCAAAATGATAATGGTCTTTCAGAATAGGATATAGTGGCGAAATCTTTGGACATCTTGAACCGCTGCCAAGGCAAGCTTTTCTACGTATGAATACTTTAATTTCATATCATTGAGATTATGAATCAAATAATAGATCAGATGTTCTATCCCATTTTCCACTTGGACCAATACCATAGCAATGGTCGTATCAGTCGCAATGATATATAAGAAATAATCACTCTAGTAATTGGGGGGATACATTAATGATGCCCAAACAAGAGTATCCTTGACATCATCAAAAGAAGCTTGCGCAACTTGGTCCTAATGGAAGGGAACCCATTTTTTTAAGAGCCGAGTAAATCCTTGATCCATTTCAGCGTAGTTGGGTATGAACCTCCTTAGGAAGTTAGCCTTTCCTTGAAGTTTCTGTATCTGAAGTAAATTTGATGGTGCAGGTAAATCAAGAATGGCCAGAACCTTCAATGGGTCGATTTGAATTCCTTATTTTGAGACGATGAATCCAAGAAAACAAACAGAACCAACACAAAACACACATTTATGTGGATTTAGGCATATTTTTTAGTGTCAGCAATGTAAAAAGATGGCTCTCAAATGCATCGGGTGATTAGTCTGATTCCATGAATGTGCGGGTAAATCGTCTAGATAGGGTTGAGAAATGTGCTTGATGTCATTGAAAGCGATATCCATTTCTCTCTAAAAATTTGCCCCAACTTTATTTAAACCAAACGGTAGTTTCCGATAAGCGAATGTGCCCTAGGGACAGATGAATGTTGTCTTATGTTGATCCTCTTGGCAGATATTTATTTGATTGTATCCAAAAAATCCATACATGAATGAAAATATTTCACATCCAGCACAATCGTTAATAATCTGGTCAATAAAGGGAGTAGGATAGTTGTCTTTTGGACAAGCTACAGATTGACATCCCAATAATCAATGCACACTCGGATATTTCCTTGTTTTTTCATGACAGGAATGATGTTGGAAACCCACTCAGTTAGCAGAACAAGGTAAATGAAACCAACATGCAAAAGTTTCTCAACTTCAAATTTAATGGCAGCGGCCTTCTTTGGATGAACATGGCGAAGGCGTTGACTCACGGGCTTGACATTAGGATACATATTTATAGTGTGTTCAAGGATACTAGTATCTATGCCTGGAATTTCCTCATAAGATCAAGCAAAAACATCACGAAATTCATGAAAGAGGGAGAGATATGTTTCGATTTCTGATGGAGAACAAGATACACTGGCATGAATATTTTCTACAATGCTAGATTTGGTCGAAATATCGATAGAAATGGTTTCTTCAATATTTGAAAATTTTCACTCAAAATCGATTGTATGAATAGGTAAAGAATTCAAAAAGAAATTTTTGATCGATGGGTGATATAGTTCACCAAGATTATTTTCTTCATAATCGGGAAGATGGGAATGATGATGATAATATTCCCATGGTTCTCCTTCTAACATCATGGTTTCCAAAATATTCTCATCTGTCAAGAAAGTTGAGGAAAAAGGATCAGATGGAGTACCAAAATCTAAGGAACGATCAACCTAAACAACTGGCGACGCTAATTTCGGATTTTCCACCCAAGCCAGATAGATTGATTGCTATGCCAACTCAATAGGGTTAGGTGGAAGAAACTCATCCAACATAACAATTTCAGAATCACGCGTACTCTTCCTTAAGCCAGATGGATTGGAAGAGATCATGTAGCAGGTCTCTATACTTGTAATTTCTGACGATGTCCCAGGCGACAATAATGCAAAGGTTCCCATGAGAGTGGAATCCTTTAAGAGTCCTACACCAATGTTCTAAAGTGCTAGTTGGGGTGCGTGAACAAATGGAACACTTCCAGTTACCTATGAAGTGGAGGCAAAGAAGGAAATTTGATTAATGACTATGATGGTACCTTTATATGGAAAGGTAATCATTCTAAAATATGTAGAAACAATTGCAGTCATAGTATATACACATGGCCTTCCAAGTAGAATATTATATTCAAGGGGTTCATCAACGACCTCGACATCAACATTCACTATTTTCCCCCCTAATTCAACATGTAGATTATTAATGACACCGCAAGGCTTATATGTACGTCTGTCAAAATCCTTCAACGTCATTGATGATTGAGATAGGCGCGGTGAGCCAAATTACTTCCAAAAATTTAGAGACATAATGCATGTAGATGCTCCCTCACCAATAATAGTACGATGAACAAGGTGACTGAGAACATTTAATTTTATGGAGAATGCCAATTTTTCTGGTAATTGTGGCACATAGCCCGTATGATTAAAGACTACGAGATTAGAATCAGTCAGATCAATTCCACCAATAGCCGACAATAAAGCCTATTTCTGGGAGGGAAAATTTTGTAATACCTCAAGAGTTGATATAGCTGAAGGGGATTGAGCCAAATATTCAACTATATTATAGTTCTTAGTAGCTCTTGCTCAAGGATTATATGTCAATTTATGAATGACTCCCTTTGGTGGCTTGATTGTCAATTCAGGAATAGCATTAGGCGGTACCGATTCCGTAGACGGATTTGTGGTCGAGGTAGTAGGTTGATCAGTGGCCTGACTACCATAATCCTTATTACACGTTGACACCAAAATATCTATTGAAGGTTTTGTGACAGATAGCATAAGCACTTGGGAACTAGAAATTGGATCCGTAGCAACCAAATTTGTGTCTAGATTCAGAAATGGATCTGTCAACACAGCTGATGCATGTGAAGTCTAAATTTTTTTTGAGACTTCAGCATGGTAAGGAAAATGCCGAAAAAAGTGTTCCTCATTACAGATTATGCATGGATAACTAGATTTCCTATTTCCAGATGCTTGATCAGATGATCTTTCCTCCAGGTTAGTAGTTTGCTTTTTCTTAGATTTCCCTTTCTTCTTACTTCCGGGTTGCTTGTCACTTTTTCTTTTGTCAAATTACACGACATTAATTTTGGAAGAAGCTGCAGGATCAGATGCAGTAGTATGATGTGTTCTTGTAGTACCAATCAAACTATCTCTGACATGAGAGTCCTTTAATTGATGAGGAACAGTAAAATTAGATCGCGACGTGTTAGGAATTTTTTCATAGAGTGTGCGAAACTGAGTATAAATCAAGTCTAAATATTGGGCACGAGCAATAAAATACTCTTCAGTGACTACGCCACCCTTAGCCACATCCTTAGTTATAGATGGTAATAGGGACTTGATGAACCACTCAGCAAGGAGCTAATCAGGAACAAATGTCTTAACCATTCTACGATGACGGCGCCACTCATGAATATGATCAGAAATGTGAGTGGCATTAGTCTTTTTAAAATTAATCAAGAGTTCCGTTCTAGTTTCATATCGTATGGGTAACTGGAAGTGAGTCAAAAGGACAGTACCTAGGGTAGTGAAATTATCAAAATAAGCTCTAGGTAACTCAATGTACCATTTTTCAGCCGAACCAGTGAGCGTACGTTGGAAAAGATGTAGCCGAATAGAGTCATCATTTAGGGAGTTTGATGAACACCAAAAATGATAAATCATAACATGAGTCGACGGGTCTTCCCCAGGGTTTCCATTGAACTTAGGAATATCCGAGGGTAATTTATGGGGTATCACCAGCCACCAAGGAGCATAGTTGATTGGATCATTGGTAAGTCAATTTAAATCTGGTAACTCTAAAGTTTCAACAAAGGGAAACTGTTGATTAAGGTTAGGTTGAGCATAGCCAGGGTATGATGAAATTGCTTGGGCAACAGGCCTTTGAGCACCAGCATAAGGAATCTATTGTTGGTAACCCAGATAGGGGTTGTTTTGGTAGGAAAACGATTGAGGATTATGTTGACCAAAACTTGGATATGATACTTGTTGAAATGAAGGTTGAGCCATTTGCACATGAGGCTGCCAAGGGGTCTGTCCACCAATGTAATTACAACCCAAATTAGGATAACTTGGTTGTGGCTGTGACATCCCATAATATGGTAAGCCAGCTTGTGAATAAAGGATTCTAGTTACAATTTTTTGTTTTAAATTAACCGGAGGAGTTGGAGTCTGAGGACCCAATACTTGAGGGTATTGAGTTGAAGGACCTGCCTGAAATGGTTGTTGTACAACAGTTTGATTCTATAACAGGGGTAAAAATGTATTAACAAGTAGAATTGATGTGGTTGCAACAGGTTGAACCAGTTGATACAAGTGTACAACCATTTGTGGTTGGATACGCAGAGTGGGCTGCCATTTGTTATAGCATCATTTTTCACCCTCATGTGATTCATGATTGTCTCTATGGCCTTGGGCACCCATTCCCACAGAATTGAACAAAATTCATAAAAACAGTGTTAAAAATCCCATACGCGGGTATGCCCAGACTTTTCCGTGTGTATACGCGAGTCCACATGTAATTTTCCGCGTATGCGATTAAAATCATTAAAAAATATATAAAAATTCCCTATTTTCGGGCTGGGTTGGTGGTTACTCCAGTAGTTCAACGACCCCAGCACGTGGCCAACTATTTCCAACTGATTGAAACTACTTTGAGGGAGTATAAGGTAATGTGTATGGCCTAAGGGGGAGAGAAATTTTATAGATATTATACTCTGTTGGAATCCCAATTCAAGTCTGAATTCCCGTGCCTCCTGCACTTTCCCAGATTTTTATAGGAAACCCTTGTTTCCTAAAGATGTTCATCCATTTATATGCCATCTCGAGTGCACAAGTCTTAAAAGTATCTTAGCGAGGCAAGGGCGGGACGGATCCAGACGACGGTCTGTTCGAAGATCGTGGAAGGATTCAGGTGATCTCTCCACTTTGTATTTCTGTACATGCTATTCGTAATAATGAAGAACCATCTTGTTCCTGAACTTATGTGTTAATATCTATTTGTATATGTGAAAAGATTATCATTTAAGCATTTATTATGGTTTATATAATGTTTCACATGGATTACACTAAGTTTAGGAGAAATATATGTTGTACAACTAGTTTTCTGTGCACGTTCTTTCTTGTTTTCCAGGTTGAAGAGGAAGAAGGGTTGCTGGGGGTTTGGACCCCGCGGGATCTACATCGAATGTAGGACTACGGGTGAGTTATACTATCATTGTTATCTAGTTTTTAGCATTCAAGTTTGGTTGTGTGTGAGTCCTTCTGAATAGCATGCCCTGATTTGTGGAGGTTTTGACCCAACAAACCTCTAGGGTGTTTTTCCCCGAAATAGAACTGGTGACTCCACTAGGGACTGCATTCTTGTGATTCCCCTGTTGGGTGGTTTCAGCTGTTTGAAAGGTTTCCAACAGTTTTAACTATTATTTCCAGTCCAATCAACTTTTTCTCAGTCAGACTGAAGACCTGGTTCTTTATCCAGGCTTGATCTTTTTTGTTTTTCATTATTTACCTTTCTATACGCGGGTTTTTCTATACACAGACGCGTATACACACAGTTTTCTTCAAAGGAAGTCGCGTATACGTGGGTTTCCTTTAACACAGTCGCGTATGCACGCTTGTTTCAAAACTGTCAAGTAGCGTATGCCTGGGTAAATTTTGAAATTTTTTGATTTCTTGGCTTTTTAGTCTTGTCTGCCTGTGGAGACCTGTTCCTGCAGTGTCTTTAGAGTCTTTGCATTGGGTTGATAGTGGTTATTGGTATTTTTTTCTCTCTTGGTTGAAAACTGGCTTATTAGGCAGATCTTGTTTTTAGTGCTTGCGTTTCTGGTTTGAGTACCAAGTTCTCTTCCTGGAGATTCTTGGTTGTTCTGCTTCATCAGGACAGAGAGCCTTTGCTCATTTACTCTTTCCTACCTTTGTGTCTTGCTTTGCGCTTTGATTTTTGCCTGCTTTTGGTTAGTTTTCTTGAGTTCAGTTGACTAGGTCTTGTTGCAATTTTTGAAGAGTCTTTCTTGGTTCTTTGAAGTTTTTGTTTGCTGCAAGGTTGTGCTATTCTTCTAGGCTGAGTTACTCAATTTCTTGTCTTCTTTTGCTCATACAAATATTGCTACTAAAGTGGCACTATAATATTTGGAGAATTTTTGAAGTTTTTGCTTGAAATTCAGAGTTGTTTGGCTTGGAATTTGATAGTTTTCTTGGTCTCTTAGAGCTCTTCCTTTTTATAAAATTCAAAAGCTCAAAAAACATTTTGTTTTGTCATTTGCTTTTGTTTTGCATGTTTGTTTTCATTTTGATACATCTTTTGAAGCTTTGTTGAGATTTCTTGCCTTTGGTTTTTGACTTGATTTTGGAAAGGAATTGTTATTGGTTTCTTCCTCTTGTTTCAAGCGTTTTTTGGTGTCTTTATATTGAGAGTTTCTACTTTTGGGAACTAGTTTTGTGGACAATCAAAAAGTGATAAAACTAAAGGATATTTGGGAAATTTCTCTCTACTTTAGTAGATTTTTCATCTTATAATTTGCATGCTCTTAGTTATTTGCATCAGGTGCACTTAAGCATTTAGTATTTTTCATAGTTTTTGTGAGTGTGAAGTTTGTTATCTGAAAAGAAAAAAAAAATTTAGTCTCGTAGAACCTTTGTAGAAATTTATTTTCATCGAAAGGCAATTACTGTTGTTATCACTCTGTAATTAGCAAGATTGGCAAAGTCCAACTGCAGAGGTAACATCAAACCGCTTTGGGATTCTAGGATCTAGCCCTCCTGAATCCGGAGAGGGATCTCTCCAATATGTATAAAGATGGATATTGTCTTTGAAAAGCTTGAGGTGATGATATTAGGCTAGTTATGAAGACCAAGGTTTTTGTTTTTTTTTTGTTGGACAAAGATAAATGAAGGTGAAGGAAGTCTAAATGAAGGGCGAAGATGAATGAAAGGGAAAATTGATTCAGCTAAGAAGATAGGAAAGAAACAACTTCAATCCATTGGGCTATGGAGTCATAAGAGGATTTAATTGAAACATTCAGGTTCAAGAATGATCTATGGGGCAAGTCATCTATGCCTAAGGATCTCTTTAGAGTTTGATTTATGGAATGGAGTGATACAAATAAGAAAGGGAAAAGACAGATGCAGAACAAAGAGTAGCCCAGGATCTGGTAAGTACTTTGAAACTAGCCAGCCTTTGACCAAGCACTTAAGAAAAACATAGAAGCAAAGTAGGATCTGGTAAGTACTTTGAAACTATCCAGCCTTTGATACACTTCTAATAGAACACCAATAAAAACGAAGGGAAACTTGATGGCAACCTTTGGAGTAGAAACTAGTGGGCTGGGCTCACCCTAATCCTCTCCTAGCTCTCCTTTACTTAGTTACATCCAAGACAATCACAAAGATAACACATAATGGCCTAAGATCTGATAAGTACTTCGAAACTAGTCAGATTTTAACACATCCTAAGGGAAACAATCGAATAGTTGAGCAAACAAGAAAGGGACTCAGGGCTAACCTTTAATTTCCTCAATTCATTCCTTACACAACATATATTGAAAGTAACATCTAAAAATAACATTCAGCTGTGACGAAAAGATGAGGGAACGCCAGCATCTCTGTACTTAGACTGAATTAATTCATTTCTAAATAACACAATTAGAAGAAAACATTGAAATAAAGATTTCTCAGCCAGAGAAGGTTACTGGTATGCAGTAAGTCCTAACACTGTTCAAACTGTTCTTTACAGTGGAAAATGAAACGAATTAAAAATAGAAATAAAATGACAAGTTCACAGTGAGAATAACATCACCATCAGCATAGACCAGGATCCCATAAAACAGCTTGTATTGATGCTTCAAACCGGTTACAATCTTTAAGTCCAATGGTTCTTTGCAGCTTCAGGCTTCTCAGCTCAACATAGGTATTTTTTCTTACAAACAGAGCTTACAGCAGCTTCAGAAAACTATTTACATTCTACAGATATGCAGTGACCAACAATTTATCATCTTCTACAGAGATATTTATAGAAGAATGAGGAGAAAAGATCTGAGAAAAGATCTAAAACACATTTAATACAACGCTAAATGATTTCTCGGCCCCTTAAGAGGCATCGATGGAGAAATTATAGGTGGATGTGCTGCATTAACTTTTACATTTATGATTTAAAACTCGAAGTGAGTTTTATTTGACTTTGAGGCTCATATGCTGTTTGGACTAACTCTGCAGATATTTTCTGCATTGATTTCCTTGCAGAAGTAACTCCCTGGCTGCGCTGGAGGCGAATATCTGATTTTCTTCAATAACTTCGGCCTCTGTTTTGAAAGGTTTGAGGCGATAGGTGGCTTGGTGATAGCTGAGGAATCAATTTGCCTCAGATGTGGTGGTGGAGGCTTTCTATCTGATGAAACACTTTAGATTTTTCCTTTAAACTGTGTTTTAGATTGGGGATTAGGCTTTTGATAACGGTCTTAGCCGTAATCCCCATAAAAATCGTCTTAAATCTTCATCTGTTGTGCTCTGTCTTCAAACTGATACTCTTCAACTGTTTTTGAATTAAAACAGTGTCTTGTCGATGTGCAGGCCGCACTAGGCTTTTTAAAGGCATCAATGCCCATGAAGCATTGAGAAAATAATGGAGCGAAAACCCCACGGATGGTTCTCTTTAACAACTCGAAGGCGCAGGAAACGTCTTTCCCAACCCTCGGCTTTATTTCTTTATACAATGGAAAACCATTAAAATGCCTGCAAAACAAAAAAATAGTTAAGAAATCCTGCGGAAGTAGGTTTGAACTGCTTCAGATGGCGGGGGAGGAGCGTATCCGTCGGATGAAGGCAACCAACGGTGGAGATCTGCATAGAAAGGAAAAAAGGATAGCGAGAGAAGAATAAGGAGGAGTAGGTTTGGACCGTCCGATCCGGACCCGTGGACGGTCCAGATCTAATCGGAGGGTCTCAATCAGAGGTGGCAGAAAAGGGGATGCGATTGAAAATAAAACTCCGATGCGATTGCGCAATCGGGAGGGGAGAAGGCGATTAAGCGTTGTCCGTTGATCTGCAGATCAGATCGACGGCGGAGAGTGAATCGGGGGATGGCCGATCAGCGGATCGCAATCGAAACTGTGGGCCCAATCGCAATCGAAACTGCGGGCCCAATCGCAATCGAAACTGCGGGCCCAATCACAATCGAAATTGCGGGCCTGGTCTTTTCGATCAACCCATTGAAATTTTCCCGATTACGATTGCGCGATCGGTCTTTTTAATCTAACCATTTTATATTTAACACGTGACTTCAAGCTTTTAAGTTGAAACTTTGGATAAGCGGGTTCTTGGGTTTTATAAAGGAAAAAGGGTCGGAAATGAAATATTCACAAGGTTTAAGCGCCGAGGGCGAGCTTAGGGTTATATGAAAATAATAATATGATCGAGGGTCTTTAAGCAGCAAGGCTAATCGTAATCGAAACTTTGGAGTATGGCAAAGACTTGCGCCTTTGATTATTTTCAATGCGATTAGCACTTTATCGTATTAGCAAGTGGTTCCAGACCCAAAGCATATGGTGGGGAAGTGGTTTTAGGGCTAAACCCAAGGGGCTTAAGTCTATAAAAAGACTTGTATTTTTATGATTTTTCACGGTTTTTTAATGGAAACAAAGGGTGCCGAAAGGGTTAAAAAGTGAGTTTTTAACCATGGGAAGGGTGATTTATGAAGGGAAGAAAGGAAAAGATGAATAATAGAGGAAAAATATGGGAAAAAAAAAGGGAAAGGAAAATAAGGTTAATTTCGAGTGGGTGAAAGGGAAAAGGGATGGCTTTGCAGCAGTTTCTTCTTTGTATTTCAGCAGAAATTTCAGAGTATGAGATGAGAACAGCAATGAGGATTTTGGACAAAGGCAGAAGGCCTTCAAGGAGTCTTCAAAAGCCAACAATTTTTAGTGATGAAATTTGTTTTTTGAAGGCTCAAAACATATTTAGCCACCTTTGGGTATAACAAAAAATTATAGGTGGCTAACAACTTCATTTGCATGTAGTTTGGTTTTTATTAATTTCTTTTCTGCGTCACAATACACCACAAGTTTCATTTCTGTATCCCTTTGACTTAATATAACAACCGATTAAAATAAGCGCTATAATTTAAAAACAATTAGCAAGTTTTTTTATTAAGTGTCATACACCAACTAGCTAGGTTGTAGGGCCTTGGATTAGGTGAGTGGAGAGTTAACTCTCCAAGGCCGCTCAAATAAAAACATAGAAGTTTATTAATTGAGTGAAATCCAACTCCGTTAGGTAGACCGGGAGATATCTCCTCCAGAGAGTCAAGCGCGAGGGGAAGTGAAGGCCGAGAAGAGAGATACCCCCTCTCTGATTTGCTGAATCTGACCTCAAGACCGTTCTGCCCGGCTTCTGTCACGGATTGGTGCCCATAGTTGCCACTCCTAGGTTCCACATAGGTGACTGCGGGGGGAATACTCGTGGTACCTGAGGCAGACGTCATATCACTTCCAGCAGTACTTCTGGGGGGTGCCCTTGCGAAGCTTGGGTACTTGTGCCAGCAAAGGCTGTTGTTAGGAGGTCGGTGTAACTGTTTCTGTTACCTTCGCTAGTAGGCCTGGGCCGTAATTATCCCAGACTACTTTCGGGAGGTCCTATATTTCACTTTCTTGTATTTTGGTGTCTAGTCCTAATCACCCGGAGCGGAAATACCTAAGGGCTGTTTGCTTGATTGTATCTCAGGGATTTTTTGTAGTGAGTGCTCTTTGCTCTTGGCTTGCCTAGCTTTATACTTTTTTGAGTCTAATTAAAAATTTGTTAAAGTGGCTGATCAAGCACCTCGTCGATCAAGGAGAATCCAGGGGTTATCTCTCGAGAGTCTAGAGCCTTCTTCGAGAAGGCGTAGGAGTAATTTATTAGGAGAATATCACCCTGTGGCGTCTGACACAGTGGAGAGAGATCCTCCACAAGGGATTGAAGGTTTCGTAGCTGGTTCTGGTGTTGGTTCTGAGAGCAGCGCTCCACTCACCTAGAGAGTCTTATTTCCACAGGAAGAAGAAGTACAAGTAGAGGAAGTGTCTCAACCCTTTGAGTCACTTCCATCTCCTCTTCCTCCTGATTATCCGTTCGTTGTTGAATACATCGGACCTGAGTCAGAGAGACCGGAAGATCCTCCGTATTATTCATACCTTTCGATGGCCACGACTGGGAACACAGCTTCTGTTGTGAGTGCTGCAGGCATTCAGAATCCTGCTTCTGTTGAAGGAGGAGGCACTATTGCTATATCTTCGATTGCTTCTACTACTGCTGTGTTTGGCTCAGGTTTCACCCAAGAACATGCTTCTCAATCTGGTCCCTTTTGTTTCGGAATGCCCACTAGTGAGATTCCTTCTTTTTCCTTTTCCGCTGCTGCAGCTGCATCTACACCCATCTCTTCCATGGCTAGTGGATCAGCTTCTTTTCAAGGGTTCCCTTTCGGAACTGGGCATATTCCTAGTTCGAATCCTTCTTTAGGGTCCTTTCCGTTTACTTATCAGACTCATAGTTTCAACCCTTGGTCTGGAGGTCAGAATTCGACTACTTTTACAGGATGGAACCTTGTATTCACTACAGCAGGGGCAGGGAATCAGTTTTACACTGGTAACCAAGGGAATGCTTCTTTCCCTTGGTCGAGTGCTTAACAGACCTTTTCCCCTCTTTCTAATGCCTGGAACCCCTATCAGGGGCTTTCCTCTTCATTTAATACTTTAGGAGGGGGAACTGGTCTGGTCTTTGGTAACTCTGCGTTGGGAGGAGGTTCTTCTCCTTTTTCTACGAGTTCTTTTTGGCAACCTGGTGCCTCATCAAATCTAGGGTATTATTTTCAGAATGTTGGGAATCCATCCCATCAAGGATGGAATCCTCAGGCTCTGCCTCATTTACGTTTTCTGGCAACGTTAAACTTGCCAGATCTGTCGAAATTGACGAATGATCCGATCTGGTACAGTCCGGGGTGGCCTCTGGTTCCCACCAAACTTCCTTCAGACATTCCAAAGTTTGAAGGTAAGAATGGAGAAGATCCGGCTGACCACATCACCACCTTCCATTTATGGTGCTCTTCTAACTCCCTGATCGATGATTCGATTAGGTTGAGATTGTTTCAACGCACCTTAACTAGAAACGCTGCCAAGTGGTATATTGAGTTAACTGGGGGAAGTTTTTCTACATTTGGAGAGCTGGCTATTACATTTCTAAATCATTTCCAGTTGCCCGTCCGTTATGACGTCGGGACTGAACTCCTAGATAATTTTAAACAGGGCGACACAACCCACATTTATGACCAAATTCAAGAATGGCGGAGAAGGAAGAGGCTTATTAAAGCTCATATTCCAGGAGAATTCCTTTTGGAATGGTTTCTGAAATCTCTGCAGTTAGACATTTCTAAGGATGTATCCCTGTCTGGGGTATTTTCTGAGGAACAGGCCATTTTTAGGGCCCAGCAGCTTGAATTGATATATTCTTAGACTGGGGTCCTTCATAAATATTTTCCCAATTCTCCTCGCTCCAAATTAGGTTTATCAAAAACTAAGCCTGGTCCTCATGGTGATGGACTTATTGGGTCCATCAATAGTGGTGCAGCTAGCTTGCTTACTCAATTGCAGCAGTTGTCTATACAATCTGCTCCTTTAGGTCAGGCTGTGCCTGCTGAGTCATCGCCTTCCCAATCTTTATCAGTTAATGTCGTCCAAACTTCTGATCCCAAAGGAAATCAACAATCTGAAGGGAAGAAGAAAGGACGAAATAATAAGAAAAAGGGCAAGAATGGGAAGGGTAATGCGAATAAAACCAACGAGCATGTTGGTGAGGGTCCAAAGGATAAAAAGAAAGTGAAGTTTCCATGCAAGTTATGTAATGGAGACCATCTTACTCACCTTTGCCCTAAAATTCAAGATGCGCAGCGCTTGTTAGCTCAGCAGGGTTCTTCCAGTTCCCAGGCTATGTTGACAAACCCTTTTCCCCAAGGGAAAAAATTAGTTGTTGGCGCGAATCAAAATACTGGGGCTTCCTCTGGGGGTACCCAGGAAGGGGAAATTCCGTCAAACATATACATGATGAGTACTCACGTGGATGTCACTACGAAATCCCGTGATTATGGCGAAGAAGAGTCTTAGAAAGCTAAGGGTGCTCTCGATGCTACTGAGCCGCTTCATATTACGAGGCCTACTGTTGAACCTATACCTCGGATGCCCAAAGCATCTACCAAGCGTTCGACAATTAATCCAAATGCTAGGGCTGCCCAGAACTACTCTATTGTGGAAGATCTGGCGCAGAGTCCTTGTGCTATGTCGGCTTTAGAGGTGCTCCAGTCTTGTCCGGCTCAGCGCAGTGCTTTGCTCACTGCTCTTGGGGCTGTAGATCCAAAGAACTATTTTATGATTACTTTCGATATGACTAATTTTAAAAAGAGACTCCCCCATCATATGGCCTTTCATATTAAATCATCATACCGGAAATGCAATATTTTCCGGACGGTCGTTGATGAGGGTGCTTCCACATGTGTGATGTCTCTCACATGCTGGAAGGAAATTGGATCTCCCGCAGTTGTTCCATCTGCTACTCTTCTGACTGCATTTGATGGTCATTCTCACAGACTGCATGGTATTGTCCCAGCTTTGCCTATTTGTGTTGGGGGAAAAACTATAAATATATAGGTTGAGATAGTTGATGCAAGCTTGGACTACAACCTTATGTTGGGGAGAAACTGGATTTACGAGATGGATGCTATTGCATCTTCATTGTTTCGAATTATTTGTTTCCCTCACGAAGGGAGGATTGTTACAGTGGACCAACTAGACTGTCCTCCTATAGACCCGAATGTATCTACTGACTCAACTATTCCAAAATTGGATAATACCAAGGCGCCTGTTGAGAATTTAGGGGTTGGAATGTATTCTTCCTTGATGGGTACTTTTGATATTCCACCTCCTACGGTTCATATAAATGCAATTTCATCCTCCAGGGCTCCTCTTCGAAGAGAGTTCTTTAGAACTCATTATTTTTAAGACCCTTGGACCTTGCCTTCCCCTACCACCACATTAGCAGAAGGTCAAGTGGGTGGAATGGCATTTCCAATGTCTGCAGCTGAGATTGCTTATTAGTCTATTGTTGACTCTGTAGAATCCATCCCAGCTCCTCTTTCACCGGAAGAGTTGGATGGAGATGTGGCCCCGGCTTGGAAACTTAGTTCTTCTTCTGCCCAGGATTGCCTTGATACCACTCTTCCATCTGAAGAGGCCATCCTGGAATCTATGACTGGTATAGATAGACCGTGGGATGATTTGCATCATCAATCTTACTTTTTACCTGATTTGAGCGAAGTTGAATCGAGTTTTCCAAGTCCTCCGTCTCCTGGTCCTGTTCGCCCAGTCCTGAACCCTTTAGCACCAACACAGGTATATGCTGAAGGGAACATGGCTGTGATTTCTCCAACTATCCCGATGAACATCTCCAGGTATCCCAATGTTATTGAGAATGTCTTCATCAGAGCTGAATGTTCCCCTGAAGAAATTCAGATTTATACCGATCTCTTTAAGGAGTATAGGGATGTATTCGCTTGGTCTTATGAGGAAATGCCTGGTATAGATCCATCTATTGTCCAGCATGAGATCAAGACTTATGAAAACGCTAAGCCTGTGAGGCAAAAACTTCGTCTGGTTAATCCTAGGAAGGCTACAACTATCAAAGTTGAGGTGGAGAAGCTGCTTAAGGCGAGATTTATTTATCCGGTTCCTTTGACTGAATGGGCTTCAAATCCTGTTCCCATAGATAAAAACAAGGAACAATTCGAGTTTGCATTGATTTCAGAGACCTTAATAAATCATGTCCTAAAGATAATTACCCCACACCATTTATAGATCAGATCATCAATGAGTGTGCCGGTAACGAAATTTTTTCCTTCATGGACGGTTTCTCTGGATATAATCAGATTTCTATCCGTCCTGAAGATCAGCATAAGACTGCCTTTATTTGTCCCTGGAGTACGTTTGCTTACAAGAAGATGCCTTTTGGTCTTAAAAATGCTGGGGCTACGTTTCAGCGGGCCATGTCATATGCCTTCCACGACATCAAAAAGATTATCAAGGCATATTTGGATGATTTAGCTGCTCATTCTCGAAAGAGGATGGATCATCCTACTCACCTCCGTCAAATATTTGAACGATGTCGTTTCTATAAGATTAGGTTGAATCCGAACAAGTGTGTTTTCGCGGTTACATCCGGTCGGTTATTGGGATTTATTGTGTCTAGAGAAGGGATTAGGGTAGATCCCTTCAAGGTTGAGGCAATACTTCGTGTGCCTCCCTCGTCCTCTATTCGTCAACTTCAAAGTCTACAAGGAAAGGCTAATTTTCTTCGAATATTTATCGTAAATTATGCTGAAGTTACCAAGGGATTTATGAGATTGTTGAAGAAAGGAGTTCCATTTCTTTGGGATGACTTCGCTCAATGCTCATTCGATGCTTTGAAAAAATCATTGACCTCTGCTCCTTTATTGAGTCCACCTGATTATAGCAGGGATTTCCTTTTGTATCTAGCAGTAGCAGAGTCTACCATTGGTATGGTTCTAGTTTAGGAAGATGATGCTCTTGCAGAGCATGTTATATACTATCTTAGTCGAGGATTGGTAGGTCCTGAGCTCCAGTATACTCTGATAGAAAAGTTGGCTTTAGCAGCTGTTCATGCTGTGTAGTGACTCCGGCATTACATTCTTCTACGAAAAACTTATGTTTTGGCAGCAGCCAATCCATTTCAGTTTGTCCTCAGTAGGCGAGTGATTGGGGGAAAATACAATAGATGGATTGTGATTTTACAGGAATTTGATCTTGAGTTTATGTCTGCCAAGTCCAAGAAATCAATGGTTTTCGCGGAATTGATCTCCGAGTTTCCCTGTGGGGAAGAGATAGTCTATGATGAATCCTTCCTGGATGAACATTTATTTCTTATCTCTTCACATGATCCTTGGTATGGGGATATAATTGTGTATCTCCAGACTGCGAAGTTTCCCTCTACTTTTTCGAAAGATGAGCGTCATAAGTTGTGTCACTTGGCTAAGAATTACTTGATTATTGGTGATACTTTATACTATTGAGGGGTTGATTCAATCCTAAGACGTTGCTTAACTCTCGAAGAAGCTGAGGCTGTGCTGAATGATTGCCATAGTGGAGCTTGTGGCGGTCATTTATCTGGGCTTGCTACAGCTCAAAAGATCTTGAGTGTTGGGTACTTTTGGCCTTCAATTTTCAAATATTGTGTAGAGTCGGTCAAAAAGTGTCATCCATGTCAAGTTTATACTCGAAAAATGCGTGCTCATCCAGCTCCGATTTTTCCAGTTATTACTGTCGGTCCCTTTACAAAGTGGGGTATTGATTATACTACTTGTAACCCGCCCTTGGCTAAAGGTCACAAGTACATTATTGTAGCAGTAGACTACTTTATGAAGTGGGTCGAGGTTATGCCTAATTTTGGGAATGATGGTGAGACTGCAGCTCTTTTCCTTTTCAACTAGGTTATTGCTTGTTTTGGTATTCTTAGAGAGATTTTCACTGATCATGGCATTCATTTTTAGAATAACATGATGGCTGAGTTGGCTCTAAAATTAGGTTTCCGGCAGGAGCATTCATCTTCGTATTATCCCCAAGCCAATGGGCAAGTGGAAGTCGTGAGTAAATCCTTGAAGACAATTCTTCAAAGGAAAATTGATAAAGCTAGATCCAACTAGCATGTTATGCTATATCCTGCACTTTGGGCATACAGGACATCAGTGAAAACTGCAACTGGCTTTACTCCATTTCAGCTAGTTTACGGGTTGGAATCGGTATTTCCCATTGAATGTGAGATTCCTTCTCTTAAGTTAGCTGTTGAACTTCTTCCTGACACTTCTAGTCTTGAAGAACGTCTCCTTCATCTGGAACATCTCGATGAGCAGCGTCGGGATGCGGCCACGATGAATGAAGCACATAAAAACTGAGTTAAAGTTCAGTACGATAAAGCAGTCAAACCTAGGGTTTTTTCGGAAGGTGACATTGTTTTGGTTTATGCCCAAGAAAAAGATGCCCTGGGGGCAGGAAAGTTTAAGTCTATGTGGTATGGCCCCTTTATCGTTAAAAAAGTCCTTAGGAAAGGAGCATATACCTTGGTTGATTTTGAAGGGAACGAGTTGCCGGAGCCCAGAAATGGGCTCTATTTGAAAAAGTATTATGCCTAGGCTTCGGCCTGACATTTTTCTTTTGTATATAGTAGTTTTTCTTTGTACATATCTGGTTGTTTTTCGATCATTGATGGGGTGGTGATGTTTTTGATCTGCTTTGGCAGGTTGTGTTGGATGTCATGAGTCATTTTGGTTTCGCCGATGGTGCTAGTAGACACACCTGGAACCTGGCTTCCGCAGCTTGGGTGCTTCATCATCCATCTGGTCAGCTGTTAGTATCAAGAGGGGTCTGCATTGGTCTTGCTTCCAATAATATAGCAGAATACACTGCAATTGTTTATCTACTCTCGGAGGCAATATCTTTAATCATCAAAAACATCATACATTTTATACATTTGTCACATCACATCAAACATAGTTGTATATATATCATTAGAGTGTTCAAAAAACTATACAAAATTTGGATCCATAAGTCATACAAAATTTGGGCTTAGGCCCGATCATGTTCAATCTCAAAAAATATACATTCATCTAATACATTATATCTATCTACTCCTGAGGTCGCTACTCAGAAGTTGTGTTCTTATAGAACATGATCGCGGTGGCAACTCGGCAGAATAACCATACCCAGTCGCGAGGTACTCCTACTACCTGCCTCTAGATGGCCTCGGGCAGATCTTCCACTACAGCCATAGGCACCTGGTGGGTTAACCCCTCCAAGTTCCTCTGTACGACATGGAGGGTTCTGTCTGAGTCTACTGTATCTGCTTCACCTCTACGACGCTTATGTCGTGGGTAACCCTCAGGTCGAACTGGTCCAATATCTGTATCATGGTCATTTTAAAATTGTAAGTCATTTTGAATCCAATCAAAAACATGTTTTTTTTTCACATTTTTTCATACATATTGAAAAATCCAAAAAAAAATTATATAAGTCAAAAAATTGCAAAATTTACCGACTGTGCCCCATGCCGCGCTTGGTGGAAGGACAAGGTCTGGATCGCCTCAGAAATCCATCTCGGCATAGGGATAGTCTTCCACAGCGATGATTTGTTCTCCCCACCACAGGAAGAACTCATCATCGCAAGTGGTTCGGGGAACTTCACTTCCCCCCAATCTCTTCATCAAGTCAGCCCATCGAGCAATTCTTGGGTCTCTCGAGTTGCTGATAGAAGAGATCACTTTGGGTCTCAGCCCAGGAATCTTCTTAAAGAAGAATGTCATCAAGATGGTACCATATCCAAAATGTTTTGTCTTTGCTTTTCGGATAGAATTCAATTGTTGCTTCATGTTCATCAGTAGAGCTGTGCACCAATCCTATAAATGAGTTAAGCATTCCACTGCTATACTCATTTGAGTCCTGGATGCCCGGTGTAGGGAAGCAGATCCTGCCACCCTGCCAATGGTAAAAAGGAGGATTTTCATGTGCAAGTCTCTTAGATCTTTGATCACAATTTGAGTTCCAACTTTCTTGGAACCCTCTACGCAGTAGACGTGGATGTAATCTTCCACGGTTAGGCCTCCCAAAGGCTTACCATGCAAGTCTACTGGCTCCCCCCTCCGGGAGAGTCCAATAATAAAATATATATCTTTCACCTTGATGCATATGGGCATCTGATCTATGATGAAGTAGGCTTCTTCTGGTTCCCAATAGTTCACAAGCATTTCGAGCAACCGGACATTACTCTTCATATTTGGCATTTTGAAAAACTTGAGCAATCCACAATTTCGAAGAATATTGAGTGATACTCGGTCCTGCATGAATTCTTGATCAATGGCACTGTGTTCAGGTTCTCTCCAATATATAGTCATCCTGCAAAATTTCAATAATTCGTTCATTAGCTACGCATTTTTTTCATTTTGGGTTGTGCATACGCGACTTTTTTTGTGCACAGTCGCGTATATATGCGACTTGGTCATTATAAACTCGCGTATGCGCAAAATCGTGATTTTTAGCAAATGATTCTATGGTGAAAATTCCTAATTTTTAACTTATGAACGGAAAAAATGAATAAAAAGGATGGTTTATGAGCTTACCTGACAAATTCGGTGAAGTTTGACGGTCGGTTGCTCTTGTTTTGACGAAAGAGGATTTTTCTCCAGAGCACTTTTTTCCAAATCAGCAATGTAACAATGAACCAAATATGAGGTAATTTGTCTATTTATGCCCAAAAAGTTGAAAATTTTGGCAAAAGTTTGTTATGCTTATTTTTTCAATCTATCTTAAGCTGCATAACTCGGATGCTTGGAAGTGCCCAGATTGGTATATTTTCATTTACATTTTCACGAATTCGAGATTTTTCCCGGTTTTTGATCCATGACTGCTGACTCGTCATGGCAGGTATATGATCTTCACTGGCATATAGGTTAGGGAATCCACTTTCCGTTTCATTTTTCATACTAGCCTCCATTCTTATCACTTTCCATAGGGTCAATCCCATCAGGTCATGAGTATTACACCCATTTCACTCGCCGATTATTTAATCATGACTTGGTGGTAGAGTCTTCCTTTACATGGGCTTCTTAGTTAGTTCCTCGCTATCACTTGTTGCCCATGCTGCGTTTTATGTAGGCTTGGGAGTCCTCTTTAGTCCTGCCATGAATTATTTGTTGAAGCTTCATTCTTCTTCTTCCTCACTATCATTTTTCTGGCTATTACCCTAGAGGCTCCTTGGTGTCGTTAATTTGTATTACTGCATTGCATATTGGCTACTTGTTTATCCTGGCCTTTAGCCGACTTCATTTTGGACTCAATGTTTAAGCCAACTTTTGACCTTGACAGTCTGTACAAGTTAACCATTGCATGCACTTAGCTATCGCGACTTGACACCTTTTACCCATGGATGGAACATTCCTCTGAGTATCGCTTACCAGTTTCCGCCACCTTGCATTGAGCATAGAATCGTTCCAATCCCAGGAACTAGTGCATCTGTTTCTTGATACTCGTTCTATCCATTGTACCATAGAATTATTTTATTCTTTTTTAGGCTTATTATATGAAAAAGACAAAAAAATCAAATATAAAAAAAGGAGCGGGAACGGGATATAACTTCGTTGTTTGATGGAAGTACAGTGTCAGTTTTTCGCCCTTGAACAAAGCACATACACTTATATATATTTCCTTCATTTGGGATAAGAGTTTGGCCACAAGGCTAGGTCTGCCTTACCTTGTTTCACTTGTCACTCCTCCCCGTTGGTTATCTCCCTTCCAATCATATGGAGAGTTTGTTTTTCCTCCTGCATAACAGACTTATACAGTGTCACTTCTTACTGCCATAGTCATCACGAGTCGTGCTTTTGTTCAAGGGAAGTCTAACCAGAGTCGGCCATTCTGCGGTGTCTCTTGACTCATTATTCAGTCGGCCTTCCCGGTTTTGTCAGTATCTTGTTCTATCACATCACATGTTTTGGTCTTCTGCTCGTGCTGGTTTGAGAAGGTCCTCATTGACTTCTTGCCGGTGGGTTTGTCTCTTATCGACTATGACACATTGCTCTGAGAGCAAACCTAGAGCCGCACCTTGGCCCTATTTACATCATTGATAGGTGACCTTGTGCTCAAAATTTGATCATCATTATGGGTCTTTGACTGAGTGGTTTTCCTTGTGTTCGACGTCAGCATACATTATCACACTTGGAATTCACGTAGTACCTTGATTTCCATTTGACCCTATCGATGGATATCTCGCCTCTTTGTCAGCTTTCATTATTGGTTGGTTCAGAGGGTTTCTTCCATGCGCTAGCTTCATCTTGTGCATGACGGAAACGTACGGTTTGTTCCGTCACTCTACTTCGTCCGATTCCTTCCAAATCTTGGCTCATGGTTACACTGCGCTGGATCGATGTGATGCCTTAATGCCTTCTTCCTAGTTAGATTCTTTCCATCGACTCCGACTCATTGCTCCGGGAATAAGGTCTAGAGTTTTTTTGTCGGGCAAGACCTTGCCTATACTACCGCTGCGACTTCGCTATCAACAGTGGGGATTCATCATTGCCTCCTGATTGGTAGATTCTTTCAAGTGTTCGACTTCAACTCATTTATTCGCACTTGTTAGATTGTACTGGGGCACCTTGACACTCATTTTAATTATTGGTGGGTTGTCTCGCGTTGGTTAACGGTTTACATTATTGATCGGTAATCCAACTATTTCTCACATGGTCGACTTCAACTCATTTATTCCCATTGTGTAGAATTGTGCCATAGTGATCGATGAAGACCTCGGGTTGCATCAGCATTTCTTGGTTCACTTTTGAAAGTCCATTCAGTTTCTGCTAGTGATGCCGTCCACCCTTATATGTTGCGGTCCAGTATAGCAGCATCCTATATGTTGGCTCCCGAGTTGCGTGATTGTACCATTTATTCCACCTTTTACGATTTGGTACTTGGAGATTCAGTTACTTATATGATCAGACATCTAGTTTTAGCATCATTGATCAGCTTTTTATATGTGATACTTAGACATTGATTCTGACTTGTACTTCCGGGCCATGCTTAGATGATTCATTGTGTACTTCCAGTTCAGCTATACTTGTATACATTTTGGATCTATTCTGGACTTTCGATATGATGTATTTTTCACTAAGCATGGGTATGCCCACCTCAGCATGAGTTGACTCTCTATTTTCTTTCATTGGTTTTTGGTAGGCTGAAATATGGTGAAGTCCTCTCTTGTCCTTGCGAAGTTCTTTCTATGTGCATAATACATTTCGGCCATCATGTATCCCTTCTGACCTCATATATTAGGGGGCATCTTTTATAGCATCATTTTTCACCCTCATGTGATTCATGATTGTCTCTACCGCCTTGGGCACCCATTCCCACAGACTTGAAAAAAATTCATAAAAAACAGTGTTAAAATTCCCTACGTGGGTATGCCTAGACTTTTCCGCGTGTATACGCGAGTCCACATGTACTTTTCCGTGTATGCCATTAAAATCATTAAAAAATATATAAAAATTCCCTATTTTCGGGCTGGGTTGATGGTTACTCCAGTGGTTCAACCACCCCAGTACGTGGCCAACTGTTTCCAACTTATTGAAACTACTTTGAGGGAGTATAAAAGCCCCTCATGTGTATGGCCTAAGGGGGAGAGAAATTTTATAGATATTATACTTTGTTGGAATCCCAATTCAAGTCTGAATTCCCATGCCTCCTGCACTTTCCTAGATTTTTATAGGAAACCCTTGTTTCCTGGAGATGTTCATCCATTTATATGCCATCTCGAGTGCACAAGTCTTGAAAGTATCTTAGCGAGGCAAGGGCGGGATGGATCCAGACGACGTTCTGTTCGAAGATCGTGGAAGGATTCAGGTGATCACTCCACTTTGTATTTCTGTACATGATGTTCGTAATAATGAAGAACCATCTTGTTCCTGAGCTTATGTGTTAATATCTATTTGTATATGTGAAAAGATTATCATTTAAGCATTTATTATGGTTTATATAATGTTTCACATGGATTAAACTAACGTTTAGGAGAAATATATGTTGTACAACTAGTTTTCCGTGCACGTTCTTTCTTGTTTTCCAAGTTGAAGAGGAAGAAGGGTTGCTGGGGGTTTGGACCCCGCGAGATCTACATCGAACGTAGGACTACGGGTGAGTTATACTATCATTGTTATCTAGTTTTTAGCATTCAAGTGTGGTTGTGTGTGAGTCCTTCTGAATAGCATGCCCTGATTTGTGGAGGTTTTGACCCAACAAACCTCTAGGGTGTTTTTCCCCGAAACACCATTGCAAACATTCATTTGGACATTAGGTTGACCAAAAAATGACGGAGTATTGTCAAATTGGGTGACCAAAGGTTTCCCCCCAGCATGAGGAGGGTAATAAGACGGAAAATATTGTTCTCCAAATGCAGGGAGTCTAGTTGATATGGTACTGGAAGGAATAGACCTAGAAGGAACAACTTGATATTGCCCTAAGGATGTGTATAAAGAATCAAGCCTTTCATTACTCACTATAGGTTTATAAGTTAGAATACCAGATGATGAAATTGGTGAAGTCCATGGGTTACATGCACCAAAGAAAATTCTAGATAAATATTTATAACCTAATGGGACCAAAGGGCCATGATGCAGGGGCATTGGACACTAGCCAGCAATGTGAGAGAATTGTCCACATGTTGTGGCTAGAAGAGTTCGAAATTGTTCAAGAAATGTACCAGCAAGGTGTCAATACCTTAGCTGTCAGTTACACTTAGAGTAGATAGGATTAGTCTAATAAGTGAAGAATTCGAATAGTTGATTCGTGTTAGGATATTTGGTTTCTATTGATATAATTACAGTATTATTATGTAATTAGGCTTTTTATGTTAAGAATAAACTGATCCTCAAGAAGGAGCTGAACAGTCATGTAATAATCTATAAGTTGTAACCCCTGATACAGAGTAAGGGGGGATTTGGCAATGAAAGATTGAATTGAGAAGCATTGCTCTCTGTTGAATAAATTTTAGGCTCATTGGCTATCTCTGTGTTGAATGGATTGTAATTAACGTACTCAGTCTCTACGTAAAGGCGCATATTTCCCGAATGCTGTTGTTTCTACGATTTCTGTGTATAACTTGAAAGAAAAGAAATTCTGGGTGAAATCTCCTATCTCCTTCTGAATGTCTTTGAATTTATGTTCTCAGAGAACAAATTGAATGTGTTTAGTTTGTATAGAAATGGGAAGAAGGTCGATTAATGGACTCTGTTGGAAGAGCGAGATCATAGTTATGCTCTGTTTATTCTAGGAATATTAAAACTTTGTCTGTTGGAGCGAAGGCCATTGTTTTGTTTTTGGTGGAATGATATTGCTGAGACTTAACCACAGTGTTAACGCAGGGAAGACCAACTGAAGAAATAAACTAAAATATTGTGAAAATCTGAGTTGAACATTGTTCAATTACCAGTTTGGATAAAGAGGTTTAGGAGGAGGATACCACCAGTATCGCGCAACAATTTGGTCCAAGAGCAGTTACGAAAAACAAAACGCGGTCCTATTAAATTCTACCACGTCACCGAGACAAAACTGCCCATTTCGCTTTTTTTTTTAGTGTTAAAGTTCGGTCCTTGAAAAAACGCGATTTTGATGAGATCCGTCTGAACTGCTAAGCAACGGATCCAAGGGTGATCGCGCACAAAGCTGCACAGAGGTTAATTCAAGGTATGGCCCAGTGGTTTCGACAATATTAAATATTTAATTAATAAGTGATGGTTGAATATTAGAGGCGTGGGCCCCACATAAGTCCAATGTAACATAAAAACTCTTGTCCTTAGAGTTAAATAATGTTAAACGTTGCAAGCTTAAGGTTCGGTAATTGAATAAATTCTTTAAACTAATTGCCTCATATGTATTTTTATACTATGATGAATGTTAATCTCCATTTATATGCCAAGGTATTATAGAGGGTTTTGAGTTTGGCGGGTTTTAAGTGAAATCGGATAAAAGGCTTGTAATTTTGTTGCAAGGATTGATATTTTATTGAAGAACTTTAATCTATAGTTTATTTCATTTATCAAATTCCATGAATTTGATTAATGAAATGGAAACAAGACTGTGAAGAAGACTCCTTTGGTGAAGGAAACTACTGAAAAAAAAAAGTGAACAACTCTCCTTAGCACTTGCACCCCAATTTTGCTATCATTTGTGGTATCAGAGTAGATTTCAAGACATTTTGAGAGACTGAACCGACTTCCAAGAGCCAGAAGAAGAATTCCAGCATGGTTGTCCAAGTTTCCAGAAGTGTTGCTGGTAGAACAGTTCCAACAGAGCTTACAATAGTTCCAAGCCAGATTGGAAGAAATGGAATTAGGACACCCAAGAGATCCTGAGGATGTCAGTGAACCTGAAACTGAAGAAGAGGTAGGAGAAAATGTTGAGATTCCTCCTAAGCTGAGACTCCTTAAATCTGTTCTGGGGTCTACATCCAAGCCTAGACTTGAAGTTTCAAGCTTTGCAGGAGGATTGAATCCAGGAGAATTAATAGACTGGATCAATGAAATGAACAAATATTTTGATTATGAAGAGATGAGTGAAGACAAAAGATTCAAGTTTGCAGTGACAAGGTTGAAGGGACATGCAGCACTTTGGTGGGATGGAGTGCAAGCAGAGAGAAGGAGAGCTGGTAAACAACCAATAAAAAGTTGGACCAAAATGGTGGCAAAGCTGAGAGGTAAGTTTTTGCCTAGTGATTATCAGCTTACATTATTTAGACAAATGCATAACCTTAGAAAAAGATTGATGATATTTAAAGAATACACAGAAGATTTTTATAAAGTAAGTATAAGAGCTGGAAAAATCTAGGACACAATAGATAAGGTTGCCAGGTATGTGAATGGTCTCAAGTTGGAGATTGAAGATGAGATAGGTATTTTGTCTCCTACGACAATTGAAGAGGCTTATCAAATGGCCTTTAAAGCTGAAGAAAAACTCCTGAGAAATCAGTCTACCAAAGGAAGAGGCACTTTCTGAGGAAAGGGAAGTCAAGGTGGTAGAGGAAGGTCTACAGAACCAAGGGATGGAGCTAGCAGTAGCTCACCTTAGAATGCATCCACAGAGGGTGATGCAAGGGGCAGAAGGAGTTCCTATAGAGGAAGAGGAGGCAGAGGCAGAGGAAGAGAAGTGAGGTGTTACAGATGTTACCAATTGGGGCATGAACATTATGAATGCCCAGAGAATATGGGCACTGGTCAGAGAAATGCAATTGTTGCTCAGATTGGGGAAGAGGCAACAAAGCTGTCTGAAACAGAAGAAGTAATTCTGCCAGAGAAGGGAGAATATTTGGTTGTTAATAAGGTTTTGTTGAAGCAAACAAAAGAAGTTGTTGAACCAGCACAGAGGAAGAATTTGTTCAGAAGTGTGTGCAAGGTCCAAGGGAAATGCTATCAATTAGTCATTGATAGTGGCAGCACATACAATTTGGTCTCTACAAAGGTGATAGAGAAACTAAAATTGAAGACAAGGGAACATCCAACACCCTACAAGGTGTCATGGCTTCATAAAGGACACCAGCTAATTGTGAAGGAGCAATGGGAGATAAAATTGCAGATGGGAAGCTACAAGGACAAAATCATGTGTGATGTGATGCCTATGGATGTGTGTCACATACTGCTGGGAAAACCTTGGCAGTATGACAGAGCAGAAGTACATGACGGTAATAAGAACACTTACAATTTCTTTAAGGATGGAGTGCACCACACATTGATACCTATGGAGGAAGGAGAACCATCAAGTAGAAAGTCTGATCCGAATACTTTATTGCTGAGTGGGAAAGAGTACTTATAGCAGATTGAAGATGAAGAGGTAAATTTTTCCTTAGTTTGCAAACCTAAAGTAGTGCTTACTTCCACAAAAATTTCTGATTTTCCAATTGAAATTCAAGAAATGTTGGACAATTATTATGATATTGTTGTGGATGAATTTCCTGATGAATTACCACCTGTAAGAAAAATCAGCCATCAGATAGATTTTATCCCATGATCAAATCTGCCAAACAAAGAAACCTACAGAATGACTCCCACAGAGAATGAAGAAATCAGAAAACAAGTGCAGGAATTGGTTGATAAAGGTCTGATCCGAGAAAGCTTGAGTCCATATGCAGTACCTACAGTGCTAAGCCCAAAGAAAGATGGAGGTTGGAGAATGTGCACTAATTCAAGAGCAATAAACAATATACCAATCAGGTATATATTTCCTTTACCTAGGATTGAATATTTAATGTACTATTTGAGTGGAGCAAAATACTTTTCAAAATTAGATTTGAAAATTTCTTTTGGGTTATCAAAATGCACCTAGTACTTTTATGAGGTTCATGAATGAATTGTTAAGGGAATTTATTGGTAAATTTGTAATATTATATCTAGATGACATATTAGTTTTCAGCAAAACAAAGAAAGAATGTTTAAGGCATCTTAATTATGTCTTGAAGAAGTTACATCAAGAGAATTTGCTGATAAATTTAAAGAATTTTTCATTCATGAAAGAAGAGCTCGTATATTTGGGTTTTGTTGTTTCTGCTGAAGGACTGAAGATGGATCCAGAAAAGGTCAAGGCAATCGTGCAGTGGCCTTCACCAAGAAGTGTTTTTGAGGTAAGAAGTTTCCATGGACTTGCCAGTTTTTACAGAAAATTCATAAGGAATTTTAGCAAGATTAATGCACCCATCATAGAAACTATAAAGAAGGACAAACAACCATTCAAATAGACTATTGAAGCAAAAAGGAATTTTCAGCTCTTGAAACAGAAGGTAACTGAAAAGCCAGTTCTAGTTTTGCCTGATTTTAACAAGCCATTTCAAGTGAAGTGTGATGCCAGTGGAGAAGCTATTGGAGCTGTGTTGAGTCAAGATGATAGGCCTGTAGCATATTTCAGTGAGAATTTGAATGATACAAGAAGAAAGTATTCCTCTTATGAAAAAGAATTTTATGCAATTATGCAGGCATTGAAGAAGTGGAGGCATTATTTAATGTCTAAGGAATTTGTGCTATATTCAGATAATCATGCTTTACAGTATATTATGCAACAGCCTAAATTGAATCATAAATATGCCAAATGGGTTGAATATCTCTAGATTTTTAACTTTGTTTTGTGTTAGTCATCAGTATTTTTCACTTGTTGGTGATGAATAGTTGTAACAGCCAAGTTTTCTAGCAGCTGATCTAAAAATTTGTCAAATTTTCCAGCTGGAAAACACCCATAAATTTTTTTTCCCTCTTACCTTTTCAACTCGCCCATGACGAGATGAAACCTCATTATTAAATCTTACCTAGCCTCAGCCATACTAGTCTGCCCGTAGGATCTAAAGAAACAATCCAAATTTGTCCAAAAAGTCTCCCCTAAGTCAGGAAGTGATGCTTTATGCATTTCTCCCTTGGTGAATTATCCTAAAGCCAAAGAACCTCCATCTGCTATAGACCAGTCATAACAGACCTTCCCATTCTGCAAATAAAGTTGGTTACAGCCCTAGGTCGTGCCACTAATACACCCTCAAGTCTCAGCAATACATGGACCATAAGTCAAACTGATTCTAGGTGTTTTTACAGTGTTTTAATGGATCTTTCAAGGACAGAGGCATACCAGCATCTCAGAAGACAATATTTGGCTCCACATGAGAAGACAACTGCTTCTCAATGTGATCTTGAGCTTGGGATGCAGCCAAAGAGCAGAGAGTTTTTCATTAAGCTCTTGCGATCACATTCAAAGCTTGAAAGGACAATGAAAGAAAAATAACACTGTCGAAGGGTTGATGATATGACATGACTAAAAAAAATCCTTCATCTATAAGCAGAGGGTTTGAAGACTGAAGAACCTCCTTCATTTCACAAACAGAGGGTTAGGAGCGCCTCATTCATCTATAAGTAGAGGGAAAATGGACAAAGTTTGATTTTAAGAGTTGAAACTGACTGTAAGACAAATTTTTTGATTAACAGTGAGACGGTGACTAAGGTTTTATGAAGTAAAGTGATGATTGAAGGCAGAGGCCAAGCAGTGGGTTTTAAAAATTATTTGCATGAGTTCACTATTATTGAGTTACAATGTGAAACTAACAGGTTTATCATTAGTGAAGAAATTTTATTAAAATGATAACCAAAGGAGTCAAAGGGGTCTTGGTCTCAAAGTAACCTCTGCCATCATGTTCAAAAGGAAACAGGAATCTTTCAAAGAAGGCCTCCTTCATAATCAAAGTAAAGGAGCTCATCATGGTTTGAAGATAAAAAGAAATCATGGCATATGGAAAATACTCTAAAGAGGTTGTTCTCCAAAAAGAGGTGAAATAAATGAAAACACAGGCTTCTTGCAGACCTCCTTCACAGAAGAACTAAAAGGCAACTCTCCCTTGTTCAATTTTCAAATCTAGAACATCATCCCTGTTTTATCTCCTTAAAAACTAAAAACTGGATCATTTTGGAAAACTTGAAGATAAGTTAATGTTTTTGGGATTGAGGGCCTTATGTAAATAGGATTTTCACTTACAGTGTCCAACAAGTTTTTTAACCACATTCAAAGAGAAGCTCAAATAGCACAAGTGACAGCAGATGAGAAATACAAATACAAGAGATGGAAAAGGGATATTGAATTTGTAGTTAAGTTTATTCCCCAGTAAAAAGGCAGTGCCACTCAAAAGACACATTAAGAGCCCTTCATATGGCTTAGAGCAAAATTTCCTCCCACAATGTAGATATCAAAAGGGAAAACAATTTTCTCTCCAATAAGAAAAAATTAAAGTTTTTTAAGTCTTAAAAGGGCTTGTTTTATTTCAAAAAGGAGTTCGGGTTTATAACACAAGCGGTCATCATCACTATGACATTTTTTCAAAAAAAAAAGGTATCAGGTTGTGTTTTAAAGAAAAGAGATTCAAGTCTTATTTAAAAAAGGGAATTTTCAAACCTTTCTTCCAAAACCCTCACCAATCAAATACAAAAGGGACTTTGGCTTGTTTATTTTCAAAAAAGGACGAGGACCATTGCAAACCCTTTTTGAATCTCTCAAAACACAAGACAAACTCCCCTTACTGTTTCCCTGGACTAGAGAAAGAAGTTTTGAATGAATTAGCAGAGTTTTTTGGGCTTAAAGGTTGCGCGGTGCGCTTGTACAACTGCACGGCACGTTCAGGCGCTTTTTTTACACAGGAATACAAAGCCACGCAGCGCGCCTGTAGGCGTTGGTCACGTCGGCCCGATAGGTGACCCGACAGTCTTTTTGCACGGTGCTCTCCCATTCTAAACGTGTCGTGCATGGTTTAAGCCATCAAAATGCCTCCAAGAGTTTTTAAAAGCTGCTCAAACTCCTCAAACAAGGTTGCCATCGTGTCTCAAGGTATTTTGTCTTGCCCCCTTGCTAAATTCAAATTGGTAGACACTGTTTGAGGTAGTAAAAGCCTTGGTGTAAATAAAGATATTTTGAGTGAATGTTTTGAAAGAGGATTATAGTTGGTTGAGAGTGAAGGGTTGATTCTAGCTTCAAAGAGCCTATACACTGCCCTCAGAACAATGCATCTACATATACCTACAGGTCCAAATATACACAGTAGTGAAGGGCTCGTAAAAAGTGTGAAAATAGCCCTACTATGATAAAACGAAGCCAACCTCTGTCAGCATTTGTAAGGGAGAAAAACAGTTCTTAGGAGGGTTGAGAGTTTTGTTTAAAAATCAAGATTTGTTGTGGTTATTTTTTCTAGAGGTGAAACAGTGAGAATGGTGAGTTTTTATTGATGTAAAAAGCCCATTAGACTGCCCTCAAAACAAGGGTAAAAGATGAAGGCACTATTTTAAAATGGAAACTCAGTTTTTGAAAAATGAAACAGTGGTCCTAATTTCAACCACAGTAATCATCCATATATTACTTTGTCATTTTTCAAAGTTTTCCTCAGTGTGGTGAAGAGCAAAATCAAGGCTACCTTTTTGACCAAAAATAGATTTTAGTATATGAAGCTGTAAATTTCCATTTGGAGGTATTGACAAAACTGTGGGTGAGGAGTGGTGAATACAAGGGCAGTATATTGATTAGGAAAGGTGTTTTCCTGCTACAAGGCTGCTTTATTGTCCTCAAAACACCAAAACCCTGTGATCTTGTCCAAACACAGAAAATCACTTTGACTGTGTGTACCTTTTGTTGACTATGGGCTTATCATTAAGATTATTTTTTGAGTGGCATACAAAGGGAAAAAAAATGTTTTGGAAAGATCAGAGAATTTTGGGTTTAAAAAGTCATCTCACACAACATTTGAAACAAAATTTACCTTGATCAAACAATGATTGACAGAGAAGGTAGAGTTTTGTTTGAGAACACATTTCAAGAAATCCTTTTGAGGCATTTTGGGTTTTGCAGAGAGCATCTAGAACAATATTCCTCCCAGGCAGGATAGTAGGAGTGGATTGCACAAGAGGTATGAGCCTATTTCCACCGAAGAAGTGAATGCCCACCCATCAGTATTGTTCAATTTCCATGAGGTCGGGTGCTTAGATTTTTGCCAAAGGGTGCAAGAGGTGAAGAATTTTTCTCCTCTGACACACCTTTTCACTTTGAGGTTCAGAGACAAGCATTTCCATTTGGCATGCCTTGACTTCAAGTTCTCCCCAAGATCCATCTCGAAAGCCACTAAAATTCCCTATATTGGCAAGAAACAGTTTAAGCAAAGCCATTTGGAATCAGATGATTACAAGCCCTTCCTAAAGCTTGAGCATAGAGAGTCAATGACCATTTGGAGAAGAAGTTGGAGAGGGAAAACAGGGATTTAGACCTTCAAAGGAGAATGACGAGGTATTATAAAAGGCTAAATTAGTTTGCCCAGTGCGAGTTGAAAGCTGCTCAAGACAAGCTCAAGGAGGCTAAAGGGAAGCGCCCGATGCGGAAAGTGAGGAAAGACACATCAGGACTTTATATTTTAGCCTCTACTTCACAACATGTTGCTTAGAACCCTTGAGGGTCATGCTCACCAATTTTGGGCGATTTTCGACATATTTTGGTTTTTTGGCATTTTTGGGTTTTGGCCAAAACTCATGGGCTTCGCCATTTCAGTTTGGGGGATAATAAAAGGAGGAGAATGGTATCATTGGATGCCATAATTTTAGGAGCACACACTCAACGATTTTTAGGACATTTGAAGATCATTTTCTCCCCCGAAATGGCGAAAAATGCCCGCTTTTTCTACACTCTGCCCGGTCTATCAGCAAACCTTATTTTCTGGTTTTTTACACACAGGACTATTTTTTGGAAGACTTCTAGGAATCATATTGAGAAAATTATAGTTTCTCCAGAAAGTAGACACTCAGATCTTTCCAACGAGCTATCATGAGCCTCGTTTCGACATCGGGAAGGCTGCCAAAAGTTGCCGGCAAGTCAGGGGACCTTTTGCTAATATAATTTTTGAGTATTTTTTGTAAAAATTGAACCTTTAAAAACTGCTTTTTCCTCATGTGCGTTTAGCTATTTTTGCACATGAGAAGTTATGAAAAGTCAATTTAATTCCCTCTTTTAGCATTTTTTAGATATTTTATGAGCTATTTTGTGCCTCGGGCTTTGCAAAGCCTCAAGGACAAGTTTAGATATTTTGAATAGGCCAATGAGAGTGCAAATTGAACTAAGAGGTTTTCCTCACTTGAGCCTATATATTCCAAGGGCTTTCAATGTAAAAAAGGCTGAAATTGATGATAGAAGCAATATATGGTCATATAGGCTTTGGAAGAAATACTTGTCTCATGCTCTTGGATAGTCTCTTGGATGTTCTTGGATGATGAAAGAGGAATGTTGTTGGATTCCATGACTTGGTAGAATGGTATAATGTCTCTTTCTTTGTTTTGTTTTCTAGTTTTCATTCATGAATCCATGTTTCTTGCTTACTATAGATCAATAAAGAACAAATTTGAGACATGCCCTTGGAGGCACCTTAAATTTTCTGTTTCTTCATAGCTTCCATGTTTTCTTCCTTCTTAGTCACATTAAAGAATTCTTGATTGATCTTTAATAACTTAAGAATATTGTTGCTTATTTCATTCTTGGTTTTATGCATGTTAAGTATGATTTACGGTACACCCTACTTACCAATGGCTAGCCATAGCTCCATCCATAAAAATTTTCTTTGACTGATTAGATTGCCACTTGTTGAACCAAGGAGGTCTTGTTTTGATCTTGCCCTTTGCCTAAGACTATGCAATCTTTTTTTCAAAGTGCCCAATAATTTGAAGTACTGTGTTTAGGCATTCTGGCATAGTGATTTGAGTTGTTTGTCTCTCTTAAGTGTATTTCCCTAAAGTCTGATAGTCATTTCCCAAAGTTAGAGAGTTATATATCTCTATGCATGGCTTGAATTTTTATTTCTATGTATTGATTAGCTTATAGTTACATTTCTCATGATTAATGGTTTTCCCTACCATGTTTATGTCAGCTATTAAACTAGTTATGCTGGAAATCCTTTTTTGTTCCCAAACTTGATGTCCATTTTATTCCATTTTGCCCAAAGATCCTTTCTACCTCGAATCAAATCGGCCCTTCAACAGCCTTGTATCACCGTTTGATATCTTTCTAGACCTTTTCAACCCCATAGCCCAGTTGATTTGACATATTTTTACCCAAATTATATCTTTGATCAGTTTCATCCCTCACAACCTAAAAACCAAAACCAAAAAACCTACTTCATAACTAGCCTAAAATCAGAACACAATAAGCAAAACATATAGATATCCTTTACACATATAGAGAGAGCCCTCTCTGAGTCCAGGAAGGTTAGGTCCTTGGACTCCAAAGATTGGTTTGATGTTACACTGTCATTTGGTTTGCCAATCAGCCAAATCACGGGACCCTAACATAATGGCGATCACGGTGGGACACTGAGTGATAAACAAACTTAGTTTCCCTAATCTTTAGAGACTTTTGAGAATACTATCTGACTGACTTATCCCACCACTCACTAACATAATGGTGATCACGGTGGGACCCTGAGTGATAAACAAAATTAGTTTCCCTAAAACCTTTAGAGACCTTTGAAAATACTATCTTGTTGACTTATCCCACCGCTCACTAACATAATGTTGATCACGTTGGGACGTTGAGTCAAAACATCCTAGGTTTCCCTTAGGAACTCTCAAAATCTCAGTCAAACATAGAAGAGTAGATTCTAGCTCTTTCACCATCTTAGAAAAATGATGATTCAGTTGTAGGAAACTCTTCCAAACCTCACAGGCAAGCAGTCCATAAAACCATTTAGAGTAAACTCTTTTTGTTCTCGCCACCCTAGCAAAGTGTTGAAACAGGTCTAGAATACTTTAATAAACCATAGAATGCACATAAAAACTCAGAAAAACCCCAAAACATTCCCAGATTGGCTTTTTCCCTAGTTACTGGTGGTGGACCATAGCTACGTCTTTACAAAAACAACCAAGTTCCACCTGGCGACTCCACTAGCCTCCAGTAGGCCTAAAAACTCCATAAAAGACCAAAAATTCATAAACCATACCTTTCTGCTAACTCATCCTTCCAGAAAATTAAACTTAGGGTGGAAACTCTGTAATCAGTGACAAACCAAGTATAACTTAGCGATTCAGAAAGCCTCACCTAAATATAGGATATTAGTAGAAACCTTCTTTCCAAGAGAACCATTAGCTTGTCCATACAGCCTAGCAAACTATTGAAACCAAGTGAATCACTCTTCTTTGCAAGTTCCCATCTCAAAGTTACTATAAAATTTTTTCCTAAGCATCTTTGATAGTGTTGGTGGTGGACCATAGTTCTCATAAGAAATCCACCTGGTGACTTCACTATTTCATCCTTTTATTTTTGACCATCCTTCATATTAGTAAAACCTTAGAGAGGCCATCCACCCAAAACATTCACAAATACCATCCTCTCTAAACTCTAGACCCGAAATCTGGCTTCATGAAGAATTAACACCAGAGCTCATCCAGACCCAAATCCCCTTATCATAGTAGACGACCCAGAGAAGATTCTATGGCAAGCTTCCGAAACTGGCAATCTAGCTACCGATAGGTCCATCCGCAAATAAAAATCAATGCCTTAACATCTCACTACCTTACCGGATTCCTCCTTTGACTTAAAATCAACAAAAACCCTTTTTAGAAGCAAGTCACAAAGTAAGATAGACTTTGACGATCTTGAGCCCCTAGATCTTCCACAGAGTCCTAGTAGAGAAGCCTCACCTACCACACCTCTCAAATTTCAGCTTCTCCATCACTTTGGCTCCTACCATCCCAGATCTACTCAAAATCAGATCACTAGTCCAAGTACTTCCGCCACACCTATCCAAACCACTAATGTTCGAACCACCTCAGCTCATCCCACAAACCCTCATTTTGTACATCATCCATCAGCTCCCATCATGGCAGCCTGGTACGCACCTTTGGTGTTGCCACAACCTTTGGATCCCTTACAAGATAACTATCAAGCCAAAATCCCACACTTTACTGGATATGATACTACCACAGCTCAACAACATGTAGATAAGATTAGCGATGCCTTTGAATACATGGAAATACAAGATGACACCGTCAGAATGAGAATGTTCACCCAAAGCCTGGGCAGAGAACCCAAAAGATGGTTCAAAATATTAACTCCAAACAGCATCCACAACCCCGCAGAACTCTACCAAACCTTCATAAACAAGTGGGAAATCCAAAAGAACCCTATTCAAATCCTATCAGAATATAAAAATCTAAAACGGGAAAATGGGGAAAGTGTCCAGGGATACTGCACTAGGTTCAACAGTGTGTGTAACACCCTCCCACCTCACTTCAAACCCCCAATTGGTTCAGCCTTGGAAAATTTCCCGAGGGTTTTGACCCAGACATGACTTATCAACTAAGAGACAAGGACCCCCCTACCCTAGAGGAAATGCAAAAATTAGTCGTAAGAGCAGAAGCCAACTTAGCAAAAAAAAGAGCTAGAACTAGATCAGAAAGGAAAGTCACATACCTAGATGAGGTCTCCACTTCATCCCCTTCCTTAGATCCTAGAATAGATTACTTGGTTAGGTCCATGTCCAAAATGTGGGAAAAGATAAGTGAGAAGGCCCCTTTTACGGACAATCAGCCAAACCCTCCAAACAGAAATCAGAACCAAAATTTTAGGAGGGAATAGCCTCAAAACAAACCAAGGGAAAATGACCAACAAATTAGGCCACCATTTATGAAAATTATGTGGAAGAAGATGATAGGGATACAAAGCCCATTGATGAAAATCATTTGAACCTCATAGGGTCTGATAATGAGACTGAGGTGTACCTCACAGAAGAAGAACAATCATTCTTCTCTGCGAATCAGGATGAAACCAACTATGAAGATCTAGAGGATCCTACCATAGATTTTCAGAATGCCATAGTAGAAGCTCACATAGTAGAAACCAACTATGACCTTAGAAGCAGAAAAAATCAAGACAACTCCAAGAAAAGTAGCTCGGACACTACTAAAACCCCTGATACTATCCTTAAGAAAGAAATGAACAGCAACAAAATCATGGTCAGGAAAAATGACCAAAACAAAGATAGGGTTACCCAAACTAGTCTTGACTCAGATGCTCCTAGTACTTCCACAAAGATTCCCGAGGGGGCTGTGTCGAACAAGATCCCAAAACAAAGCCAACAAACTCAGAACATAGAGAAGGTCATGGCTGAAAAAGCTGAGACAAACTTGTCTAAACTGCAGCTACCTTTCAGTTTTGAGGGTGAAATCGCCAAAATAAAGATCACCACGCCTCTTACCGAGCTCATCGCCCAAGGCTCTTATAAATCCCAAGTGTTAAAGGTCTTGAATCTAGGAAATGATGCCAACACTCTTAATCTAGCTGATGACACATGATTTTAATATTACATCAATAGTGTAGACACAGCATGGGCGCAGCCATCTGTAATGAATCATCTATTGCATAATGAATAATAAAACTCCGCGCAGCCTGGATGGTGGAAACTAGATCCAGGGTCTTGATTTGTGCTTCCCGAACTAGTACGATTCTATCCATGCGATTAAATGTGTTGAATTCGAACATGGTAGAAACCACTTGATTACCAATCAATGATGTGAACTGTTAACAAGTGTGAGAGAAACCACCAATAATGACAATGGCTCTCAAATTACTTAGTACAATCCATGAAATGTGAATGAGTGATCTGAAGTCGAACATTTCACGGAATCGTTCAATCGAAGGTCAATGATGCAACATGTCATCGAAGGCAAGAAAATTGCCATTAAGGCATGCAGATTTCAACGTACTGACGAATTCTAGATCAAGTTCCTAGAAGATGAGCTGTCATCGATAGAAAGTGATCCGTCGTAAGTAAGCTCACGACACGAAACCATAGATCAAGTTTTGAAGATTTTTTTTTTGCAAGGACTGACTCAGGGATGGTCAAATGGAGACAAATTTTTGTAGATGAATGGTTTGTTTGACTGTCCTATTGAATACATAACGACACTGCAGATGGTTTGGTGACAGTTTCCCTAAGCTAATACCTAGAAATTGGCTGAAGAACTTCAATATGGTTTGATTAACTGATAGGAAAAGGATTTCCCAACCCAGGTGGAAGTGTGACAAAAAATGTCGTATTCAAGAGTGGTGTAATGCTTTTACAAATCAAAGTGTAACAAATGAATCTATTTTCTCTCTTTTCCCCCACCATTTCTGGCAAGTACCTCTTTATTTTTTGACAAGCTTGAAGAGGATAGCATTTGCTTGTTTATAAGCTCATCCTTCGGATGAGTCCAACATAGTTTAAAATCAAACTCTAAGAAGGAGTGGTTCATTCCTGTTTTTAATCGACAGGTCCTTTACTGTTAAATTTTAACGAGTCCAGTATAGGAGAAACTCGGTGTTTTTCATTTTTAGGGAGTCAGAAGAAAAAACTTAAGAAAACTCCATGGGTGTACTTTTTCATAAATTTAGTCTCTCAGGCCCGAAAAAGGATAAAATAATGGAAGCGAGAACTCTATTGATCATGATTAGTCAACATATACCTTTTTCGTAAATAGTCCATTTCAGTCCGGAAAAGGGGTAAACTTATACTGAAGGGACGACTGTTCATTTCCTTTAACGAGTTCAAATAGTCAAGTACTCGGCAATCTTTTCAATTTTAGAGAGTCTAAAAAGGGCTTAAAAGAGGACTCCATGGTTTTGCTTTTTCGTAAATTTTAAAGAGCCCGAAAAAGTGATAAAAGTATACTCTTCATCAAAAATGATTATTTTGCTTGAAAAATACGATATTCTGCACAAAAAACTCAAAAAATTAAACAAACCTATTTCAATAATAAAAAAAATATTTTGAAAAACCATCTTTTTAAAGTTAAAAATAAACAAATTTAAATTTCATTTATTCGAAAAAAACTTATAAAAAGGAGTTTTTCAAGTTCATTTTTACCGTTTGAATTTGGATTGAAAATTTTAGAGCTTTTGGAAAAAAATTCTTAGGAGAATATTCCAGACAAATTGACCGTTGAAATTGAAAACCGTTTGCTCTAGGTAATCCACATCCTCTTTTCCTTTCTTTTCATCCATTCATTTTCTTAAATTAGGGTCTAAATTTTATTTTTTGGAGGAAAATTGGTTCAAAAATCCACCCTTGGGGGTCCGCAGGTAGGACACTAGGTACCTGCAGACCCCGACATTTTCTCACGAAGGAAAATGTCGGGGCCCCACACTTTTAACATAGAGGTCGTACAAAGCTACGCACTGTCTCTGAGCGTAAAGTGTGGGGGCGCCGTAACAAATTTAAAAACACAATTTCCTCCCAAATTACCCAAAATGTTTGTTTTAAAAAGATTCTAATCCTTCATTTTACTCATTGTAGGATATTTACAATGCTCATTTGACGAGAACGGGAACATAAGGAGGTAGATGAAGTAGCAATGATTCATCAACCTACATTGCAAGTTTTAAGAGCATGCGGGCTATTCAAATTCTGGGCTATCAGTGGCATGAGAGCTCAAGTAGATCTTCTCACTTGGTTGGTAAACAAGTGGGATGGTCAGGACCAGTGTTTCGTGATTGGAGGCCATATATTTTTTGACTGGTTTGTCTAAGAGAGGAGGGCCACTTTCTCTATTTAAGGCTTGGCCAGGTGGCCAGTCTGTTGCTAGCCTGCAATTAGAGTTTTGTAATGATGAAGCAAATCCAAAAGACAAATGGATTGATATTAAAACTATCATCCGTCCTGAGTTAAAAGTGATTGCATTTACTATTACCAAGTTGTGTGGAAGTGCAACTTTGCATGTAGCTATTGGATCTCAGATGCGGATTGCAGTAGATTGTTTTCGAGGCACCATATTCAACTGGTGCGAGGCAGTGTTGGCTAATTTCAAAGGCAAACTAACTAGAGAAAAAAATGTGAAGTTAAACAACTTCGGATATGGAACTATCATGGTTACCTTTGCTTTAGAGAGGATTCCTCTGTTAGCCCTGCAACATATTCCTGTTGATGCTGGTAGACTTCAAGAGCCTCGGAAGGTTCGATGGGTTTGTTTGATGGCCCATCACAGTGAGCGTGGGGAGATTGTTCGATTTCCCTCGACTTATTTTCGTTGGTTAGAACACAAACTTTTTGTGATAGAGGATTTTCCTTATGCGGGCATGGATTTCCGCGGCGACCGAGATATGCCACTTCCTCCAGGAGCTCAGTGGGATGAGTCAGGTAAAAAATCTCTGACATGCTCTAATTTCTAATTTTTATTTTGTTTTTAAATCATCCAAAATTGATAACAAAAATTTCAAATGCAGATGTGGGTCCACGTTGACCAGCCACTCTCCGCCCCTTTGACCGGAGGAAAAGGGATACAGCTGCAGCAACACCACCACCACAGGATCAGACATCAGAGATCCTGACTGATTTGGAACACCATTTGGAGTGGCTAACTATGGATATTTCTGAGACTACCATAGATGACATCCCACTCCGTTTATAGAGATATGTCATTGGTGTTCTTGGACCATTCAGGAGATTTTTGAGTAGAGTGGCATGAGAAGTAGTGTATTATCATGATCATTACCATGGATAGTGGATGATTGACTGTATAGACTCATTTTTTGTATCACTTTTTTCCGATCATAAGGCATTTTGAACCTATGATCAAAGATGATGTACTATTTTTTGAACACTACATCTATACTATGATATACTATTTTTTCCAATTACTTGTTCAATCATGCTATCAAATGTTGATTTATTATTTTATTATTGCAAATTTTTGTTTATAGCACTAGAAGCTATTGCATCTGCTAATGTGTTTAAATTTATTGGAATGTATTGATACTCAATATAATCGAACTCTTGTTCCAAGAGACGAACCCTTAAAAATAATCTTAATAATACTGGGTTTCTAATGGCATATACTTGGTTTAACTGTAATACAATGAGTTCAGAATCTAACCTAACGATCAAACTTCGAATTCCAAATAAAATGGATTTCGAAAATAATTCAATAACTGCACTATATTCAGCAATATTATTCGTTTTTTGACCGAGGCTTACCCCATGCATAGATACTAACTCTTCAGTGGGTGAATAAATAACCCAAGCTGCAGAAGAGATGTTCTATGTACTATGACAAGCGCCATCAGCAAAACCAACATATGTTTGAAAGGACGTCAACATCTGCGATATCAAGAGTAATCCAGATAAGCAAGAGTAGTAGTAAAAGCACACTTAAGCTAGGCAAACGTTTCTAATCTATAGCACACCAGCTAGAAAGTAACTAATATACAGAGAAGATCTCCACACAAAAATCAAGAGTAATATCTCTTCAGATAAAGTCCATTTCTGGGTTTACCTAAAGAGACCCCGTCAAAATCAATCAATTCATAGGCCCCTTTTACAAGCTGTCACTTGACAATATAAGGACCATGCCACATGGGTTCGAATTTCCCAACCCCTAGTTTATCATTGGCTTGATCATAAATCAAAACTAGGTCTCCTTCTGAAAAATTGTGAGGGGTAACACTTCTATCATACTGAGCTTTCATTCTTTTTGCATGAGTCTCAGTAGCTAATTTAGCGGTGCGCTGATTCTCATCTAATTGAGCCAAGTATAAAAAATGTTTCTCCTCTTCAGAAGTGGTTGGTATTAATTCTATGGCTAGTTGGAGAGACGGTATCTTGCTTTCAATGGGTAATACTGCCTCTAAACTGTAAACTAGTTGAAAAGGGGTAACGCCTGTCAATGTTTTTGCTGAGGTTCGATATGCCCAAAGTGCTGAAAAGAGCATGGTATGCCAATTCGACTTATGAATTCCAATGATTCGTTTAATCATGGTGACTAAGAATTTATTAATTGCTTCAACTAAACCATTAGCCTGTGGATAATATGGTGTAGAACTGTCATGGCCAGGCCAACTTGGTCTATTAACTTGATCATCATGATATTCTGAAAATGGCTCCCGTGATCAGTAATTATCACTTGGGGTACACCGAAACGAGAAATCACATGATTGAACACAAAAGTAGTTGCATTTTTTCCATTTTCCGCAAATGTAGGCATCGCCTCAGTCCATTTGCTAAAATAATCTACTGCTAGAATAATGTACCCATGCCCCCCCGTCGAGTGAGGGTTACATGTAATGAAGTCAATGCCCCATTTTTCAAAAGGACCGACAACAATTATAGGGTGAAGAGGCGTAGGTGATGCACGCATTTTTCGATCGAATATTTGACAATTATGACATTTTCGAACCGCATAAATTCAATATTTAAATAAGGATGGCCAGAAATAACCTACACGCAATATCTTTTGGGCTGTGGTGTACCCAGACATATGTCCGCCACATGCTCCAGAGTGACAGTCATTTAAAACCTTTTCGGCTTCTTCAGAGGTTAGACAACGTCAAAAAACTGAGTCTACACCACGATGGTATAATGTGTTGCCAACAATATGATATTGTTGAGACTGGAAACGTATTTTTCTTCGTTGCACTGTGAAAGCTCAGGCTGAAAAGATTGGGTCTGAAGATAAAAAATAATATCTCCATACCAAGTATCAATGGTACTAATAAGAAACAAGGATTCATCTGCGATTGGTTGTTCCACCACAGTTTCTATATCAATACGTGGGAAATCACACATAAGTTCAGCAAATATTAACGATTTCTTGGATTTGGATTTTTCAAACTCCAAATCAAACTCCTGTGAGATGAAAATCCATTTAGATTATTTTCCCCCAGCAATTGTTTGGTCAAGATATATATCATAGGGTTACAATAAGATATCATTGTTGTTTTGCGTAACAGTATGTAATGACAAAACGTTGGATAGCTTGAACAACTGCCAAGGCCAATTTCTCCACATGTGAATATTTGATTTCAGTTGGATGCAAATTTCGACTAAGATAGTAAATCACATGTTCACCATGAAATTCATCTTCCTGAACTAAAACCATCCCTATAGTGGAATCAGAAGTGGTGAGGTACAAAAAGTAATCTTGGTTGTAGTTCGTAGGATGCAGTAACGATGCATGGGTCAATGCATGTTTCAGAGCATCAAAAGATCTATTGGCGATCTCATCCCAAAAGAAAGGAATATTTTATTTCAACAACCTAGTGAAACCTTTTGTTAACTCAGCGTAGTTAGGAATGAATTGACGTAAAAAGTTTGCTTTCCCTTGCAAACTTTGGATTTGGCGAAGAGTAGAATGAGGAGGTAAATTGATGATTGCCTCAACCTTCGATGGATCAACATGAATGCCTGCCTTTGAGACAATAAATCCCAACAATCGTCTGGATTGTACGCAGAAAACACATTTGTGAGGATTCAGATGAATCTTATAATGCCTACATTGTATAAAAATGGCTTGTAAATGAGTAATATGATCTGCTCTGCGTGAAGAATGAGAAAGAAAATCATCAAGGTAGGGCTGCACAATGTGCTTAATGTTGTGAAATACATAAGAAATATCCCTTTGAAAAGTGGCACCAACATTCTTAAGGCTAAAAGGTAGTTTTCGATAAGCAAAAGTTGCCCATGGACAAATGAAAGTTGTTTTAGGTTGATCAACAGGGAGTATGTTGATTTGATTGTAGCTGGAAAATCCATCCATGAATGAGAAAATTTCACTTCCAGCACAATCGTCAATAATTTGATCGATGTAAGGGGTTGGATAATTGTCTTTTGGACAAGCTCGATTTATATCCCTATAATCGATACATACTCGTATTGTTCCTTGTTTTTTATTGACCGGAAGATCATGAGGTTCGAATCCTGGAGATCTACGGCTCCTAAGGCTGACAAAAGTAATTTTCTTTGGGCTGGGCATGATTGCAATACTTCCAAAGCTGACATTGCTGAAGGGGAAATTGCCAAATCTTCAATAATATTGTAATTCTGAGTAGCTCTCGCATGTGGATTGAAAGATTATTTACGAAGTACACCTTTAGCAGGTGGTTTTATTACAAAGTCAGGATTTTGTTTCTTGATTTGTAATGGATCAGAAACTGAGGGAGATGTAGTTGATGCAGAATTGGATATTTTTGCTTCCTTACCAGTATTTTTACTACCATAATCTTGCGATCGAGTCGCAACCATCAAGATATTCTCAAGCGTATTGGAGGAATATCCAACCATGTTACTATCTTGAGTGGGAAAGGGATCCTTCAAGACAGTAGGTATAGGCGAACCCTTAACGAATTTTGATACCTCGGCTCTATGCGGGCACTCTTTTGTAAAATGATCCTCATCACAGATTAGACAAGGATATCGAGGTTTACGTTTTTCATCAGTTGGTTCAGTTGTATCGTTTTTATCTTTTGAAGATTTTTTCTTTTTATTCTTACCTTTCTTCTTACCACCAGTTTTAGATTTGGTTGTAGATGACTCTACAACATGAATATCGGCGGAAGCTTCTAGGGAAGAATCTCCTTTGGGTGAATCGGGTAAAGTGATAATAGGAGAAGCGGTCTTGGAAGACTTCTTCTTACTTTTACCAGTGCTAACAGAACCAATTACACCTTCAGCAGCATGAGAGCCAGAAGAAGTTGTAGTTAATTGACCAGGTCTTGGTAAATCAGGGATTTTATCATACAGAGTACCTGACTTAGTATATACAAGGTCAAGGTACTGAGTTTGAGCAATGACTTTCTCTTCTGTAACAACACCTCCTTTGGCCACATCTTCAATAATTTTTGGCAATAATGATCTAATGAGCCATTCAGCCAAAATTTGATCCGGAATAAAGACTTTCACTAAACGGCTTCTACGTCTCCATTCATGAATGTAATCAGATATGTACGTAGACGTAGATTATTTTAATGAAGTTAGCAATTCTGTGTCGTTGTCGTATCTGACAGGAAACTAAAAATGGGTTAAGAAAGCAGTAGCTAGTGCATTAAAATTATTAAAAGAACTGCATGGTAACTCAATGTACCATTTGGCAGCTAGACCAATGAGAGTTCTCTAAAAAAGATGCAATTGAATTGAATCATCGATTAGTGAATTGGATGTGCACCAGAGGTCATAAGTCATAACACGATTAGATGGGTCCTCTCCTGAATTACATTCAAACTTTGAAATATCACTGGGTAACTTGTTAGGCATCAATGGCCAATATGGAAGATAAAAAATGGGATCATTCGTAAGGCGTGAAAGATCTGGTAAATCTAAAGTTGCTATGAATGGTAACCGATGGCTAGGGTCTTGATAACCTTGTGTGATCAAACCAGTGCTAGGAGGAGGATATCCAGGATACCCTGGAATTGGATGCGTATTTGGAATTTTGGAACCTCCTGGGTAACCAGGATTAACCGAACCATATTGGGGTTGTTGAGGTACTTGATAAGTATACCCAGGGTACGGCTAATACTGATATACTAGATTTTTTGTAGTTTGTCAAAATTGATACTATCCCTGGTACGGTTGATAAGTAAACTGTGGTTGAATAGATACAATCATACTAGTACCAGCTTGTCCTGTAGGCATCTAGACCGTGTCTGAATTGTAGGTCCTGACTGTGGCACAGAGGCTTGATGAATTTTCACTGATGCAGGGATAGAATAAAACGAAGCTACATATACTCCAGAAATAGGTGTTGTAGGTTGAACATAAGTTGCAGTAGCAACAGTAGTCTGAGGCGGAGTCTAAGGTGTACTAGGCCCGGGCTGCTGAATAGAACCAGGTGCAGGGACTTGAATAGTAGGCTGGGCAGGTTACTGGGTTGGACCAAAAACTATAGGCTGTCCAGGTTGATTAGGTAACTGCACATTAGGTTGCATAGTCTATTGAATTTGAGATGGATTCCACACCATGTTCATTCTGGGGTATTGACTCATAGAAGGTTGTGAATATGAAGGACCATAACCTGGTTGAATGTAGGGTTGATAATTAACCGGTAAATTTCCGACTCCTTGTAATAATGGTTGACCAGAAGGAGGTTGGAAACTTTGAGTTGGGTACTGACCTTGAGGTTGATAACCTTGAGGCATGTACTGAATCCGGGGTTGATAAGGACCCTAAGGAATATACTAAGTTTGGGGTTGACCTTGGGGTATGTACTGTCCTTGAGGTTGATAACCTTGAGTTATGTACTGTCCTTGAGGTTGTTCTCCAGGTAAATAATATTGTCCTACAGTTTGTCCTAGTAAAAAATTACCTTGAGGTTGCCCTCCAGGCAGTAACTGACTACCTTGAGGTTTCCCCCCGGGCGGTAATTGACTACCATGATATTTCCCCCCAAGAGGTAACTGACTACCTTGAGATTGAGGATTTGGAATATTACCAGACATCATAAAAATTTTCTCCATGTTCAACGTTTTAGTTTTAGGTCCATTTGTACCAGATGATAACACTTGTTCAGTTGGTCGAGGAGTTGCTCTTGAGAAAGTACCAGAAAGTGACTGGTATCCCGAAGGAACAGAAGGACCACCGTATAAAAATGTTTACGGAGATTGGGAAAACATAGATGACTAACCTGATATGGTTGATGAAGGATAATAACCTCTTGGTGTAGGATGAAAAGGAATTCGGGGTGGTGAATAACTAAGACACAGGTTTTCTAAAAAATTTGTCAATGATAAATACCAAGCATCAGTTCTAAAAGGACTATAGAATATTGCTTCACACTCCATAATATTCAAATTTTCTTGGGTTTCGGGAAGAGTTTCATCTTCGTCCGGACCAACAAGTTCTTCAATAGATATGAGGTCAAAAGGAAGATTTTTAGTAATGCAATGTCTTACCCTAGGTGAACCAGGATCACTAGAAGTCAGAGTAACAAATCCTGAAGATGGTTCCAATACATCAGGTTCAGTGTCAGGCTCAGAAATTTTAGGTTCTTCAACTAATTCACTGGAAGGAGAAATACTACCAGTAACTTCGGAAATTGAAATTGGCTCTTGAATACTCTCTGTTGTTTGTGATTGATAATCAGGATGAATAAATATAGATGATTCTCCTATTTCTGTTGATCTAATTCTACTATCACTAGGCGATACTAGAGCTCGGAGCCCTTCAAGTTGGCTTGGTGTATACTCAGGGGGCTTCCCCTGGAGTCTACGCGATTGCCTTGGTAATTCAGCCATGATTAAAAATTATTAATCACACGCAATCGAAGAAAAATTCAATGAAAACCCCTAGAGTTGCTAAGGAAACAAACAAATGAATCACACGCCTAAAAATCGAGGAGATCAAACCACAACAAACAGTAACTTCCCACACTAAAAACACTCGTTGGTGTTGAACCCTTAGTTAAACTGAGAGTGGGGGTGAATCAGTTTAACACATTCATGGACTTTTAAAACTTTCTTTTAAACTAATTTACACCTTCATTTCAAGATCCACTTAATATGTGAGCAATATTAATTTGTGAGCAGCAAGTATCAAGCATATTTGTCAATGTAACAGCAGTCTTAATATGTGAGAAACAAGTATTAAGCAGATTACATAAACCACATCAACACATAGACATCATGCAAATAGACAACAGATATAAGTGGAAACCCATAAGGGAGAAAACCACATCTTATTATTGTTGTGATGCAAAGGCAAGCTCCAACTCCCTCTCACCACTAATTTTCTATAGGCACAAACCTACAGGAGGCTCCTACCTCAATTCTGCAAGCTACAACTTGCAAGGAAGCTCTAACTCCTATCAATTTTCTGCAGGCTCCAACTTACAAGAGGTTCCTACCTCAGCCAGCTACAAATGACTTCTATCAAGCTGAAACTTGATATGGAAGCACCAACTCCCATCTATTTTCTATAGGCTACAACCTACAGGAGGCTCCTACCTCTGTTAGCTACAACTGACATATATCAAGCTACTACTTGATAGGGAAGCTCCAACTTCCTTACTCTTTCAAAAGAAAACACTTGCTGATTTACCTTGCATATCAGCTCTGTACTATACCTTATTTACTACTGTCCTCCAGTCTTCATATCTGTCTTATATCATCTCTGACTCTTCACAACATCTCTATCTGCTCCTCCTTCTTCTTATTTTCTCTGCTTCAATTCTTCATTCTCTCATCTCTCTATGCATATCAATGTGATATCATTTATAGAGTTCATCACATGAATGTTTGTATTCCACAGGGAATTCAAAGTGAACAACCATGACTCTTTGATTTCTTCCTTCTCATTTCTTTATCCAGCTCATTCAGAGGAATATAACAATATGTATACATTTGAGTTTTACAGTGGAGTTTTTTTTTCCTACCGGAGACTTGCCTTTGCATCACAAACAATATAAAATCAATTAAAACATTTACATTTTCAGTTACAATAATAATTTCAATTCAATCCATTCAGTTCTTGGCTTTCTGTGAGTTTGTCTTTTCTGCTGCTGTAGTGTAACTGTTCTGCATATTCTCCTGCATTTTCATGCCTATAAAATGCCCTATGTCTTTTTCAGTTTTTGCATACTCTCCTGCTTTCTGTGTATGTACACCGGTCAAGCCCACATTTTCATTCCTGTGCATGTAAAAATTCATTTCCATTAATGTGCTCTATACACATTCCGATCTGGGCAATTTCTGTTAATTATAGAAGCTCATTTCATAAATCATTGCGGAAGTAACCTTTTTGTTCTTAACACTATGGACAGAACCCAAAAATAAAATAACATAGGTCTTTATATACGGAAGCTGCTTTTAATGCTCTATGGTTAAAAAACCATATTCAAGTCCATTTCATGAATATAATGTTCGCCTTTGCTATCCTTCAATGTAGGTCTCGGCCCTCATTTTTGTGTGAGTTTCCATTCAACGTCTGGAATTTATTGATAGACTCATTATATGATGAGCCACAACATTTCAACCATAAAATATATGCCCACGACTTTGTTAAATCAACGCACAAATGCACATATGAATAGGGACTTGTGGGCCCACAACTCTATTTATCCGCATATCAAAGAATATTGTATATTGGTTCCGGCCTATGTTAAACCAACAATAAATCTTTGCCCAGCACATATATTAATATAAATAGTCTTAAAGTCCACATATCAATATTACACTTAATTCATGGTAAAACCGACCTTGATTCACCACAAGGACCAATGTATATTAGTTTTGGGCCCCACATTTCAATCACGTGGGTAATTCACAGTTTAATAGTTCGACCCATAATAAAAGTATTTTATATAATGGCCCACATCCTCGTTCAACACATCATTCAACTCTTCATATTATATGTTGGCCTTATAAAAGTTCGACCCACTCATACAGTTCAACCATAATATATTAATATATGCTACGCTCTGCATTCCAATGTTAAGGATCATTATAAATAAACCCTTTATTTTTTATTTAAGACCTCTATGTATCATAATGCCTCAACATATATCAGACCACGAGTCTGCAAACGTATCTGGGTCCCACAACTTTAATTTGAATCTACGGAACTCAAAAAATTCCTCCACATTTTATAACACATCGGGTCCATAACTTTCGCCGCGCAATCCAATGGTCAAATTACTCTCACGCTTCAACCTCTGATCAAACCCTCATCTGATGGTCCTCGTGCAATATCATGCAATTTAACTTCATGAGGGTTAATCCTCCAAATTCACGCGATAAACTGGGCCCCGGTAGTTAAACTACCCTTCGCATCCAACGGTCGCAGGCTTATCACGTTCCAACCACTAATCAAATGGATATAAATGAATATCGCATTTTTTTTATTGTCCGAGCTTTAACGCTCAGAAAAAACGCGAAAAAAGTGGTTTCTAAATACCACCTAACGCCATGTGTCGAGTGATGGGATATATCACGTTTTTTTCTTAAATACCACTTACCATTTTATAAAAATGCGAATACCACGATTTGTTATTTCAAAATTTCTTTTACTGTTCATTACTTTATGGTTCCGCCTCACTCCTTGACTCACGGTTCCTCCTCCGCTTCTTAACTACAGTTTCTTTTGATTCGGGCTTCTTGCAAGATAAAAACACGCCATCGCATCTATTTAAGGTTTCGTTATGAACCTGCGTCATTGCTTCCATAACTACAAATAGAGGTTAAACAACTCCTCGTAATTCACCTTGGCACTTCTAGTTCAAACACAATGTCGACATATTAACTTCAATTCTTCCATCAAGTGCAAAGCCTCATCTCAGAGCTCTATTACAGAGTTTCTTCCCTTGCGCAGTAGATATCCTTTATCTATTATGAAATTATACACACAGGGTTCAACCACAGTTTTCCATTTATCTATCAAATGCGTATAGAAACAAAGCCATTCATACATAGAAATCAACCAACCACTGTTTCCTACACAGTTTCTTGCAAAGCCGTTCATACAGAAATTAGATCTGCAGCTCTTTTGATCTTTGCTTCGTGTCTAATTAATCAAAGTAAACCTGTTTAACTTCCTTTGAGGTTCTACACAACCAAATTAATCAATTTCTCCACATCATATGCAAAATCAACCAAATTAGTACACTTCTCATAGAATCCAGAAACAAATTCTTTCATATTTACACATGGCCCTTCTACAACTGCCTTTGCTCCTTGTCTGATGCTTTCTCTGCTGCCTCTATACTACCTCTCTGCTTCTTTGCTGTCTCAGCTACCTCTCTACTTCTTTCTCTACTTCATATGTTTCCTCTGATGTCTTTTCTGCATCTCTACCTTTGCTACTTACCTATTGTTCCTTTGTGCTCCTTTTATGCTTTCTTACTACTGCCTCTGTGCTACTTTGCTTCTTTGTTGCCTCTGGTGCCTGTCTTCTACTTTGCCTCATTACTAGTTCAGGTGCTGCTCCTTTGCCATCAATGACAACATTTCCAATAGTATCCCCCTTTGGCATTGATGGCAATACTTTAATGCTCTCCTTTTGCTTGATTTTACTCCCCTTTGACATCAATGGAAAAGGGTTGCACATTTCCTAGTGTGCTTTCTATCTCTTCATTTCCTCTCTCTGAGATGTGTTTAGGCCTTCTTCTTCTAACTTTGTACCCTGCTACTCCAAACTGGTGTATAAGAGTTGTTGAGAGAACACCTTTGAGAATTATTGAGCTTGAATATACATAAGAAGTGGATACAATCCCAAAGCACAGACTCCTTTCACTTGTATAAAGCTAAAAGTGAAGATAATGACACTTCATAAAACACATTGTACCAACCTTTTCTAATTAGAGATGCATCATTGGATCAAAACTAAAATACTGAGAGTGCTTCAAATATACTTCAGTCTCTAGTACTATCTTCATCAGAAATCCATATATGTTGAGGAAGATTGTAGATGGAATATGTCTTCCTCTGCAATACTCATCTGCAGTACAACACCTGTTCAATTATGATGATGATGCCAATATATCTTTTATAGCTGTGGTTCACCTTTTCTGCTTGTTGGTGATGCCATGAGGTAGGATGATGATAATTATATTAAATTTAATAGCTGAAGGTCCTTGTTACTGATGTGATCAATGAGTCAAGCCAGAGTTTACAACCTATTGTGCGATTAGATGATATCTTTCAATATAAGAGACCAAATGACTTTACTGCTTGTACAATGTACTTTCAATTAAAACCCTTGAGACTAGATACATTCCATATATTGTTCAATATCACTTATCAACCATGCAATTTTCTTTATGACATAAGGGGGTATGTATGTCAATGATCAACCTCTTTTCAATGGTGAAAATACTAGAAATTCCTTTCTGCTGGAGTATGCTTGTGATGAATCAATAACATAATTTTGAGCTTCAAATGTTAGATTAACACAACTATTCTGTCATGATGATTTTCAATAAAAACATCTTCAAGTTGTTTAATTGATATCTCAGTCAATAGGCTTCACACAGTTTTATCAATGATCTTAAGAAAGAGAGGCCTTGAAGATATATATGTACTGACTTCAGGAAGGCATGCAAGTATATATATAGACATAGATACTATTTCAATGCTCAATATAATGCTTCAAGCAAAATAATGATCCTTTAGCACTGTTATTGACCTTTTCATGCTTTAGTGATGCAGATAACGCTGGGAATACTACCTTGATGTAATTTTGCCATAATCCTTTGATCCTGAGGACCTGTACCATACCACTGCTCCAATTATAGCACCTGGTATTCTGTTGATTGGCATGCTGCTTGTACCAGATACCAATTGATACTACTTTCACTTCAGCTCACACATGAACCCATAGTTAAGACAACCTTCATAGTTTCTACTATTGGGCTCTCCACTATTTTCAACAACAATCATCAATATATTGAATCTTATCTTGGCATCATTAACCTTTTGCTTATTTTTTCATTATGTTTTAAAATAATGTCACTGCATTTTTCTTTCTTGGACTGCTCCAGAATCATTACTGATTTATATACAATTTCAACTATTCTAACATAATGATCTTTAGGAAGACATCTTCAATTTCTATACTATAAATCTTCATGGGTTGATCACTCAGAGATTTATCACTTACTTAACTGCACTCCTCTAAGGGGACTTTTCATATATGAGTGATGTAATGATATAATGATGACAGACACTTTTCTTACTCATTCTTCTTAATGCGATTCATTGTTAATTCTAGCAGTATGATGCACAATGTGATCATCACTTAATGTGTTGATGTTTTCTCTACCACCAAGGAATCTTGTTGTCTTCTCTTCTTCCATAAATATGTCAGCTATTTAATACTTTAGATGATCTTCTTCCTCTATAGTTCTTTGTTAGAGGAATTTCCTTTCCCTTCCTGATCTCATAGCTGTTCTCATTTCATGGAGCTCTTCTTAGACTACTTTTGTGGGGACTATTTATGAATTTCTCTCCCCCTGGGATGTTGCTTCATATTTATCACTTGGTTGGATATTTGCTTTGCTTCCTAGAGTAGCTCCCCCTGAGACTATGATGGATTCATTATGTTATTGATGTAACAGGCTCCCCCTTTCTTTTTCCCTTCCATACTTTATTGGGGTTCTTCATAATGTCTGCACTCCTTTTTGATTCATAGTTTTGTTTGATTTGATTTGATTTCATCATCTGTTTGGAGTTCTTTAATGTATATGGCATTTTACAATCCTTTGCTTTGTGACCAATTTTGAGGCATACATAACATCTTATTTTACCAAGGTAAATTTGAGCTAAAGTATAATATTTTGTTCCCCTTTTTGAACATAATTTACATTCAACATATTTATGTCCAAATTCATTGCATGCATAACAGTAGCCATGGAAATTATTTGTGTACCTGGTGAAAGATTTTATTTTCCAGTTGCTTGCTTGAGGGGTTCTTCTCATTTGCTGCATCATTTTTTCGTTGGACTAGATTTTCTTTGTCTTACAATATGCTGCAGTATGTTGAGGTTTGCGGAAGGAAAAACAAGTGATACTTCCCATAGGAGGAAAGAACCTTCTTTGACATCTTCCAAATTTATTCAATTCATCCTTAGGAGCACATGAGTCTTTAGCAGCTGATTGTTTCATCCTCTCATTCTCTGTCCTTTCATGTTGATGCTTGCTTCTATTTGTTTCTCTGTAACTCATGTTCTTGCTGGCTTCTACTTCTGTAGGACTCTTCTGAGCTGCTTCATTGTCCTTTACAGCTTTTACAAAAATGATATTCTTGTTATCTTCTACCTTGGACTTACTGGTTTCTCCTTCATATCCTATCCCAGCCTTTATGAGAGGTGACCTTTGAGCCTTTAGAATTTGGTCCAACTGTCCAGAGCTTTTCATTAGAGGAGTATTCATTAATAATTCTCTTTGGGCTTTTTCTAATTTCTTTCTTAGGCACACTACTTCTTGTTCCAATTTTTCACATTCCAGACTTTTCTCTCTCATTTGTTGCAGCAGAGTGTCTTCTACTTTCTTTGCTTCTTCAAGTTGTGTCTTCAGGCCAAAAATTTATTTCTTATCTTCATATTCTTTCTCATCACACATTTGCACCAGTGTCTTAAGGTTTTGGTTTTCATTCTTCAATATTTCTATTTCAGTCAAGGCTGTGTCAAGTTTGGATTTTTCCTCAGCTGCAATTTCTTCATGGTTCTTACTTCCATTCACACTAGCAGGTACCTCATTTGATTGAACATTTTCCTTTTGACATGAATTTTTCTTCTTCTTGATTCTCTTCTCCTTCTTGACAATGCAATCCTTAGTGTCTACTGCATGCATGAAATGAAATATATCCCAGATTTATTTTGCAGAGGTTAGATCCATTATTAAATTAGGATCCTTGTTATGAATATTGTCATATATCACACAATTTTCCTTGGCATTCCGCTATTGTTCTTGCAAAGAGGGAGATTTTGTGCAGTAACCATCACATACAAGTTTCCATACCTCAGGTTCATCAGCCATTAACTCTGTTTTAACCTTATCTCTCCGTTCAGGAAAGTTTGTTGTACTTAACACAAGTACATTTTGATAGTCCATGTCTCAACCAGATCTCCTTCAAGCTATTAGGCTTACTCCAAAGTAACTTGGCTCTGATACCAATTGTTGAACCCTTAGTTAAACTGAGAGGGGGGGTGAGTCAGTTTAACACATTCATGGAATTTTAAAACTTTCCTTTAAACTAATTTACACCTTCATTTCAAGATCCACTTAATATGTGAGCAATCTTAATTTGTGAGAAGCAAGTATCAAGTAGATTTGCTAATGTAACAACAGTCTTAATATGTGAGCAACAAGTATTAAGCAGATTAGATAAACCACATCAACACATAGACAACAGATATAAGTGGAAACCCATAAGGGAGAAAACCACATATTATTATTATTGTGATGCAAAGGCAAGCTCCAACTCCCTCTCACCACTGATTTTCTGTAGGCGCCAACCTACAGGAGGCTCCTACCTCAATTCTGCATGCTACAACTTGCAAGGAAGCTCCAACTCCCATCAATTTTTTGCAGGCTCCAACCTACAAGAGGCTCCTACCTCAGCCAGCTAAAACTGACTTCTATCAAGCTACAACTTGATATGGAAGCACCAACTCCCATATATTTTCTGTAGGCTACAACCTATAGGAGGCTCCTACCTCTGTCAGCTACAAATGACATCTATCAAGCTACTACTTTATGGGGAAGCTCCAACTTCCTTACTCTTTCAAAAGAAAACACTTGCTAATTTACCTTGGATATCAGCTCTGTTCTATACCTTCTTTACTGTTGTCCTCCAATCTTCATATCTGTCTTATGTCATCTCTAACTCTTCACAACATCTCTATCTGCTCCTCCTTCTTCTTATTTTATCTTCTTCAATTCTGCATTCTCTCACGTCTCTATGCATATCAATGTGATATCATTTATAGAGTTCATCACATGACTGTTTGTATTCCACAGGGAATTCAAAGTGAACAGCTATGACTCTTTGACTTCTGCCTTCTCAATTCTTTATCCAGCTCATTCAGAGGAATATAACAATATGTATACATTTTAGTTTTACAGTGGAGTTTTTCTTTTCCTAATGAAGACTTTCCTTTGCATCACAAACAATGTAAAATCAATTAAAAATTTTACATTTTCAGTTAAAATAATAATTTCAATTCAATCCATTCAATTTTTGGCTCTTTGTGAGTTTGTCTTTTCTGTTGCTGTAGTGTAACTGTTCTGCATATTCTCCTGCATTTTCATGCCTGTAAAATGCCCTGTGTATTTTTCAGTTTCTGCATACTCTCCTACTTTTTGTGTATGTACACCTGTCAAGCCCACATTTTCATTCCTATGCATGTAAAAATGCATTTCCATTAATGTGCTCTATACACATTCTGATCTGGGAAATTTCTGTTCATTGCGGAAGCTCATTTCATAAATCATTGCGGAAGTAACCTTTTTGTTCTTAACACTATGGACAGAACCCAACAATCAAATAACATAGGTATTTATATACAAAATCTATTTTTAATGCTCTATGGTTAAAAAACCATAGTCAAGTCCATTTCATGAATATAATGTTCACCTTTGCTATCCTTCAATGTAGGTCTTGGCCCTCCATTTTGTGTGAGTTTCCATTCAACGTATGAAATTTATTGATAGACTCATTATATGATGAGCCACAATATTTCAAACATCAAATATATGCCCAAGATTTGGTTAAATCAACGCACAAATGCACATATGAATAGGTACTTGTGGGCCCACAACTCTATTTATCCGCATATCTAAGAATATTTTATATTGGTTCTGACCTGTGTTAAACCAACAATAAATCTTCGCCCAGCACATATATTAATATAAATAGTCTTAAATTCCGACATATCAATATTACACTTAATTCATGGTAAAATTGACCTTGATTCACCACAATGACCAACGTATATTAGTTCTGGGCCCCACATTTCAATCACGTGGGTAATTCACTGTTTAATAGTTCGACCCATAATAAAATTATTTTATATAATGGCCCACATCCTCGTTCAACACATCATTCAACTCTTCATATTATATGTTGGCCTTATAAAAGTTTGACCCACTCATATAGTTAAACCATAATATATTAATATATGCTACGCTCTGCATTCCAATGTTAAGGATCATTATAAATAAACCCTTTCTTTTTTATTTAAGACCTCCGTGTATCATAACGCCTCAACATATATCAGACCACGAGTCCGAAAATGTATCTAGGTCCCACAACTTTAATTTGAATCTATGGAACTCAAAAAATTCCTCCACATTTTAGAGCACATCGGGTCCATAACTTTCGCTGCGCAATCCAATGGTCAAATTACTCTCGTGCTCCAACCTCTGATCAAACCCTCATCCGATGGTCCTCGCGCAATATCGTGCAATTTAACTGCATGAGGGTTAATCCTCCAAATTTGCACGATAAACTGGGCCCCAGTAGTTAAACTACCCTTCGCATCCAACGGTCACAGGCTTATCGCATTCCAACCACTGATCGAAAGGATATAAACGAATATCAAATTTTTTTATTGTCCGAGCTTTAACACTCAGAAAAAAAGCAAAAAAAGTGGTTTCTAAATACCACCTAATGCCACGTGTCGAGCAACGGGATATATCGCGTTATTTTCTTAAATACCACTTACCATTTTATAAAAATGAGAATACCATAGTTTCCTATTTCAAAACCACTTTTACTGTTCATTACTTTATGGTCCCGCCTCACTCCTTGACTCATGGTTCCTCCTCTGCTTCTTAACTACAGGTTCTTTTGATTCGAGCTTCTTGCAAGATAAAAACACGCCATCGCATCTATTTAAGGTTTCATTATGAACTCACGCCATTTCTTCCATAACTACAAACAGAGGTTAAAAAACTCCTCGTCATTCACCTTGGCGCTTCTAGTTCAAACACAATGTCGACATATTAACTTTGATTCTTCCATCAAGTGCAGAGCCTCATCTCAGAGCTCTATTATAGAGTTTCTTCCCTTGCACAGTAGATATCCTCTATCTATTATGAAATTAGACACACAGGGTTCAACCACAATTTTCCATTTATCTATCAAAGGCATGTAGAAACAAAGCCATTCATACACAAAAATCAACCAACCACTGTTTCCTACACAACTACTATTTCCTACACAGTTGCTTGCAAAGCCATTCATACAGAAATCAGATTTGCAGCTCTTTTGCTCTTTGATTCATGTCTAATTAATCAGAGTAAACCTGTTTAACTTCCTTTGAGGTTCTACACAACCAAATTAATCAATTTCTCCACATCATATGCAAAATCAACCAAATTATTACACTTCTCACAGAATCCAGAAACAAATTCTTTCATATTTACACATGGCCCTTCTACAACTGCCTCTGCTCCTTGTCTGATGCTTTCTCTGTTGCCTCTCTACTACCTCTCTACTTATTTGCTATCTCAGCTACCTCTCTGCTTATTTTTCTGCTTCATATGTTTCCTCTGATGTCTCTGTTGCATCTCTACCTCTGCTGCTTACCTATTGTTCCTTTGTGCTCCTTTTATGCTTTCTTACTGCTACCTCTCTGCTACTTTGCTTCTTTGATGCCTCTGCTACCTGTCTTATACTTTGCCTCATTGCTATTTCAGGTGCTGCTGCTTTGTGCTCCTTTTCCATCAATGACGACATTTCCAATAGTTGGTGATGAAATCCAACATCGTAGTATTTTAATGTAGAAAGGGCGGTTGGAACAGTTACCCCGACAACTTGCTTAATGAAACAAACCGGTGCAATTTTCTCCACTTAAACCATCTCGAATGAAGATAACCCTCCAGAGAGTCCAAGTGAGTCTAGTCGACGTCTGCTCCAGGTATAGTGGGATCTTTCCTCCACCATCACCTTAGGAAAAAACCGTAAATATTATGGCCAATATGGTTACCAACAGGAACTAATATACCTAGGGGAACAGTCTACAATCCGAAATACACGCAAGGGCAGAGTAACAAAGCTCAATACCCTTGAAGACTCCTTGACATAATCCAAGGTATACCGACAAGTGACCCCAGGCTCCTCGACAATGGTCTATCTGAGGTTTACCATTGTTAAAACGTGCACATATGCTATCGTTCCCAATGAGATAGAATTGATTACCCCACTGGTTCAGATATGACCTCGTGCTTGACTCCTTTAAGAGGAGCTTCCCAGAGCATACAAATGACTATTGGATTTTTTCCTACTGCAAGATCAACTACTTGTTTGTTTAAATTGTCTTGGAGAGTTAATTACTCCCTACTCCAAGACACTAGCCTAAGCTATATTGGTGAAAAGAGCCCTAGAAATATAAAAATTACTAGATTGATTTTAATTTAAACGTTGATTTTAAAAGGCTATTTCTCAGGACAATAGGTGCGAAAGTGAAACTGATGATATGTAGTGACCCGACTCAAAACAAACTAAAAATGCATCTATTATGAGAAACAATTCGTGTTCTTTCAATGAATTCTATCTAAAGGAAGAGTTGAGAAATGCAATCTTTTAAAAACAAATATTTCCTTCAAACAAGAATAAATGAAAAGAAATCTAATTTCAATGAGAACTCAAAATTATATATTTCTCAATAAGAAATCCCTTTTATTCAAGATTGAAACTACAACCCAAGTTTTTCTTCAAAAGAATGCTACAATTTCTAATAATACTCAAAGCTAAAAACACTAATTTTGAGATCTAAAATTTATAAAGACTAAATCTAAATTAAAACTTCAAATATTTTGAGGATGTCTTGCTTAGCTTGTTATCTAACTAATAAATTCTTTACTTGGATCAACAAGAACTCAAAAAACATCCAATTTTGATTTTTTAAGTGAAATTCCAAACTTATCAACAAAAGTTTTTTTTTTTTAAAGATTTGCAAATGAAAAAAATGGTATCTAAATCTCATAAAACAATTTCGGCTATGATGTCAGACTTAGCAAGAAAGCAAGGAAATACCAGTGATCTAAAGGTATACCAAGGTTTTTAATCTTTGAGTGGGATAAAGACAAAGAAAAAATTATTATAACATGCAAATCTTTCAGAAAATCATTCAAAACTAAAAAAGCTGAAATAAACTCTTAACCAAAGCTTCCTGAAAGAAGATACAAGTATGGTTATTTACTAAGAATCTAACAAACTAATCCAGAAAAGAGGATTTTAATATTTTCCAAAAATTTTCACAAGGTCCGCAGGATTGATCAGTGCAAACCAGTGCGGTCCCACACCATGAGTACACGAAAAGTGCGGGGCTACCTGCACTATCTATAAAAGAAAAGAGCGAACACAAGAAAACTAAAGAAAAAATAAAAAAACTCTAAATCATTTCTCAAGGATTCTCTAGGGATAAACTACCCAAGCCAGTATAAATCAATCAAAATCAGAAAAAATAAATTTACAAGTCAAAAATAAAAGAAATCAAAGTTCAAGATCCATTCCCCAGTGGAGTCGCCATTTTGTTGGACGGATAAGTCATTCTTGCAGACAAGACAGACCTCCCAAGTGTCCTATGAACAACTAGCAACAAACGGGCAAATAAAAACTATTTTCTCTAGATATTGTTTGACATGGAATTAATTATAACAGGGTTTTAGAAACCTACTTGTATTCCAGCGCTGATCTTCTTTCCAGTGGTTTGAAGAAAGTCATCATCAAGGATATGCAATCACAAACACAAGAAAAAATTAAAACAACCTGTATAATAAATCAATTCATGAATCAAACATCTATCAAGATGATCAAGGAATTCAAGAAATGAGATAATTAATTAAATAACCCATTGAGAAAATAATATTCATTTGTATTAACTTAAATAAAGAAGAGCCTTACAACCGTGTCTGCCTTGATGTCATACAACCTTCCTGGGGTCCAAAATAGGCATTTCCTTTACTCTGACAAGCCTTGCACTCTCTCAGCTAAAACCACATGGGTGTGTAATCATTCCCATATAAGGATTGGCTATGAGAGTATGAGTCTTTACAACATTTCTCCTCAAAAATTTTCCAAGTCTAACTCACTAACTCCAACCTTTGAAGCTGCACTATGGCTTCAATTTATAGGAAAAGAGAGGAGGTTATGGTTCCCCTTAAGAAGGGATATAATTATCTTTTGAAGGGATTGGGCTCCATAAATCAAGGGGTATGCTCCCATAATGGAGGAATGAACATACATGATAGAGCGAACCTTCAACCGGATAAATGCTTCTAGAAGCTTTCAAATTTGACTGTTGGACTTCTAAATGTTACTTTCCGCCTTTGTTTTACCTTTTACAGGGGTCCGCACCTTTAATGAATAAAAATTTTCTTTATTTCCGCATGATTTAGAGCAAAAAGGTGCGGCACCGCAGGAAATGTTAAGAGAAAGTGTGGTACAATTGTTTTTAGGACTTCTATGAGATTTTCTCTTAATTTCAAGGCTTGACTTTAGGAACTTTGATGTTGTAGACTTCTAAGGGAGTACTAAAATGTCATGGTGACAAATTTTAGTGTAAAAATTTTTCACTGAGCTTCCAAATTTACACTCCCTCTAACTAGGTATAAATTCCAAATACATCATGTAATATTCATATGTATCCTATCATCATATCGTGTCCCATCTCTGCTCAACTTTATCTTTTGAAACATTCTTGAATCTAAAGAACAAGAATAATCGAGGAGCATTAGATATCACCCTATGTTAGGTCCCTATATTACTAGTGTAGTCCCTTATTGTTGTTAGTGTAGCCCCCTTATTGTTATTGTTGTACCCTAGCCTCCATATTTTTATTATTGTGCCCCATAAAATCCTCAATTGTTATTTTTATGCCCTTACCTTATTATTGTTAGGTCGGCTAGGATTATATTGTGACCCCATGGAATCCCATATATAGAAAGGAGGTTTTTTCATTTGTATCATCCAATAATTGTTCATTTATGTAATGTAAAGGAGGTTTCCCCCTCGAAGTGGATGATTTCTAAGAAGTTGACCTCTCTTTTCTTCTATTTTGGGAGCTGGTTTCATAACATTTGGTATGAGAGCTTTGGATTCTAGGGTTTCACTACTTCAAGCTCGTCATCGTGGAATTTTTGCTACAAATTTTTTTCTACGAAGGTTCAGAACCTTAAAAAAAAACATTTGCAAAGAAATCCTCGAGAATTTCATGTAAAAAATTCAGAACTTGGTTCGCAATATTTTTGGAGATATGATTTGCGAAATTTAGGGTTTGTGAAGGCTTTCGAATTTCATCTCAAAGAGGTGACCATGGGAAAGTCGTCATAACTCTCAGTCTGAGCATTAGATTGGAATTATGTAAAAAGTTGCCAATAGTACATAGACTATAGGTTTTTTGTATCAATTTCAAAACCGAAAGAGGAAATAGTGATATGTGGCATGCCCTATAAGTTCAGTCTACTAAAGAAGTCCATATATAATTAGGTCGTTTTGGGAGATTGGGAATAAATTTGTGATCAGGAGATTTGTATTTAGCTAAACGCTGAAAGTGCTCAGAAATGTTTCAGACCCAAACGACCAGATATAGCTCGTCACCAGGATTCCAACACAACTCTTTTCATCAAAATCTGAGTTCGTATGAGTGAGATATGGTCTAATTTTCATTTTACCAAACAAGTAAAAATTGTGTAGAACAGTGACAGACTGATTACTTGACAGTCCAGTCATCACCTTAGGAATCTTCAGGAATATTCTTCAGTTTTTCAGCCAATGAAACTGTGACAAGTGTCATCACCAGATTCTCCAATGTTGCTTGCGGAAGTTGAATTTGTCTTCTATTTCCTAAGTTTAGAATGATTATTATGGTGAATTATTTTTATATGGTGGAAATTTTGGGCCAATGGGGAAGGGCCACATGGTGAAGCCAGAGGCTGCCACGTGCCCCCCCATGCTAAGGGCAGATAACGTGATTTTTATTACAAGTATGAATGTGATTATCATTAGGCGCATTATACATATTAAACAAAGGTTTAAGGACGAAGCCATAGTCGAATGCCACATATATGTATTGACATATCATATTTATAACCAAAGTTTATAACCATGGTTCAGATCCTTTACAGCGTTCAAAACAATATGTGGTCAGGGTCGGGGTTGAACCCACGACCACCCGCACCACAATGCACCGCCCTACCATTATGCCTCCATCGAAGTCCTTACCCCTAAGGGCTTCCACATTTATTTGTATTTCAAAGGAATCATATATGGGGGTTCAAAGGGGGCTAGCCCCCTCCCACATGACCACAAACTAAAGACCGAGAGCCAAAGAAACTGACGGGAAAATATTTGGGTAGAGTTTAAATATGTAAATCCACATTTTGGCTCAGGAAGGATCATTCTTGGTAGATTTTGATGTTTTGGAGCCATTGGAGCAGGTTTCAAAGGCAACATGAAACTTTAAACATCACTTTTTCACAATTGAAGTTAATACAATTCCCACACTATGAAGCTGGACCAAGGAGATGTAGCCCAGGAGGGGTGAAATCCTTCATCAAAAACTTGTGTATTTGTCTCTATTATTTGTGCTAGTTGTGTTTTATTATAATGTTGTTCAAAATTTAGTTTCCATTCTTTTATTTTTATGAAAAACACTTTGTTATCACTGGAAAATCAGACAAGAAAAAGACATCATGAAATGTCAAGCAGAAGGATTTACAGGGCTGAGAAACATTAGAGAATCTGGAAAATTTAAAAATCTCCAAGGTCAAGAGGAAAAATGATCAAATTGTTCACATAATACACAAGGTAAGTGTGCTCCACACGAATTTTTCTTCGATAGTCGCATTGGTATCCCTGGCTTTCCCTTAATAAGCTGCGTGGTCCTAAGTATGGCGAAAGGTCACCATTTGGGACCACTTGGCACACTTCAGGAAAAATATTCTCCATTTTAGGCTACCCAAGGATAGCCACCTAGAGCCACCTTGAGACCTCAAGCTAGCACACAATGGAATCAACCCCCACTCTTGGGTCACTATCCACAATTGTACCAAGAGAGGGAATAAGGATTTGAATTTTGCCTATAAAATGCCACCACGAGAAGAACAAAATGAGAACATGTAATATTCCCAAATGGGAAAAGCAGGAATATAGTGCAAAATGATGGAACAATAACATAGATCATCATTTATAAAGCAAGAGGCCAATATGGAGACCTTTCATAGGTTATTACAGTAGCAAAATATGTGAAAAAGATGGCCCATAAGATGCATAATAGGAAATACAAGCCTCCAATGAATAAAATGCCTCAACATGAGGTGATGCAACCATATATAAAAGATGGAAAACCTGCACAACATTATTTTATTGGCTCTGCAACATCAGTATATTATACATTGTAATATCCCAAAATAGGGAAAATCTACAATGTTAGGAATATCTTATAGTATTCCTAAATTGGAGATTTAGCAATATGCAAACATAATAATGAAAGAGCAAGGTTGCATCAACTTCAGAAAATGACAGAAGAACTCATAGTCTTCTTATTAACGTTATAGCAACAAAATGTGTACAATATCTTGAAAAAATGATCACTCAAGCTTAGGCAAAGAATCTCAAAGGACATGTACAAGGAATATGAAGTACAATGCTACATATGAAAAAGCCAAGGCTATGACTGCATAGTTTATATGAGACATTGCAACATAATAAATGATAATACAAATATATAACAATATCAGGCTCAAGAAATGTGGGGGAGCAAGCTCTCAACCCCTGGAAACAATAGTACAACAATCCTTAGAAGGATTGACTGAAATATATATACAAATGGAAAAACTAAAGAAATGTCGGAGTTGCAAGGTAGCAGTTGCAAATCAAAAATGAAAATAGATGGAGATGGCTGAATATGATGTCCAACCTGAAGTAAACCTCCTCCAATGGATCTTCCAAGTGAAAGGCTGATCCTAACACTGAAGATCACACCCTCCAAACTAACAATGCAAATCCCCACTGAAAATGCTCTCATAAATAACAAAGTCAAGGAGAGGGACTGCGCTGTAGTAGATGGGAGATGCTAGGCCTGATGAAAAGATATGCAAATCAGCTTTGAAACCTTCCTCATTGATCTCCTCAAGGAATAGAAGCTCCCTCCTCTCAAAGATAAGTTTTGGAAGTGGTGTGATGGAACCCTCCACTACAACACCCTGCAACACAACGTTATACTTTAGCAGAAGGCTTGGTCTTGAGCCTAGTTGTGGAGAAAAGAAGTGCAATCCTTCAATAGGCCTCTCAAGAAGGAGAAGGTATCCTAAACAAGAATTCCAATGCAACTCTACTAAACAACCCGAGAATTCAAAGAGTCTACATAGACCAAAATAAAATACTCAAAACATAATCCTCTATGACTGCCTCTTCCTCCTTTTATGAAAATGAAAGCCTTCTTACATTGGACCCCACACATTAGGGTTTCCTACACCAAGTGATCTTCCTCCCATTCAAACTGTGCTATCTTCCCAAGCAATCCACACCCTCTTTGGCAGCATTGTTGACTTGGTCAAACTTGACCTTGTCCTCATGCATTTGCCTCTTTTCACACTGGAAGGTGAAAAATAAAGCTACTCTATTGATCCCATTCACACTATGAGGGATTTTATTCCTACACATGGGTCTCCTCACCCATTTTATTCACCTCCTAGATGACATAAACAAAATCAATGTTCCAATTAGCTTCATGCTAATTTTGGGAACATTACAGTCCTCCCGTCTCAAAGATTGCTTGTCCTCAAGAAAATGCCAGGATAGAACTGAGTTATTTCTCCTCCTCTCCCTGTAGCATCCATGTATGATGAACTCCTCCAAGTAAAAATATGCTATCTCATCAATCAAATCTTCACATTGCTCCTCCTCAGCATGCAAGTCAACTATCAGGCTATCATCATGTAAAGGTAAAATACTCAAGAGGATAACAAAGTAATGTCTAGAGGTACCTTTGAGGAATGGGATCTGAAATCTAATGGGAACTATCTCCCCCATATGGATCCTCCATCCCCAAGCTATTAGCCATGCAAAATGAGTCACCTCCCAGCTAGGCAACTCCTGAAAACTTTCCTCCACCTTTGGCTCATGCAAAGTAGGTGGGCTGAAAATTCGCATATGGTAGACAAGGTAGCCTACCCCACGTTGTCCATATCTCCACTTATGATAAGTGTAGAGTGTGGGCTGATGTTGGGCTACAATAATGTTTCCCTCTAGTGGCAATATGAGGACTAGATCTCCAAAGATCTCTCCTCCAATGCTGCAAATCAGGCTGGCCCAAACCATTCTATATATGATAAGTTGGAAGTCACCATCATATGGAGTCCATTTAATCCTATGGCCCTCCTCATAAAGAGACAAATGTGTTACTGTGGTGGCCATATTATCTCCCATGCTCCCCTTAGAACATGTACTGCAATAAATATTGAGATCTTCTCTCCCAAAGGACACATCCATCCAATGTGTCTCTCTCCCAAACATGCTCCTCATAAAGAAAGAAATAATAGAAACATAGGGAGCGAAAATGAGAATCATGCTTGTTGTCATATGTAATAAGTGAGAAGGAAAATGGTCCCTCAAATGTAACCAACATAGCTTGACTCTCAACTGCAATAGAGACTGATAAAGTGTGTGGCTTTTCAACCACTTGCTTACTGCTCCAATCTCCTCATAAGTATGGAGGAAGTGACTGATGCATGGTGTAAAGTGGACATGTCATCCATAATACACCTCCTCCCCAAGTCCTCCTGTGGAATGGCCATCAATCATGCTTATGGCCTCAAGTAGACCATGAAGCCTAAAAGAAATAATTCTCCTCCTTGGAGCAATATCCTGCACATATATGGTCAAGGGATACATACATACATCATATAAATCATCATTTAAACAATCAACACACTTACCATATGTTTTACTCATGTAAAGGGAGTATCTCATGGATGAGTCTCCTCTCATCCCCAAAGAGAAAAGAGGTGGTTGTGCTAACTCTTCCAAAGAGTTATGACTCTCCTCCTTGAGCCTTCCCAAGACTCCCAACGTTGTATCAAGCTCTCCCAAGGTCCCCACTCCTCTAAAACCAATGAGTGGTGCCTCAAAAAGTGAAGCATCCATCCTCCTCTACTGATCGAGTGCTCTCCTCGGTGAAATGTCTCCATGCAATGAGACATCATCATCAAGAGATGACTGCATATATCGATGGACAAATTTGTCCATGCTCTTACTGTGCAATCCAATCTCCCCCTTAGGTGCATCAACCTCTTGAAGTGGATAGGGGTGTGTAATCCTCATCTCATGATGATGGTTCTCCTCCCTACATCCTCCTCGTGTCTCTATGGTTCCACACCTCATTATCAATGGCACATGTAGAGCATGAGTTGTGCCTTGATCTTTGCACATGAGATCTTAGGGACTTCCTTGCAAAGATGCAAGAATCCCTCTAATTTGAGTAAGAGCTCCTCCTTCCTCTGCATGAGGCACTAGATAATATCTAGATGTGACAGTGTTATTGCCCTCAATCTCTGCAACATGAATGGGAAACCTTCCAATGATTGGATCCTTCTCTGAAAAGGAGATCCCCATACTCCCTTGCTTAAAGAGGTGAGATGAAAATCTTTCTTCCAGCAAGGTATGGTGCAAGTTTTCAGCCTCCTCCATAGTTTTCTGAAGTGGTTTTGCATTTTCATGCAAGGCTCTTATTTGATTTTCCTTGTTTAGCTCCACCATATGTGTCTCATGAATCCTCCTATCAAATATTATCACTAATGCCTTAGTGAAACTTGCATAAGATGTAGTGTTTACATTTCTTAAAGAAAAGGATTCAAAGATCCACCAGGCATAGGCCTTACCTCTCAAATGTAGCGCTACAACTTTGATGGCTTCATCTTCAGGGATTTGGTGCTGCTGCAAGAAGGTATCTAACTCCTCCACCCAAGCTTTGGCTAAAAATGTAGGTGAAATTTAAAAAGTAGACTGAAGAAATCTATCCTGCGGCTCTCTTCCTTCCACCTTGATCTTGCAAAACTCTAAAAAATTGAGATGATCTCAGAATTTCTAAGTTTGAGACTCATACTCTTTTAGGAAATCACTAAGAGTTTCCCTCCTAGCAACCTCTACTCCTCTTTCCATCTCTCTCATGGAAACTTTGGGCATGTGACTGTGCTGTGTATTATGGTGTGTGGTTGCTTGCTCACACTCCTCATATGAAAATCTAGATTCTGCTTTAGGTTCAAACTCTTTTGGAGATTCTCCATACATCTCCCTCCTTATCTTCTTGAGATCTTCATGTATGTTTTGTACAGATTTAGGAAGAATATTTGTAAGCCTATCCCCTTTGTCTCCTTCAGAAGATGGAGTCTTTTTCCTGCTCATCTCTCTATCTCCTTTTTGATGAGAATAGAAAAAGGAAGTGCAGGGTCCTTCCTCTTCTATTTGCTTATCCTCCTTGGGGAGGTTCTTCATGGATCTGAAATATGATGAGATAAAGACCATCCTCTTCTTTTATCCTTTGGCTGAGACTCACAGTTTGAGCCAAGATTGTAGCTTTGATACCACTGTAATATTCCAAAATAGGGAAAATCTAAAATTTTAGGAATATTTTATAGTATTCCTAAATTGGAGATCCAGCAATATGAAAACATAATAATGAAAGATAAGGGTTGCATCAACTTTAGAAAATGACAGAAGAACTCATAGCCATCTTATTAACATTATAGCAGAAGAATGTGTGCAATATCTTGAGGAAATGATCACTCAAGCTTAGGCAAAGAACCTCAAAGGACATGTAGAAGGAATATGAAGTACACTGCTACATATGAAAAATCCAAGGCTATGACTGCGCAGTTTATATGAGACACTGCAACATACTAAATGATAATAAAAATATATAACAATATCAGGCTCAAGAAATGTGGGGGAGCAAGCTCTTAACCCCTGGAAACAATAGTACAACAATCCTTAGAAGGATTGACTGAAATATATATACAAATGGAAAAACTACAGAAATGCCGGAGTTGCAGGGTAGCAGCTGCAACTCAAAACTAGAAATAGATGGAGATGGCTGAATATGATGTCCAACCTAAAGTAAACCTCCTCCAATCGATCTTCCAAGTGAAAGGCTGATCCTAACACTAAATATCTCACCCTCCAAACTAGCAATGCAAATCCCCACTGCAAATAGTCTTAGAAATAACACAGTCAAGGAGAGGGACTGCACTGTAGTAGATGGGAGATGCTGGGCCTGATGCCAAGATATTAAAATCAGCTCTGAAACCTTCCTCACTGATCTCTCGAAGGACTAGAAGCTCCCTCCTCTAAAAGATAAGTTTTGGAAGTGGTGTGATGAAACCCTCCACTACAACACCCTGCAACACAACGTCATACTTCAGCAGAAATAACGTTGTGGCTGAAGGAGGTGGCTTGGCCTTGAGCCTAGTTGTGGAGAAATGAAGTGCAATCCTTCAGGAGGCCTCTCAAGAAGGAGAAGGAATCCTAAACAAGAATTCCACTACAACTCTGCTAAACTACCCAAGAATGCAAAGAGTCTACATAGACCAAAATCAAATACTCAAAACATAATCCTCTATGGCTACCTCTTCCTCCTTTTATGCAAATGAAAGCCTTCTTGCATTGGACCCCACACATTAGGATTTCCTCCACCAAGTGATCTTCCTTCCATTCAAACTGCGTTGTCTTCCCAAGAAATCCACACCCTCTTTGGCAACGCTATTGACTTGGTCAAACTTGACCTTGTCCTCATGCATTTTCCCCTTTTCACACTGGAACGTGAAAAATAAAGCTACTCTACTGATCCCCTTCACACTATGAGGGATTTTATTCCTACTCATGAGTCTCCTCACCCATTTTATTCACCTCATAGATGACATGAGCAAAATCAATGTTCCAATTAGCTTTATGCTAATTTTAGGAACATTACATACATCAAATCTAGAGCTGATATGTGCCTCAAAAGTTAGATCTATATCAGATCCATGCACTATACAAGCTCCTCTAAAGAACCCCTCAAGGGTTTTCAGCAACACCAAGTACAAGATGTAGATCTGAGATCTAAGACTGCAGATCTACTAAAAAATACAGATCTGGAAATTGTGGCTGATCTGATATGATCAATAAAATAGCCTCCTCCAATAGATCTTCAAAGTGAAAGGCAGATCCCCATCACTTGAAAATCAACGCTCCAATTGGTGTGCCAAACCACCCTGCAATTCCTCCTACAGAAATAATGCAGATCTGGAGTTAAAATGCACTGCAAGGATCAAAATAAGGTTGGCCTAATGCCAAGATCTGAAAATGAGCTCAAAGCCCTCCAATAATGTCCTCCCAATGAAGTGGAAACCTCCTCCACTGAAAAGGAGCACTGAAATGGCCTAGATCTAGAGATCTAGTCTCCACTTGCTGCAACTTGCAAAAACAAACAAACCCTCAATAGGATCTGCACTGTAGTTGAAAGAGGAAGCTTGGCCTTAATCCAGATAGTGGACAATGTAGTGCAAGACTCCTCCAAGAGCTACTCAATGGAAGAGGTGGGTTTCTCGATCAAGAACACCCTATGCTAAACATCACTCTAACTCAGCTAAATAGCAAGAGAAAGATATATGTCTAAATAGACCATATATTCAGAAATATCATATACATCAACCCCCTCCATATGGCAGCCATCCTCTTCCTTAAATAGAATATAAACTTGCAAACCCTAAGCCCCATCCAAAAATATCACTACATTCACACAATGCATCTCCATCTAAATCTGCGTTATCCCTCATTGATGACCACTCCTCCATGATAGTGTTGCTGATTTGGTTAAGGCTGACCCAGTCAAAGTGATCTAGCCCTTTCACACCAAAGGTGCTTTAATTAAGCTGCAAATATTTGTCTCTTTCATATTTTACATTCATTTATTCATTATTAAGGAGAATTATGGACCTCATTTTCCCTCTTATTCTTTAAACAAAGAAGCAAAGCAAAATTGAATATTACTACTAGCTTATAGATAATTTAGGAATATTACAATCCTCCCCTCCCAAGTGTTGCTTGTCCCCAAGAAACTGTAAGGACATAACTAAAAATGTGGGGAACCTTTATTGCCATATGGAGCTCCCATTATCCAAGCTATCATCCATACAAAATGAATCACCCTCCAGAGTGGTAACTCATATCAAAACTCCTCCCATCTTCTCATGAGAGGTACCTCCCAAGTGCTCAAGTTACCCAAATGGCTCATCCCAGAAGGAAACAAGAGATCCATTGTAGCAATCATGGATGGTCCAATGCTTTCCAAAACATATGAAACATAAGAACCATTGATCATTTCTCTCACAAAGGACACATCCAATCCTCCCATCCTCCCTCCAATCATTCCCATAAAAATAATAAGTACATCATCAATGTATGGGATCAAAACCAAGTACATACAAACAGAAATATGTAAAAATGAAGGTGGGTCATAGTCCCACATGTGGAACTGGTGTGGTATATCTCCTGACTGCATCAGATAATGATATGGTAAGTGGTTTCCCCACCACTTACTTTCTGTCCAAGTCATCTCACCATGGCTGAAAGTGTGAGATATATTTGGTGCTTTTGGAATGCACCCACAATGATACAATATCTCCATTTTTCCTCCAAGGGAGTGGCCATATTCAGAAATTCTTGTAGCCCAAAGTTTGCCATGAATTTTATATGGAATAATACTCCTTTTTGGAGCTGTGGCCTGCATATACATGGTAAAATAATACAAGTAATAATAAAATGAATCATTATATACACAAGCATATTATTCACCAAAATTTCTTCTCATACAAATGGAGGGGTGCATAGATGTATCCCCTCTCATTCCAAAAGATGAAAGAGGTGGCTGAAATAACTCCTTCATAGAGTCATGCCTCTCTTCAAACTCCACATATAAAAATCTGCGAAACCAGAGATTCTGGGTTCGATCCCCAGTGGAGTCTCCAGTTCTGTTTCGAGGAAAATTACCCTAGAGGTTTGTTGGGTCTAAACCTCCACAAAGCAGGGCATGCTATTCAGAAGGACTCACACACAACCATACTTGAATGCAAAAAACTAGTTAACAACGATAGCAGAACTCACCCGTAGTCCTACGTTCGATGTAGATCCCGCGGGGTCCAAACCCCCAGCAACTCTTCTTCCTCCTTCAACCTGGAAAACAAGAAAGAACGTGCACAGAAACCTAGTTTTACAGCATATACTTCTCCTAAAAGTTAGTGCAATCCATGTGAAATATTATATAAACCATAATAAATGATTAAATGATAATCTTTTCACACATATAAATAAACATTAACAAACGAGTTCAGGAACAAGATGGTTCTTCATTATTACGAACAGCATGTACAGAAATAAAAAGTGGAGAGATCACCTGAATCCTTCCACAATCTTCGAGCAGACCGTCATCCGGATTCGTCCTGCCCTTTCCTAGCTAAGATACTTTCAAGACTTGTGCACTCGAGATGGCATATAAATGGATGAACATCTCCAGGAAACAAGCGTTTCCTATATAAATCTGGGAAAGTGCAGGAGGCACGGGGAATTAGACTTGAACTGGGATTCCAACAGAGTATAATGTCTATAAAATTTCTCTCTCCCTTAGGCCATGCACATGAGGGGATTTTATACTCCCTAAAAGTAGTTTCAGTCAGTTAGAAACAGTTGGCCACGTGCTGGAGTGGTTGAACTACTGGATTAACCATAAACCCAGCCCGAAAATAGGGATTTTTTATATATTTTTTAATGATTTTAATGGCATACACGGAAAAGTACATGTGGACTCGCGTATACACGCGGAAAATTCTGGGCATACCAGCGTATGGGAATTTTAACATTGTTTTTTAGTGAATTTTGTTCAAGTCTATAGGAATGGGTTCCCAAAGCCATAAAGACAATCATGAATCACCTGAGGGTGAAAAATGATGCTATAAAACTCATGCATTTTTGAAAATTCTGATATAGTTCCTCTTAAAAGCCCTTCCAAGTGTAGCTTTCCATGATAGTGTTGTAGGCCTTCATGGAATAAGTATGGCTGAAAAAGAACTCTTCATAAGCCCTTTGTAGCAACTTCTCCTTGAGCTTGGAAGCTCTAGATAAGAAGATCCTACCAGATAATAGATGACTTCATCTTGGACTAAATATCACTCCTCATGTAGTTGGTCATCAAGTATCATGCATGTGAAGAAGATCCTTTGAATAATCCACCAACAGTTGGGATTTCCAATATGGATCAATCTTCCATAATGACAGTGCTAATAGTCTATCATAAAGAATATATGTCATATGACTGCCCTTCTCCTTGAAATATCTCATTCCAAAGGTATATGTTGGAAGGTTTCTATCCTTCCCTTGCTTCTCCTCCCACAACACAGAATCTGAAATGGGAATGGGTGACGAAGATGTTGGGAGAATGTCTCCCTCCTCCTTGAGTCTTCCCAAGACTCACAACATTGTATCATGGTCCCCTAATTTCCCTTCATGAGCCAAATATATCAGTTATTCACCATGTTGAGAGAACTCTTTGTTCACATTCCAATCAAGGGGTCTCCCTAGTGGAATTCCTCCATGTAATGAAACATCAAGGCCTAGAGCAAGTTGTATATGTGAGTGGACTAATTTGTCCTTGTCCTCACTGTACAAATCCTCCTGCCTCTTCTGTGCATCAATCTTCGGAAATAGAGAGGGGTGTGTGCTCCTCATCATATGATGCTTTCCCTCCTTCTCATCTTTTCCTATCTCCTGCAAGATATCACAATCTAAGGTGTCTTCTTCAAATGTAGTCAACCCATGTACACCCAAAATTTCCTTGATGTCAAGAGTCTTGATCACAAAGGAATGATCTATCATAATGTGTGTCCCCAATATGGCATTCAATGTTGGAACAAACTTCCTCCATTGTTTTGTATCATTGCCTATCATCATAGACACATGTTGCTCATGATATTCATATGTAATATCCTTTGGAACCTTTTGCAAAGATGCAAGAGTTCCTCTAGTTGAAGCATTTGCTTCATCTCCAAATAGAAGTAGATCTCCTCATGTTGTCATAGCGCTGGAGGATATTTCCATCTCTTCATATTCCTTCTCCTCATCAATGGATAATACCTCATCATTAAGAGATCCTTCATCTTGATCTCCTCTTAAAATATAAATCCTCATGTCTTCTTCTTGAGAAGAAATTTCTTGCTGAAGTGGGGCCTTTTCCCTTGGAAACATCTGTTGCGAATCTTTAAACCCCTCAACAATGTTCTGAAATGGAGTTGGCTTCATGGATCCTTCCAAATCATGCAAAGGTTCTGATTTCTTGGGTTTGGTTTTCTTTCCCAAGGAAGCTTCAAATTGTTTCAATTCAAATATTTTCACTAACCTCATAGTGAACTTTGCATAAGTAGATATATTCACATTTCTTAAAGAAGAAGATTCAAATAAACACCAGGCATAAGCATTACCTTCAAGATGCAGCGCTGATACTCTAATGGATTCCTATTCTAAAACTTGATGCAACTAGAAATATGTGTCTAGTTCCTTTACCCAAGCCTTGGTTGTGCTCTTGGGTGACCCATCAAAAGTAGGTAGAAAGAATCTACCCAAAATGTGATGCATGCACCCTGTTCTTCTATTGTAGTTGTCAGGTCTTATATCTTCTTTGATTTCACAAAACCCTTGGAAGCTTATATTCTCCTTGAAACTTCTAGTCTGAGATTCATATTCTTGGAGATAGTCACCAAGAGTCTCCTCCTTTGGTGTTTCTCCTTCTGCTTCTTCTCTTGCCAAGAATGTAGGCATGGTACAACATTGTAGATCTGATTGTGTGGATGAATTCCCACACACATAATATGAAGAACTGGGGCTTTCTTCATGTGCAAATCTTCTTAAGGGATCTTCATGTCTTTCCCTCCTCATTTCTATGATGTCTTTGTTAATGCCCTGAATATTTTGGAAAATAAGTCTTGAGAATTCCTTCACTGTCATTCCTCCAGATAAAGGGGTATTACCCTTGTCTTATTTGTCATTTTTATAATCAAATTTCTGATGTCTTCTTCTTTGGTACCTCTTTTCTCTATCAGTAAGAGGCTCTGCCTCTTCACATGACATATTGGCTTTCAAAATTCATAGGTCGTGCCAAGATTATGCTCTGATACCACTGTAATATTCCCAAATGGGAAAAGCAGGAAAATAGTGCAAAATGATGGAAAAATAACGTAGATCATCATTTATAAAGAAAGAGGCCAATATGGAGACCTTTCATATGTTATTACAACAGAAAAATATGTGAAAACAATGGCCCATAAGATGCATAATAGGAAATACAAGCCTCCAATGAATAAAATGCCTCAATATGAGGTGCTGCAACCATATATAAAAGTTGGAAAACCCTTACAACGTTATTTTATTGGCTCTAGAAAAACATTAGATTATACATAAGATACAGATTTGATATGTGCCTCAAAATTTAGATCTATATCAGATCCATGCACTACACAAGCTCCTCTAAATAACCCCTTAAGGATTTTCAGCAAAACACCAAGTACAAGATGTAGACCTAAGATCTAAGGCTGCAGATCTACTGAAAAATACATATTTGGAAAGTGTGGATGATCTAATATGATCAATGAAATATCCTCCTCCAATAGATCTTCAAAGTGAAAGGCAAATCCCCATCACTTGAAAATCAGCTCTCCAGTTGGTGTGCAAACCACCCTGCAACTCCTCCTATAGAAATAACACAGATATAGAAGTAAAATGTCCTGTAGGGGTCAAAATAAGGTTGGTATGATGCCAAGATCTGAAAATGATCTCAAATCCCTCCAATATTATCCTCCCAATGAAGTGGAAACATCCTCCACTGAAAATTATCACTGAAATGGCCTAGATCTAGAGATCTAGTCTCTGTTAGGGTCCCGTGATTTGGCAGATTGGTAGACCAAATGCACAGGGTAACATGAAACCATTCTTTGGAGTCCTAGGACCTAGCCTTCCTGGACTCAGAGAGGGCTCTCTCTGTTGCATGCAAAGGATGTGTACTTGTTTGCTTTAGATGGTTGATTTTAGGCTAGTTGTTAAGTGTAGGGTTTGTTGTTTGTTTGGTTGGGAAAGATGGATAGGTAGAATATGTGGAGTGAGAGATCATCAAATAATTGGGCTTTAGAGTCTATGAAAGTAGTGGATATCTCAAAAATGAGTCAGAATGCATAACAGAGAAAATCTAGTGTAGTCAATGGATCTTAAAGGTTATGTGTGAAGTGAAATGGACATTAAGTTGGTGAACAAGGTAGGGTAAAGGGCAGTGAAGTATCCTTTGTCATGTACCCATAAACAAGAAGGTATCAAATACTGGTAAGCAAAAGATAATAATCATGATATAGGGCAAACCATTAACTCAATGATAACACTTAAACAAATAGACATTCAAGATGAACAATTCAATGAAACACAGAAAGCAAGAAATCCTATCTAACTTTAGTGATTTCACCTTGAAAGTTTGAAAACATATAAGATGAAAAATAACATTAATAAATGAAGAGGGAACTCATAGACATCTCAATCAAGTTATAAACAATTTTGAGGTAAACTGATAGGCATGGAAAAAGGGAAAGATTAGAACAAGACCTCCTTGGCTTAACCTAACAAGTGATACTTCAAAGAGAGATTTCAAAAAAAGGGTTTAGATAGCATCAAATAAGCAGGTCTTGCCATAAAACATATTTGGAAAATAGCATATTAATCCATTGATGAAATAAACAAGCATAAGGAGGCCTAAGGAGGAGCTAAGAATTCCTTAAACACACCCAGCAGAGGAAAACATCAAGGAAATAGAAGGAAGGAAGGACTAAGGCGCCTCAAACAACATTTCTTATCCTATAATTTTCTGATCTAATGCAACATAAAAGGATGGACATAATTATAAACAATAAAACATGAAAAAATTAGAGACACATCACCATTAACCAAGCTTAGGGATCCTGCAAGCAAGCCTTCATCATCATCAAACAAAGCAAATCATTCACAAGCTCCACAATACCAAATTGCTCTTCAACCTCAAAAAATGATATATTACTCTCAAAACTCATCAAATGCCAACACGATACATAGGACCTCCTTGATCTATTTATCTAGCAAGTGAGGAGGTGGAAACCATAAGAGGCTTCTAGAAACATTAAATACATCATAAATGTCATTTATGTGCTTGAAGACCATGCAAGGCCCAAGACACATAATATCTAATGAAATAAATGCAACATAACTTCTAAAACCTAAATTTGGAGTGATTTGACCCAAAAAAATTGAAATATCAATTTTCCATCAATGAGTGTGTTTTGTTGACTTTTTGGCCAAACTGGCAGCTAAAGACGTAGCACATGCACAAGAAATATAGGTCCACTTGCATCCAAGTTTTGGCGACCTTCCTGATGTCAGAATTTTCTCCATGATGGCCCATTAGAAAGCCCTTTGAGTGTAATTTCCAAATATACCCTTATTTATCGGATTTTACCTCTGAAACAAGTTCAAAAAGAAAAAATTCCAAGGATGGTAAAGGTGCAGCACATGTCTTGAAAAGTAGGCAGAATGGTGAAAATTAGGGTGTTTTTGACCCTTTTGGAGGACCAAAACAACTCCAATTGATGTGAAACTTTGTGAGCATGCTAAAATTGAGATGAGGATTCCAAAAATGTGAGCCTTTCCTCCTGAATATGCTTTGAGAAAAAGCGTAGTACCAGGTGTGCTACCCCCTTGGCCTCAAAATTAGCAAAAAACCAAAACTTGTCAAAATTCTCCCAAATTTGGTGAATGAGTTCCTCATGGGTTTTGGGAGAGCTGTAGAGAATCTTGTGCCAAGATTCCAAGCATAGCTTGGCCTTTTTTTTCTTTCTTTTCCCTAGTCAAGCATTTGAGCTGATGTAGATGGCAAGGTCCCTTGCCATTTGGAGGCAACAAACACTTTCCTTGAGCCTCTTTGATATGTGAGAGGGAGAAATTAAAATTTGTTTACTAGAATGTTCTTACCTTGACTGATCTCAAGACTGACTTTCTTTTCATAAATGATCTCTACATTTATGTCTCCTACATTATGTTCTTGGCTGCCCTCTTGGTAGTCACTTGCATTTTCCTCCATGCTAGCATTACTATCATGATCTTCACCACTATCATCAAACTCTTGACTGTCTTTTTTGTTCATAGTGCCACTACTGTCATCATTATTATGGATATCAATCATCATGTTTTCTTCTTCATTTTCATGACTATCATTAGCTTCTTCTTGACCTCCCCTTATAGGTTTTATGGACCCTTTAGAAGTGATTTTGAGGAGCTTTTAGAAAATTGAGGGCTTGATATGCTGGAGAAAGCTTCTTGGCTAAACACGTAATGTAGGCGCACAACGTCGGGCCAGTCAGGTTGGCCCTGCATGGGCTGTCGGGTTGGTCCTGAATGAAGCGCAGGAAGGTGCAACAGTCGGGTCCTGCCAAGTCGTCTTCGTGCAATGCTGAACGTAAATATGTGTAGCACCGACCAAGCTACAAGAGCTGTCGGGCCCCTTGAACGTCCCCGCGCGTAGCACTCAGGTGGAACTGAACACTGTCGAGTTGGCATGTGCAGTGTTTGAACAGGCAGGTGCGTAATGTCAACAGACCTGCATGGTGTCGGGTTTCTCCTGAACGCGCTCTGTGCACAGCACCCAGGTCAGTCGGGTGGCCTGCACGCTACCAGGTGTGCACTGAACGTGCCTTGCACGTAGCACCCGTGCGAGTCGGTCCCTCTGCACAATGAACGAGTAGTACACTTCTACAGGTGCATAGCACACTGTTACAATTTCCAAAGAGGGCACACACAAGCGCGTAGCACACTTTTCTAGGAGTGTAGCATCGGGGTTTTTCTGCCCGAGGTCTGCTAGGAACTCAGAAATTTCATCTTGAAGACTTCTCGCTCCCCTTTTGATAGCAAAATGAAATGGAGGGAGACTAAGAGGGCTCTTATACCCTCGAAAAATAATTTAAAACTAAAATCCCACTTTTCTAATGTCTGCTTTTGGTCACTTTATAATTCTCACTAATATCTCTTTGACTCTTTTGCAAATGACTTACAACTTTCCCAAGTGATTTTCTTTGGTGATGGTGTACTGAAAGGATGAAGAGGTTCCCTTTTTATTCATGAAAATATCGGCACTGTTCAAACTGTCTTTTCAGATAAATTAAAACCATTTTTCTTACCCTTTTTGGCATTCTTGAGTGTAATTTACCTAAAACATGTGTTTTCACCTTCTTACTGATTGTGATAGTAACATGTTCACTTTGACAAAGTTTAGCAAATTATATCTTGTTATGTCATCCCCTTGGCCACTTCTGATTTTCTTTAGGTGCCTATAACACATTTGCCTTTGATCCTTTTGTCATGTGTTTGGATTTTTACAACCTTTAGTCACCCAACAAGGATTTCATGGTTAGCATGATTTTCCATTTTGACACTTTACCTCATGCTTTCCTTATCTTGACTATTTTGAAGACCTTTGACTACACTTGAAAGCTTAGGGTCCCTCATACTGATACTCTTTACAATTTTTACCTTTGATGTAGTGAAAACCTCTTTATCTTGGCAAACCATGAAGGTGAACTTTTGATATCATTCTTCAAACTTCTGCCTACTGTCATCATGGCGATTTATGGTCTTAATTTCACTTCTTTGCCTCCCTTCTCAAACTTTAGATTTTAGGTCTTTTTAAGACAAATAATTAGTGTTGTCTTCTAAGTTCTCTATAGCCCTTTCAAGTTCATTCATTTCTGTTGAGTTCACCTCACCTTTTTCCCTTTTAATTTATAATTTCTGAAAAATATTCAATGTTGCTTGGTATTGTTTTTTGTGCCTTTGTCCTTGTGGACTTTACACTGTCTTCTTGCTTGGTAGCACTGTCAAGCCAAATAGTCCCAAAAACCCCGATTATCTTTGTACATAGGCCTGCTGCCTCTTCCTTTGTTGTGGCTATCCTTAGGGATGATTCAGCCTCTTACCTTACCTCTTTTTCTGCTGATAACCATCTTACTCATTCCTGCAGAAATGTCTAATATGGGCAGCTGTATTTTGCAAAAGTCATGCTTTGACCAAGGAGGCCTTACTTGAAGGATTTTTTATACCTTTGGACAATCATGTGCTAAAATTCTTCCTCTTTGATTGCAGCCTCTTGGCACAGGAAAAATAGATATTTAGAACACCAAAACAATCCTATAACCTATGAAATCCTAGATGACCTAGTGGGAGGATCTTTGGACTTGGCATTTGACTGAAAAATTGGCTTTGGGTCCTTAGGTGTAAAAATGGAGTTTTTGATATTCTCATGTATTGAAGATCCAAAATCCAATGTACTTGATTTATCTAAATAGCCTACATAGATAGTTTTGAGACCATCAATTCTTGATGTATCTGGGAAACACAAGAATGAGTAGGTTAGTTGGTGATCCTAGGTGGCAAGTGGAGGGATTAGGCAAGCCAAAACAGAGTTGTAAGGTCAGAGGTGGTAAAAAATAGTGAATATGAGTGGCATGAGCCCATGATAGGTCCTATGGGAGTGATAGGCTGGCCATGACTTGATAGGATAGTAAAATGGTGAAAAATTTATCCTAAGGATAATGAAGGCAGTGAGATTTATAGAACTCACAATATTCATGAATTTTGTTTCTAGAAATCTATGATAAGAATTTAGTCATCTCTGAAAGGAAAAAATTACTGATGACTAATAGTATCCACTTGCTGCAGCTTGCAAAAACAACCAAACCCTCAACATGATCTGTGTTGTATTTGAAAGAGGAAGCTTGGCGTTAAGCCAGATAGTGGACAATGTAGTGCAAGACTCCTCCAAGAGCTACTCAATGGAAGAGGTGGGATTCCAAATCAGGAACACCCTGTGATAAAAAATATTTTAACTCAACTAAACAACACGAGAAATATATATGTCTAAACAAACCATATATTCAGAAATATCATATACATCAACACCCTCCATATGGTTGGCATCCTCTTCCTTAAATATAATATAAGATTGCAAACCCTAAGCCCCATCCAAAAATATCACTACATTCACACAATGCATCTCGATCTAAAACTGTGTTGTCCTTCATTGATGACCACTCCTCCATGACAGCGTTGTTGATTTGATCAAGGTTGATCTAGTCAAAGTGAAACAACCCCTTTCACACCAAGGGTTCTTTAATTAAGCTGCCAAGATTTGTCTCTTTCATATTTGGCATTGATTTATTCATTATTATGGAGAATTATGGACCTCCTTTGCCCTATTATTCTTTAAACAAAGCAGAAAAATAAAATTGAATATTCCTACTAGCTTATAGCTAATTTAGGAATATTACAGAACACATTGTTATGCTGGCCAAATTTCCCATGAGAAAACTAGATGTGTGTTGTGTCGACAACAATAGAGTGAAGGGGTTCAGTTGTTGGCCATCCAACACCTCAATACCTAAGGATAATTTCATGAAGTGTCTGGCATCCAATCACTCATTCGAGGAGAAGAGAGAGGCCTGCAGACCAACTCAAGGGGAAAGCCCTCCTTGCTTTGGGTATTAGAGCTCCATAGCTCTAAGGACTCACTACAAGTGTGTAACGTTATACTGATTATTTACAAATAGCGGCTAATAAGAGGGGATTAGTTCTCCATTTGGATTATTAGCTCGTTTAACTCGATTGAGCTTGTGTTTATTTTGTATTGTTGTTTTGTTTCCATAAACTAGTTTTTCTACATGTTAGTATATTTCCACTAACCATCTAACAACTCTTTTTGCCATGTGACCATTGCTTGTAGGTTAGCAATCACTCATATCAAGCACTGGTGTTTTAGTACACTCGTGCACTAAACACCCCAACACAGGATTGGTGACTCCACTTATTTTTCCTCTTAATATAAGTGGTTATTTTTTTGTAGAGCCTCTTCTCTGCTCAGGATTGTTGTAGGACCAACTGTCATCTTCCTCAACCTGTCTCATTCAACCTCTGTGAAGAGATTCAGTTCAAGAGGTGTAGAATTTTTGTGTATAGGAAAAAAGCGCATTTTCATCATGGATAGATGCATTATTCCACATGCATTTAGCTTAGACAAGCGTGCAGAGTCGCGCGCCTATGTAGAAAAATTCCGCGCGAAAACTAGTGAACCATTTTCTCCATTTTTTGCAAGTGTAAAATGACTGGAAGCCCAAAATAAATCTTCCGGCACTGTGGTTTTTTTTCCCTTGACTGTTAGGACATGTTTTTAGCTACACTTTAGTTTAGCTATTTTCATAGTTATAATGTTTAGTTTATTGTCACTAATTCACATAATTTAATTAGGAGGCAAGTAAGTGGCTAAAATCCACCCATGATATCTGAATGAACTTACTTAGTGATAATAGACACCAAACACGTAAGAATTAGCAAGGAGTAAGTGGCCCATATCCACACATGCTTAGCTAGTTTCCATTTGTTTTTTCCTAGTTGTTGCATTAATTTTAGTTTAAATTATGCAATAGGAACCAAGACTAGGATCAAATTATATTAGAAGGGAAGTAATCTATGCTCCCCTTGCACCTTTTGGTGACCCTATACATGCATATGAACACTATCTTTTGATAGTTTTCCATCTCCCTTTAGTCCAACATTTAGTATAATATGCAAAATTTTAAGCGAACCATTATCCGTGCATCATTTTATTTTTGAAAGGAACAATGAAAACATAGTTTTAATTAGGAAGGAGTGTAAATGATCATTGTATATCCGCATCCTAAAAACATTGTGATTGTACACTTCCTCACACACATCACCACACCATAAGCAAAGTAAGCCACCTTAAAACTAACCATAATTGAACACATTAAATCTCCCCACAGGGGCAACATCATAATTAATATTTTAGGTTAGGACCATTGGGGGTAGGCATCCAATAAGCCACCATGGTCGGTTTACACTCTTGAAACATAGAAGTTGAATTTATATGGATCTTCAAACCCATCTATCTACCCAAGGAAAATAATACTCGAGAGCCACAAAGACCCAATTTATAGGGGGTTAATATTAGGCCCAATGTGTGTCGTACTATTTGGGGCTACCTGACCCATTTAGTGCTTCGTACTAGTAGCTAAATACCAAGAAGCTCAAGACTCGACTACTCACGTGAGACAATGGTACTTAGTGGCCATATCTAGGGCATCCTTCCCTATAGGTGATGGTGCAAGAAGCACTTGATCATCTCTTTTCATTACCTTGGTCGATTCTCTGCTGCGCCCAACACACTGTTGGTCAAGACACAATGCTTTACATAGCATTGTCTCCCACTTAGGGGTGCTTTGCAACAAACTGTCTCCCATTAGAGACTGCATTGCTCCCTAAGCCAACCAAATTCCCTTTGAATTTTTCATTGCCATTTCTTTCAACCTTTTGTTTGCTGTGTTTTCAACTATCTGATGCCTCATAGAGACCAATGACTTTACCTAAATCTTCCTCCTTTGAAAATAAAATTTGTTCAATGTCTCTTTAAAGTGTTTTTATTTATCATTGACAAATTAATTTGAAAGTATTTTTATTTCTGCATTAGATCCATTTTCTTCTGAAAAGGAAATATTCGTTAAATTCTTTGTTTCATATAGGAGAAGTTGTAGTTCCATTCTTCATTTTTCCTAAAAGAGAAATTGTTGTTACATTCATCATTTCTCAAATAAAAGTATTTGTTTTTGTTGATTTGATGCATTTAGTTTCCTTTTCTACATTCACATTAAAGGGATTGAAAAGAAAAACCTGCATTTTCATATAGTGGATTCTTTGTTTTGCATAGGAACAATTAGAAAAACTGCATATTAGTTTATGCTCTTTGTTGTTTTCTCTCAAAACTGATTTCTCTTTCCCTTTAGTAGCTAGGATTTTCATTGAAAAAGGTAAAAGTGAAAAGTGTGCTTATCATTTTAGTTTGCATTTTAGGAATTTCCATCACATCATCATGGTGAACCTTGAAAGGCAAACTGATAAACAATATCAACTTAAAATTTACATCAATTTACCTAACAAAGCATTGGAACCATAACGATAACATTTAAAAGGTCTAGGCTAGAGATGTGTTCTAGCATCGTAAAACATATCAGTTGTCATTAATTGTCTACGATACATTCCCAGTGTGATACCTCACTCCACATACGTAAGTATATCATAGCTCGTCCACATACTTTTGGGTATATTAGGCAGTGTTACAGTACGAAAAGTATAAAGGGGTGCTCTCACTGTGTGGTTTCGCATCAGACAATGCTAATATGGACTTGGGCCTCCACATAACTTCAGGTATATTTTGGAGAAAAAATTTAGGTTTCTATCCATACAGAGTGAACCTAGTTAGCCACCTTGTAAATTGTGATACACTGAACACATCATTCGGGGAGATTTCCTGCCCATACTTCTTGGTTCTCTAGGAGGTATTTTGCAGTTCACAGTTTCTTGGTAAAAATTTTTCCTAGCATTACCCTTTTATTTTGTTTTTTATTTTATTTTTGGTCATAAAATAAATCAGTCATCTTGGAAGAAGAAAATCCCTTTCCCCATTGTTCGCGTAGACTTGCATTGAAACCACCTTTACCACCGAAAGTCACTTCTGGTCAGTGAAGGAAACATTGTTCTATCGAAACCAATACCATCAGTACCTCTGGTGAAGTATCATCTTCCCATATACCAGAGTCGTCACAAGTTGTTTCTACACATCCTGGTTCATCTAATATTGTCGAGACGGAGTCCTCACAGCTACCCCTGGTCATGATCCATCCAATTAGTGAGACCATACCTCCTGAACCCGATGTTGTTCAACTGGAAGTTGATCCAAATCTTATCTCTTTTTTTCCAGAACATCTGCATCCCAAAGTCTAATGACCGGAAGTTGTTCCTGTATCAGTCACACCACAATCTATTGTAGCCATTGAGTCTCCCATATTGCACAGTAAATCTCCTGAAATATACTTTGGGCCTGACGGCGAAATCCTTCCAACTGGTTTAATTTCAATTGAATAAATCCCACAAGACGAGACACCTTTAACATCAACCCATTTTGGGGAGGACCTTTACCTGTACGAGTATTTTCCTCAATCACCACCCTCTTCTTTTGTTGATCCTGTCCCTATTCAAATTCTCATTGATTCAAAAGGGTATACATTTGGTCAAGTAATCATGCTTGAACCAATATCTTTGGTTGGACCATATGTTCTGATTGTGTCAGCACCTGCTCTCACTACCCCGTCGACGTTCACAACTTCACCAGAGTCATATTTTCATGGTGGCCTGATAGCAAAATTGGGGTGCAGGTGCTAAGGAGAGCTGTTCACTTTTTTTTTTCAGTAGTTTCCTTCACCAAAGGAGTCTTCTTCACAATATTGTTTCCATTTCATTAATCAAATTCGTGGAATTTGATAAATGAAATAAACGATGGATTGAAGTTCTTCAATAAAATATCAATCCTTGCAACAAAATTACAAGCTTTTATCTGATTTCACTTAAAACCTTCCAGCCTCAAAACCCTCTATAATACCTTGGCATATAAATTGAGATTAACATTCATCATAGTATAAAAATACGTATGAGGCAATTAGTTCAAAGCACTTATTCAATTACCAAACCTTAAGCTTGCAATGTTTAACATTATTTAACTCTAAGGACAAGAGTTTTTATGTTATGTTGGACTTATATGGGGCCCGCGCCTCTAATATTCAACCATCACTTATTAATTAAATATTTAATATTTTCGAAACCACTGGGCCATACCTTGAATTAACCTCCGTGCAGTTTTGCGTGCGATCACCCTTGGATCCGTTTCTTAGCAGATCGGACGGATCTCATCGAAATCGCGTTTTTTCAAGGACCGAACTTTAGCGCTAAAAAAAAATGCGAAATGGGTGTTTTTGTCTCGGTGACGTGGCAGAATTTAACAAGATCGCGTTTTATTTTTCGAAACCGCTCTTGGCCCAAATTGTTGCACGATACCAGTGGTATCCTCCTCCTAAAACACTTTCTCCAAACTAGTAATTGAACAGTGTTCAACTCGGATTTTCACAGCATTTTAGTTTATTTCTTCAGTTCGTCTTCGTCGCATTAACACTGTGGTTAAGTCTCAGCAATATCATTCCACCAACAACAACAAAAACGGCCTTCGCGCCAACAGACAGAGTTTTAATATTCCTAGAATAAACAGAGCATAACTATGATCTCACTCTTCCAATAGAGTCCATTAATCAACCTTCTTCCCATTTCTATACAGACTAAACACATTCAATTTGTTCGCTGAGAACATAAATTCAAAGACATTCAGATGGAGATAGGATATTTCACACAGAATTGCTTTTCTTTCAAGCTATACACAGAAATCGTAGATTCAACAGCATTCAGGAAATATGCGCCTTTATGCAGAGACTGAGTACGTTAATTACAATCCATTCAACACACAGATAGCCAATGAGCCTAAAATTTATTCAACAGAGAGAAATTCTTCTCAATTCAATCTTTCACTACCAAATCCCCCCTACTCTGTATCGGGGGTTACAATTTATAGATTATTACATGATTGTTCGGCTCCTTCTTGAGGACCGGTTTATTCTTAACCTAAAAAGCCTAATTTCATAATAATACTATAATTCTATCAAACGAAACCAAATAGCCTGACATGAATCAACTATTCGACTTCTCCACTTATTAGACTAATCCTATCTAATCTAAGTGTAACTGATAGCTAAGGTATTGACACCTTGCTGGTACATTTCTTGAACAATTTCGAACTCTTCTAGCCACAACATGTGGACAATTCTCTCACATTGTTGGCTAGTGTCCAATGCCCCTGCATCAGACTCCTAAGGGAAATTTTCTTCATGGACTCCTGTCCACGAGCTCTTTCACAGAACTGCCCAGTCTCTGCAACATAACTTCTATCATCCAAGTAGCATCTTCATCTAGCTAGTCCTTCCACTTGATCAAATACTGGAAATATTCTTGTCCTCTAGTCCTTTTGAACACCTTCTTGTCCAAGATCTTCTCTGGCTGTAGTGGCTACGCTGTATGTAACTGTTTTACCCACTAAATCTGCTCTCTATCTGCTGGTCCTTCATCTGTGCCATCATCTTCATACTTGTATAAATCTGCAACATTAAATATTGGAGATATCCCAACATCAGGAGGTAATTCAATTTCATATGCATTGGCATAAAATTTCCTCAAGATCTTGCATGGCCCTATATTTTTGAACTTCAACTTGTTATACTACTTCTTTGGAAATATTTCCTTCCTCAAGTGTGCCAAAACCAAATCTCCAACTTCAAAATTAACTTCTATCCTACTCAGATCTTCTCTGCCTTTGTACTTGATGTTGTTGCTTTGTAACTGTTGTTTTACCTGCTCATGTATAGCTTGGATCTCTGAAGAAAATTCTTCTCCATCAGCACTCCTCATTTCTGCCTTTCCAAAGTTTCTCAGTTCAGATATTCCTCTGGGGTGCATTCCATAAACAATATGGAATGGACTCTATCCTGTGCTTCTGTTTGGTGAATCATTGTATGAATATTCTGCCTGTGGAAAAATATGGTCCCACTGCTTAGGATGCTCTCCTACAAGACTCCTCAAAAGATTTCCCAGACTTCTATTTACTACCTCAGTTTGCCCATCAGTCTGAGGATGATAAGCTGAGCTGAAACTCAGTTGGGTACCAAGCTTCTTCCACAATGTCCTCCAAAAATGGCCCACAAATCTAGTATATCTATCAGAAACAATACTCTTGGGCAACCCATGTAGTCTAACAACTTCTTTGAAAAATAAGTTGGCAACATGAGTACCATCACTGGTTTTATAACATGGGATAAAATGTGCCATCTTGGAAAATATATCAACTACAACAAAGATTTCATCATTCCGTCTCTTTGTCTTGGGAAATCCTAAAACAAAATCCATACTCACCATGTCCCAAGGCCTGTCTGGAATAGGTAATGGAATGTACAATCCTGCATTCTGGCTTCTCCCCTTTGCATATGACAAATTTTGCAATTCTTCACAAACTTTTCCACTTCAGTTCTCATCTGTGGACAATAATAAAAATGACTTAGCTGCTCATAAGTTTTGTCAGTACCAAAATGTCCAGCAAGTCCACCACTATGCTTTTCTTTGATTAAATTCTCCCTCATGGAACAATTTGGTACACACAATTGGTTTCTTCTGAACAATAAGCTCTCTTTCAAGAAGTAATCCAATCACTGACTTCTATCTGTCAAAATAGGGTTACAGCATGCTTCAAATGCTTCTTTAAAATCTGAATCTGTCTTGTAAAGTTCCTTAAGAAAATCAAAGCCTACCACCTCAAATCGGTTTTCTTGAACAAGCATGTTTCTCCTACTCAAGGCATCAGCTACCTTATTTTCTTGGCCACTTATATGCTTCAAAATGTTAGGGTCCCATGATTTGGCTAATTGTAAAACCAAATGACAGTGTAACATCAAACCAATCTTTGGAGTCCAAGGACCTAGCCTTCCTGGACTCAGAGAGGGCTCTCTCTATATGTGTAAAGGATATCTGTATGTTTTGCTTATTGTGTTCTGATTTTAGGCTAGTTATGAAGTAGGTTTTTTGGTTTTGGTTTTTAGGTTGTGATGGATGAAACTAATAAAAGATATAAGATAGGTAAAACGATGTCAGATCAACTGGGCTATGGGGTCGAAAAGGTCTAGAAAGATATCAAACGGTGATACAAGGTTGTTGAAGGGCCGATTTGATTCGAGGTAGAAAGGATCTTTGGGAAAAATGTAATAAAATGGACATCAAGTTTGGGAACAACAAAGGATTTCCAGCATAACTAGTTTAATAACTGACATAAACATGGTAGGGAAAACCATTAATCATGAGAAATGTAACTATAAGCTAATCAATACATAGAAATAAACATTCAAGCCATGCATAGAGATATATAACTCTCTAACTTTGGGAAATGACTATCAGACTTTAGGGAAATACACTTAAGAGAGACAAACAACTCAAATCACTATGTTAGAATGCCTAAACACAGTACTTCAAGTTATTGGGCACTTTGAAAACAAGATTGCATAGTCTTAGGCAAAGGACATGATCAGAACAAGACCTCCTTGGTTCAACAAATGGTAATCTAATCAGTCAAAGAGAAATTTCATGGATGGAGCTGTGGCTAGCCATTGGTAAGCAGGACTAAGGAAGAAGAAAACATGGAAGCTATGAAGAAACAGGAAATTTGAGGTGCCTCCAAGGGCATGTCTCAAATTTGTTCTCTACTGATCTATAGCAAGCAAGAAACATGGATTCATGAATGAAAACTAGAAAAAAAAACAAAGAAAGAGACACTATACCATTCTACCAAGTCATGGAATCCAACAACAATCCTCTTTCATCATCCAAGAACATCCAAGAGACTATCCAAGAGCATGAGACAAGTATTTCTTCCAAAGCTTATATGACCATATATTGCTTCTATCGTCAAGTTCAGCCTTGTTTACATTGAAAACCCTTGGAATATATAGGCTCAAGTGAGGAAAACCTCTTAGTTAAATTTTCACTCTCATTGTCCTATTCAAAATATCTAAACTTGTCCTTGAGGCTTTGCAAAGCCCAAGGCACAAAATATCTCATAAAATATCTAAAAAATGCTAAAAGAGGGAATTGAATTGAATTTTCATAACTTCTCATGTGCAAAAATAGCTAAACGCACATGAGGAAAAAGCAGTTTTTAAAGGTTCAATTTTTACAAAAAATACTCAGAAATTATATCAGCAAAAGGTCCCCTGACTTGCCGGCAACTTTTGGAAGCCTTCCTGATGTCAAAACGAGGCTCATGATAGCTCGTTGGAAAGCTATGAGTGTCTAATTTCTGGATCAACTATAATTTTCTCAATATGATGTCTATAAGTCTTCAAAAAATAGGCCTGTGTGTAAAAAACCAGAAAATAAGGTTTGCTGATAGACCGGGAAGAGTGTAGAAAAAGCGGACATTTTTCGCCATTTCGGGGGAGCAAATGATCTTCAAATGTCCTGAAAATCACTGAGTGTGTGATCCTAAAATTATGGCATCCAATGATACCATTCTCCTCCTTTGATGATCCCCCAAACTGAAATGGCGAAGCCCATGAGTTTTGGCCAAAACCCAAAAATGCCAAAAAACCAAAATATGTCGAAAATCGCCCAAAATTGGTGAGCATGACTCTCAAGGGTTCTCAGCAACATGTTGTGAAGCAGAGGCCAAAATCTGAATTCCTGATGTGTCTTTCCTCACTTTTCGCGCCGGGAACTTCCCTTTAGCCTGCTTGAGCTTGTCTTGAGCAGCTTTCAACTTGCGCCGGGCAAACTGATTTAGCCTTTTAAATGCCTCGTCATTATCCTTTGAAGGTCTAAATCCTTGTTTTCCCTCTCCAAATTCTTCCCCAAATGGTCATTGAATCTCTATGCTCAGGCTTTAGGAAGGGCTTGTAATCATCTGAGTCCAAATGGCTTTGCTTAAACCATTTCTCGCCAATATAGGGAATTTTAGTGGCTTTGGAGATGGATCTTGGGGAGAACTTGAAGTCAAGGCCCGCCAACTAGAAATTCTTGTCTCTGAATCTCAAAGCGAAAAGGTGTGTCAGAGGAGAAAAAATCTTCACCTCTTGCACCCTTTGGCAAAAATCTAAGCACCCGACCTCATGGAAATTGAACAATACTGATGGGTGGGCATTCACTTCTTCGGTGGAAATAGGATCATACCTCTTGTGTAATCCACTCCTACTATCCTACCTGGGAGGCATCTTGTTCTAGATGCTCTCTGCAAAACCCAAAATGCCTCAAAAGGATTTCTTGAAATGTGTTCTCAAACAAAACTCTGCCTTCTTTGTCAATCACTGTTTGATCAAGGTAAAATTTGTTTCAAATGTTGTGTGAGATGACTTTTTAAACCCAAAATTCTCTGATCTTTCCAAAACACTATTTTTCCCTTTGTATGCCACTCAAAAAATAATCTTAATGATAAGCCCACAGTCAACAAAAGGTACACACAGTCAAAGTGATTTTCTGTGTTTGGACAAGGTCACATGGTTTTGGTGTTTTGAGGACAATAAAACAACCTTGTAGTAGGAAAACACCTCTCCTAATCAAGATACTGCCCTTGTATTCACCACTCCTCACCCACAATTTTGTCAATACCTCCAAATGGCAATTTACAGCTTCATATACTAAAATCCGTTTTTGGTCAAAAAGGCAGCCTTGATTTTTCTCTTCACCACACTGAGGAAAAATTTGAACAATGACCAAGTAATATATGGATGATTACTGTGGTTGAAATTAGGACCACTGTTTCATTTTTCAAACACTGAGTTTCTGTTTTAAAACAGTGCCTTCATCTTTTACCCTTTTTTTGAGGGCAGTCTAATGGGCTTTTTACATCAATAAAAACTCACCATTCTCACTGTTTCACCTCTAGCAAACATAACCATAACAAATCTTGATTTTTAAACAAAACTCTCAACCCTCCTAAGCACTATTTTTCTCCCTTACAAATGTTGACAGAGCTTGGCTTCGTTTTATCATGCTAGGGTTATTTTCACACTTTTTATGAGCCCTTCACTACTGTGTATATTTGGACCTACAGGTATATGTAGATGCACTATTCTGAGGGCAGAGTATAGGCTCTTTGAATCTAGAATCAACCCTTCACTCTCAACCAACTATAACCCTATTTCAAAAAATTCACTCAAAATATCTTCATTTACACCAAGGCTTTTACTACCTCAAACATTGTCTAGCAATATGAATTTAGCAAGGGGGCAAGACAAAATACCTTGAGACATGATGGCAACCTTGTTCGAGGAGTTTGAGAAGCTTTAAAAAACTCTTGGAGGCGTTTTGATGGCTTAAACCATGCACGACACGTTTAGAATGGGAGAGCGCCGCGCAAAAAGACTGTCGGGTCACCTGTCGGGCCGACATGACCAACGCCTACAGGTGCGCCGCGTGCTCCTACAGGCATGCTGGGCGGCTTTTTATTCCTCTGTAAAAAATGCACCTAAGCGCGCCGCGCATTTGTACAGGCGTGCACGCAACCTTTAAGCCCAAAAAACTTTGCTAATTCGTTCAAAACTTCTTTCTCCGGTCTAGGGAAATAGCAAGGGGAGTTTGTCTTGTGTTTCGAGAGATTCAAAAATGGTTTGCAACGGTCCTCATCCTTTTTTGAAAACAAACAAGCCAAAGTCCCTTTTGTATTTGATTGGTGAGGGTTTTGGAAGAAAGGTTTGAAAATGCCCTTTTTTAAATAAGACTTGAATCTCTTTTCTTTAAAACACAACCTGATACCTTTTTTTTTTTGAAAAAAAATGTCATAGTGATGATGATTGCTTGTGTTATAAACCCGACCTCCTTTTTGAAATAAAACAAGCCCTTTTAAGACTTAAAAAAATTTCACTGTTTCCTATTGGAGAGAAAACTGTTTCCCCTTTTGATATCTGCACTGTGGGAGGAAATTTTTCTCTGAGCCATATGAAGGGATGTTGATGTGTCTTTTGAGTGGCACTGCCTTTTTACTGGGGAATAAACTTAACTATAAATTCAATATCCCTTTTCCATCTCTTGTATTTGTATTGGTCATCTGCTATCACTTGTGCTATTTGAGCTTCTCTTTGACTGTGCGTAAAAAACTCGTTGGAAACTGTAAGTGCAAATCCTGTTTACATAAGGCCCTCAATCCCAAAAACATTAAATTATCTTCAGGTTTTCCAAAATGATCCAGTTTTCAATTTTTAAGGAGATAAAACAAGGATGATGTTCTAGATTTGAAAATTGAACAAGGGAGAGTTGCCTTTTAGTTCTTCTGTGAAGGAGGTCTGCAAGAAGCCTGGGTTTTCATTTATTTCACCTCTTTTTGGAGAACAACCTCTTTAGAGTCTTTGCTATATGCCATGATTTCTTTTTATCTTCAAACCATGATGAGCTCCTTTACTTTGCTTATGAAGGAGGCCTTCTTTGACAGATGCATGTTTCCTTTTGAACATGATGGCAGAGGTTACTTTGAGACCAAGACCCCTTTGACTCCTTTGGTTATCAGTTTAATAATATTTCTTCACTGATGATAAACCTATTAGTTTCACATTGTAACTCAATAATAGTGAACTCATGCAAATAATTTTTAAAACCCACTGCTTGGCCTCTACCTTCAATCATCACTTTACTTCATAAAACCTTAGTCACTGTCTCATTGTTCATCAAAAAATTTGTCTTACAGTCAGTTGCAACTCTTAAAATCAAACTTTGTCCATTTTCCCTCTGCTTATAGATGAAGGAGGCGCTCCTAACCCTCTGCTTGTTAAATGAAGGAGGTTCTTCAGTCTTCAAACCCTCTGCTTATAGATGAAGGAGGTTTTTTAGTCATGTCATATCATCAGCCCTTCGATAGTGTTATTTTTCTTTCACTGTCCTTTCAGGCTTTGAATGTGATCGCAAGAGCTTAATGAAAAACTCTCTACTCTTTGGCTGCATCCCAGGCTCAAGATCACATTGAGAAGCAGCTGTCTTCTCATGTGGAGACAAATATTGTCTTCTGAGATGCTGGTATGCCTCTGTCCTTGAAAGATCCATTAAGACACTGTAAAAACACCTAGAATCAGTTTGACTTATGGTCCATGTATTGCTGAGACTTGAGGGTGTATTAGTGACGCGACCTAGGGCTGTAACCAAATTTATTTGCAGAATGGGAAGGTCTGTTATGACTGGTCTATAGCAAATGGAGGTTCTTTGTCTTTAGGATAATTCGCCAAGGGATAAATTCCTAAAGTGCCACTTCTTGACTTAGGGGAGACTTTTTGGACAGATTTAGATTGTTTCTTTAGAGCCTACGGGCAGACTAGTATGGCTGATGCTAGGTAGGATTTGATAATGAGGTTTCATCTCGTCATGGGCGGGTTGAAAAGGTAAGAGGGAAAAAAAGTTTATGGGTGTTTTCCAGCTGGAAAATTTGACAAATTTTTAGATCAGCTGCTAGAAAACTTGGCTATTACAACTATTCATCACCAACAAGTGAAAAATATTGATGACTAACAGTGGCTCCATTTGGGGAGGGCAGCTACTTTTCAGGAGGAGTCCAGAATTTTAGATCTTTGGCTTATGAAGACTAGTGCCTTTACCCATTGGCGCAAATTTCATTCTTCTTTGATGATACTTCTGAAAAATGACAGCATGATTAGCATCAATGATATTTCTACCTACCCCACTACCTTTCCTAACATTTTTTCTTCCTTTGGGTGCATTTGGACTAGCTACACTTTTGACAACATATATTTTTTCTTTTTGGAAAATGAACCTATCTAATTCTACACTTATATCTGTTGGGAGTTCAGATTAAACTGATGAACTCCTTCATGCTAGATCAACTGTCAAGATTAAGCTGTTTGACAGGATTTTGTTCTCTAATATAAAACATGAAATTGAAAAGATAATCAAATCAGGGTTAGACAATCTGATTTGTCATGAATTTGCGGCATGAAAGACAAGCTGCACACAAATATTATTTTTCATAAAATGGAAACTAGGAAAAACAGGGCTAAGATGCACAATTTTTTTTTCATCCCCGTTTCCCTCTTTGGTTATGTTTTGGGCGTGTGGAACTAGTATATTTTCCTAATCTACTCTCTTTGATAAGTCAAGCTTACACAATGTTGACCATATTTTTCACTCACTAACTTATCAGCACATAAATTTAAACATGTTCATCTATGATTAGGCTAGATAACTGAACAAGACATTTGAGTATTAGTAGCGGCATTTAGGCTTGCGCGCTTTCTGAATGACTATTTTTTCGAACATGGGGCCTTTATCTATTTTTCAATTTTCCCTCTTTTCTATTCTTCTATTATTTTTGACTTTTCTGTTTTATCTATTTTTAAAACAATGGTATATACAATGATTGAAAATGCCTTACACTCAGAAATCTTGGAAATGGCGAAACTTAAGCATCTTATCCTCGTAAGGATCTCCTACCATTCTTGGTCCACTCAACTCCTGAAAAGAGAAATTTGGAAAATTCTCTCTTTCCAGCATGACATAGGGATTCATGCAAGAATATCTGAACAAAACCACATCTTCCCGTTGTACCTCTTTGTACCTATGATTTCCACTCCTTCCTTTATTGTACATCTTCTTTAAGTAATGTATATACTCTTTGTCATTTTTAAAATAAATAATGACATCATCAAGGTACGTTAAAATGCAGAAACTCAGGACTGGAAGCATGGCTTTCATGAGCATATTTTTGATATTCGGTGGTTTTGCAATTTTAAGTCTGAAACTGAAATTACTTCCAGCATACTGGAAGAAATCTTTGAGTTGTCTACTTTGCAAGGGAATCATTTGGCTATAACCTGAAATATCATCTTGCAAAGGCATATGATTAAAAGCACTTATCATCGGTATATCATGGTCTTGGGTAGGAAGGATAAAATTTATGTTATAGGGATGTGTATTAGTGTTTCTAAAATCAAAACAGACCCTATGACCAGCTATTTTATCTTTGATTATTATTGATTCGTTCAGATTTTTGTATTTTCTTTTGTCGAATTTGTTTCTTGGGGTGATGGTAGTGACATAGTGTTTCTCATTGTTTTCTCTGCATGAGGTAGTACTCTGCATGAGATTGCCAATTCTAGCAGTTCTAAGTCTTTGATGAAATGACAGGATATTAGCCAGTTTATGTAACTCAGGTATACTTGGACTGCAATTATCATGTTTTCTCATAAGGAGTTTATCAGGTCCTTTTTCTGGATTTTGAGCTGTTATGGCTACAGTCAAAGTTTCACTTGCAGTGGAAGAGTTATGTGATGGTAAATCTTTGAGGTATCATAAAAACATTAAGCTTTCGTGCTCCTGAGTTTAGAAAAGGTTTTTTATATGTAAGTCCTCTAATGCCTTTATTCTGAAAAATTTTCCTGATGTTACTGCTGATGTTTGACTAAGGTTTGAGAAATTTTCTTGATAATACATAATGGTTTGTGCTTCTTGCTCTATTCCTATTTCAGAAGGAACATACCTACTTTCCTCAAGACATAGATGTTCATGATTGTGGTAGTTTTGAGTGTCTAGTTCATCATAGAGAACTAGGGGCAGCTGATGTGGTGGGTATAAGTTTGTTTCGGTCTCTTCTGAATGTTCTTCAATACCCTTATCAGTATGCAGAATAAAAGAGTTCAGGTCAGAATGCAAGGAATACATTGGAATTTTATCTGGCCTCTCTTGGCTACTGATCATGTATTTCATGTGTGACTCTTGATAGAGTATTCTTGTTTGGTCAAACACAGGAATAGTGGCATAAGACATATCAATTTGAATATTCCCTTGGAGCTTGGCTCCCCAAGATCTGGATAGAAGCATTCCGTACTTGGGAGGAATGTCTACTACCACTATGTCCATGATCAGATTTTTTGCAGGTATTTGGGCCAAACTAAAACAAAGATCTTTGATCAAACCTAGACATCTGACTCTACTAGAATCAAATGAATATAAGTATTTGTATGGTCTTGTGATTTCTATGCCTAATATTTCCATTACAACCTTCGGCATAAGATTATGTGAGGCGCCGGAGTCTAGCATGGCATTGTGAAGGATTTGGTCATGGATATTTAGACTGATGTAAAAGGGAAGAGTGGTTCCCTCTTGGAATTTCCCTTCTATTTTTGGACCACTGTATCAGAACAAGTTTAGTTAGTTTTGATCTGAGTATGGGAATTCCTACCTCAGTGATTATATATATATATGTGTGTGTGTGTGTGTGTGTGTATGTGTGTGTGTGTGTGTGTGTGTGTGTGTTTTGCATTGAATGTTTTTACAGGGTTCCAACTGGGCTGTCCACAGGCTAATCCTTGAAATGATAAAGCACATCACTCTTCGAATGCTCTCAGAATTCATACTTTAGGGAGAAATTTGTTACACTAAAATTTGTCACCATGAAATTTTAGTACTCCCTTAGAAGTCTACAACATCAAATTTCCTAAATTCAAGCGTTGAAATTAAGAGAAAATCTCATAAAAGTCTTAAAAACACTTGTACCGCACTTTCTCTTAACATTGCCTGTGGTGCCGCACTTTTTTTCTCTAAATCATGCAGAACTAAATGCATTTTTTATTCATTAAAGGTGCGAACCCCTATAAAAGGTAAAAAAAGATGGAAAGTAACATTTAGAAGCCCAACAGTTAAATCTAGAAGCTTATAGAAGCAGTTATCCAGTCGAAGGTGCGCTCTATCATGTATGTTCATTCCTCCATTATGGGAGCCTACCCCTTGATATATGGAGCCCAATTCCTTCAAAAGAGCATTCTATCCCTTCTTAAGGGGAACCATAACCTCCTCTCTTTTCCTATAAATTGAAGCCATAGTGCAGCTTCAAATGTTGGAGTTAGTGAGTTAGACTTGGAGAATTATTTAGGAGAAATTCTATAAAGACTCATACTCTCATAACCAATCATTACATGGGAATGATTACACACCCATGTGATTTTAGCTGAGAGAGTGCAAGGCTTGTCAAAGTAAAGGAAACGCCTGTTCCGGACCCCAGGAAGGCTTGTATGACATCAAGGTGGGCATGGTTGTAAGGCTCTTCTTTATTTAAGTTAATACGAATGAATATTGTTTTCTCAATGGGTTATTTAATTAATTATATCATTTCTTGAATTCCTTGATCATCTTGATAGATGTTTGATTCATGAATTGATTTATTATATAGGTTCTTTTTCTCTTTTCTTGTGTTTGTGATTGTAGATCCTTGATGACAACTTTCTTCAAACCACTGGAAAGAAGATCAGCGCTGGACTACAAGTAGGTTTATAAAACCCTGTTATAATTAATTCCATGTCAAACAATATCTAGAGAAAATAGTTTTTATTTTTCCGTTTGTTGCTAGCTGTCCATAGGACACTTGGGAGGTTTGTCTTGTCCGCAAGAACGACTTATTCGTCCAAAAAATAACAATTGAGGATTTATGGGGCACAATAATAACAATATGGAGGCTACAGTGGTACAACAATAACAATAAGGGGGCTACGCTAACAAAAATAAGGGACTACACTAGTAATATAGGGACCTAACAGAGGGTGATATCTGATGCTCCTCAATTATTCTTGTTCTTTAGATTCGAGAATGTTTCAAAAGATAAAGTTGAGCAGATATGGGACACGATATGACGAAAGGATACATATGATTATTACATGATGTATTTGGAATTTATACCTAGTTAGAGGGAGTGTAAATTTGGAATCTCAGTGAAAAATTCCAACCATGTAACTGGATTCCTCTTTTCGAGAGGACCAATTTTTACTATTGAAGCACTCAATTTATACAAGGGAAAGTGTACTTATGAAGAAAATCCCACATATGCACATTTGGATAGGTCAACCCTAACAGGAAATTGGTCACCCTTGGAAGCCTATAAATACTATTGACCTCAAGCTCATTTGGAAATAATAAAGCATCATCTTCTTCTCTTATTAATTTATTGGTTTGCACAGGTCTAAGGTTGGGTCAAGGAAACTGGTTTGCACAGGTCCGAAATTACAGGGTCTGAGGCTCGCACATGTTCTAGGGTTTTGGGTCATAACCACAGGCTGCAAAGGAAAATTTTGGCTACAAATGTAGGATGGAAAACTCATCTATGTTGTTGGAAGCTATCAACCACATGCATGCCTCTTCCTTAGTTTTTTACTTTTGACTATAGTTTCTTGAAGACAAGACAAGTTGAATTTCATCTAGGTTGATGCCAGGAACATATTTCTAAATGTTTTTGGGTTAATTTTGCTAGATGGTTTTGTATTGGGCTCATTATACTCTCTCCTCAACATTTTATGACAATATAATAGAAGAATAATTTTTAAAGGGTTTTCCCCCTTGTGGGGTTTTTCCTTGGTCTTTGACTAAATCTGGTTTCTCTTGTTGATGTGTTGATTGTCTCCTTTGTCATTTAATTTACTGTTCTATCTTCAATTATTATTGATGATTGGAAATATTAATTGTTATTTAAAGTATTGTTAACTGAAGAATTTAACTAGGCTAAAAGTAATTGAAACAACATAGATCAGTGGTAATTTTAACATCATATGCCCAAATTAAGACCTCGAGAAGTTGGCATTCCAACTAATCACAACGAGGACCACAAAATTTTGGTGCTTCATCTCCTAGGGTTAAGTTTTTGGATTTTTAGGGTTTCCCATTGTTTCTCAATAATAAAAAGGCCTTCTAGGTTCAATTTAACATAGTTTAGAAGGCATGTAGCCATCAAATCTATTCTTAGAGATAAGCTACCATAATCAGAGGTAGTTTTTTTCCATTCTATATGTAAATAATTTTCACTATTTGTTATTAATTAAGTGAAGTTCAATTTTCGTTATAGATCTTTGTTGTCGTTTAAATTTTTATTTCATTTCATTCCTGAATAAACCTCGATCAATGGTATCAGAGAAGTCTACTCTTTATCTATTTGTTTGTGCATGTCCCTAACGAGGTCAGGGTAGAAGGAGTTGAGACTTGAATTGGTTTAACCCTTACAAGACCGGCTTCACCAACATTGATGACCTCCTATGGTAGAAGAAAATAAATACAAGGGATCAGGATATACTTTCAAAAGATTTCTTGAAGAGGCCCTCGAATGACAAAGGAATGAGATGTTGGACCATTTTTCCCAAATATTTTGGTGTGTATTAGTGGGTGAATCATATTCATCTAAAATTCATTTCGGAGGTGTTGCTTCTCCCTTTAAGGTACAAGTTAAATTTGGCATTCCTATATTTGAAGGCCATATAGACACAGATGTCATAGATATATGGTTAAAATTGTTGGAAGGATATTTTTCGATCCATAATTATTCCAATAGGGGAAATATTACTTTTTTACTCCTTAAAGTTGCCCCCCATGTCGAGGATTGGTGGGAAACCTACTATGAGAAAAAGGACAAGAATGAACCCTCACTATTTTCAACTACACCCACTTGGAATTCTTTCTGAGACGATGTCAAGGAACAACATTAACATGTTGGGAGTTATGAAGATAAGTACATAAAATGGAACTCACTATGGCATGATAGGGACTAAAATGCTTCAAATTTCACAAATATTTTTCATACCCTACACACGAAGCTGGGTATTAAGGAATCCGAGTGAAATCTAGGACTCAAGTACAATGGCTATCTGGAAAAGTTCCTAGACATCTCCTCGCTTGGTGCAACATACTGATATGTTGTCAAGATCGATCAGAAGTTTAAAAAAAAGAAGCAGGACTTTCGATATATGAATCTAAAGCAAGTAAAAAGAACCTCCAAGCCAGAAAACTAAGGATCGAGCCAAGAAGGAGTGACCTAGTACAACCCATCGAAGCTACAATCAAAGAAAAATTATGGGACGAAGAAGAAAGACACAAGAAAGTGGTGTGAGTTATGGAAGAGCCCCACTCACAAATAAAATGTGTGTTGTGCCAAGAAGTCACTGGTGGACAAAATAAAATATTTTGAATAATATGCATGTTTGATTCATATCTAGAACCCAACACCACCATTGCCACCACCAAGGTCAAGAAAATTGAGCTTGAAGATCCAGAGGAGGGTGAGTGTCTCTTTCACTCACACATTAGGGGAATTTTGAGGTCCAAAACTGGCCTCCTAAGAAATTATAAAATAATAGTGGAAAAAATAGAATAAAATTTGATTACATCATCAAATTTTAGAGGGAAAAAAGAAATAAACTACTTTTTCAACTCATATTTTAAACTTATTTCCCAAATATTTTACTCAAATTTTGAGCGGGAGTACTCGTTGGATGCAAAATTTAATTCCTCATTCAAGGAGTACCCATGTTGCATATTTCGATGGATCCTGCTACACACAAAATGAGAGATACATGAAAAACGTGATTGCAATAACGTTTTTTCATGTATTTTTCATTTTTAGTGTAGCAGGATGAATCAAAAGTATGGAACATGGGTACTCCTTGGATGAGGAATTAAATTTTGCATCAAACGAGTACTCCCACTTGAAATTTAAGTTAAAAATTTGGGAGATAAGTTGAAAATACGATTTGAAAAAGTAATTTTATTATTTCATTATTTTTTAATATTTTTACCCTTATACTTAAAAAATGGTGAACTGTCCCCCATGGTTGACATCATCATATTGAATCCTATTGGTTCTTATAAAGTGTATTTTGGTTGTACATTTTTCTTTGGAGGCCCATTTTAGACCTCAAAATTCTCGTAATGTATGTGGGTGAAGGTTTCATAGGTACAATTCATTATCAAAAATGGAATTTAAAATAACCTCATATCATCTATTGTCATGAAGTGGGTGGGCCTACCGACAACACCAAACTCGCAATAATACACCATCATATGGCTCCACCAAGGGCGATATCTTCATGTCAACCAGCATTTTTTCCTACTCTACAACATCAAGCCCTTCAAGAATGGGGTGTTTTTTTATGTTACTCACCTTGAATTTTGTGATGTATTTCTAGGACAACCATACATGTGGAAGCATCATGTTTTGTATGAGTTCTAGCCTCACATTTTTATTATTACTTTGGGCTGTAAGCTATACAGGATATCAGAGGCAGCTCTGCCTACCACCATCTCTTTGATATTTTCTAAGCAATGTAGTAATATCATCACCTAAACTAGTAATTTTTTTTTCTTTCTTATTCACTCCCAAAGTAAGGGGAATATTGTGGCCATATCCATGGCCCCCATGAAGGGTTCCTATGCATAACATAAAAAGGTGGATAACATCATGGAAGAATACAAGGAGATCTTCTCTTCACCCACAGGGGTAACATTGCATTTTCAGGTCAAGCATTTGATCAATCTGACTTTTGGATCACCTCTACCCAATGGGAAGATATATCACTGCTCTCTTCTAGAAAATGAAAATCAAGTGGCAAAGCCAGGAGTTACTACAAAAGGGGCACATCTGACCAAGTTCCTCAGCTTGTGGGAGAAAAATTGTAGTCATATAGAAGAAGGATAGGACCTCGAGACTTTACATTGATTACCATGAACTAAATAAAATCACTGTCAGGGAAAAGTATCCAATCCCACAAATTGATGACCTTATTGAGTAGATGAAGGGGGCCAATTACTTCAGCAAGATTGATTTGAAGTCTAGCTATCACCAGGTTCCAATAGAACCCAAAAATGTATGGAAGATCGCCTTCAAATCTAAGGAGGGAGTTTTTGAGTGGTTGGTCATGCCCTTTAGGTTGACAAATTCCCCTGCAACTTTTATGAGGTTAACTTGTGACCCTTCACCAACTCATTTGTGGTTGTATATGTGGATGACATCCTCATATTTAACAATACTTGGGAAGAACAATTGCAACATATTCGACAAGTCCTTTAAACCTTGTGACAACACAAACTATGTGCCAACTTGGAGAAATGCACCTTTGACATGAACCACGTCCAATATCTAGGTTACATCATTGAGGAGAAAGGCATGCATGTGGCTCCAACTAAGATCCAAGTCATTTGGTGTTGGCCAACCATGACCATTCTAATAGATTTTTGTATCCTCTTGGGTCTTACCAATTTCTATTGAACATTTGTGTTGGGATTCTCTCATATCACTTGGACTTGGGTCAAGTTACCGAGGGTAGAACGAAAAAAAAGTTGTATGGGTTGAGTCCTTACAAAATGCATTCATTGAGCTGAATCATTTGATTTTCTCTACAAGGGTACTCACATTTCTAGACCTGAAACAACCATTTGCAATTGAGATAGATTCCTATAACTATGTTATCGGTGCAGTTCTCACCCAGCAAGGTTATCTCATGGTGTATCATAGTGATATAATCTACGATAAAATTCATAAATACTCCACCTACGATAAAGAGATGTATTCCATCATGCATGATTTGCAACAATGGAAACATTACATTTTGGGGAAGGAAATGATCATCCACTGTTGGTTTGAGGGGTCTTGACCCAGATTCAGATTTAAGGTTTACCAACAAACCCCTATACTAGTGGCCCTTTCGGTAATGGCTTGCTTGCGCAGGTCAAGGTCTCACCCGAATTAGTATGGGAGGGTGTTGGAACCAGTTTTCCTCACCCCGAGAGAGAGATTTAAGTGAAGTGGGGGTCGTGAGATATGTAATAGGCCTGCGCTGAGAAAAACCTAACCAGAAACCCTTACAATAGGTGTAACAGGACAACTTGTGCATCTCATAAATCATACTCTAAACACTTAACTGGAACGATATAACTCAGATCTATGCATTCACTATATTTTAATCATTTATTACAGATACACACTATAATCAATAGTTACTATTGTAGAGATAACATAGAAATAATAGGAAATCAAGATGTAGCACAACTCATAACAGAAACAAAGAGATTTTCCAATATCAGCAAAATGTCTTCTCATTCATTAATACTTCAGATCCCACTCAGAGACTCTTCTACACAACCGCGCACATAGCCAACGAGGTCCACGCATAGTAAGACTAGGGTCTCTGTGCACACAACTAGAAGGAGCACTTACCAAGACAAGTCCACACAAAAGTATCACAAATCCAATATTCTCATTCAGACTTCAACAAAAATTTCTTCTAGACTCGATCTATTCATCCATTTATACTATTTTAGCCTGCGCTACTCTATGGTCCGCAAACCATGGTTTGTGGTCCCTTGGTATACCCTTTCACCCATTACAATAAATTAGGGACTTTTACCTGCCCCTGCGCCAGACTAAAACATTACACACTATTACAAAAATATTTCAAAATTGCTATTAGGGGACCCTTCTACAAAAGCCCCCCAACACAATCTTGTGACTCGTCCCAAGTCAGAGTGGAAATGGGGTCTTCCTCTTGGCTTGGAGTTGTTCGATGGTGGAGGAAAATGGTGGAAGGATGCCTTTACTCTGTTCGGCTGCATTCTACATGATATCAACTAAATTTCGTGAATTATGTCCCTCAGTAGCTGCAGTGACACTATCCATTGTATGATTGAATTGTTCGATTGCCGCGTCGAGGTCCTGTGAGAGTTTTAGCGATTCATCCACCAAGGGCTTGAGATGATTACTGAGAACTTGTTTCTTGTGGTAGAGCACCTCAATCTCATACCTTAAAGCATGGTTGGTGGGAAGGTGTGCAAGGTGTTGGGCTGCAACCAGGGTTGGCGTGGCAACTTCCATCTGCTCGACTTCCTGTTCCTTTTGGCACATCTCCTGAGTAAACTGATAGAGAAGAGGGTCGCGCTGCACTGTTGGCCACAACTCCATAGCAGTGTCTAGCAATTCGGCACCCTTGGAGATATGTGTAGATATACTCCCAATTACTTCCTTTACTAGTGTAGCTCGCTAGGCTCGCACCTCCAGAGGGGTTTCAGGCTGTAGCTTAGCCTATAGCGTAGAAATTTGTTGCTCTAGGTCTGCTTTAACGATTTTCACTTTGGTTATGGATGCCTTCAACGCAACCATCAATATCTCAAAATTGGCCTACAGTGTAGCAGAGGCGCAAATTACTTCGGAAATTTCTCCCCATCGCTAGTCAATTAGGTGCTCTAATTCTACCTGATGTGTAATTGCCCTGTATTGTGCTATCTGTGCTTGGGCATATTCAGAAGCCTTGGTTGCAATTTTCTGCTCTGCTTCACTCAGCTCTTGTTACACTCGTTCTTTTCTATTCTGGATCTCATCAGAAATGAAAAAGTGGAGAGCATGTAGCTGCCCACTCATTGTTTTTTCAATGTTGAGGTCGACCTATGCACATGCTCAGACTTGCGCACACAAATCTGGTGGATCTATGGTCAAGGTTGCGCCCAGGAAGGGAAAAATCCTTCTTTCAGTCACTGTGACGATGGTTGTGGTTGGCAGGCTTGCTTGAATCAACATCGCCTATCTCACGCTCGATTGAAGTGTGTCTGCCTTCAACTGTAGCAACTGTAGCTCGGCCTGCAAGACCTCCACCGCTGCCTTCTATTGGTCTTCGAGGGAATTCCATCTATCTTCGGATGTGATGGTGACCACATCTGCAATTCTTTCGAGATCCTCCTCTATCAAAGTAACTTATGCTTCTCCTTTGGACTTTTCAGCCTTCCACTTCTTCTGTAATATTCCTAAATTAGCATGTAGCTAATAGGAATATTAATTTTTCTTTTAAAATCTAGATGGATGAATAAATGGGCAAGGAGGCTCATAAGTTGCTTAAGTATGAATAAAAATCCCTCATAGTGTGAAAATGGATCATGAAATAACCAGATCAAGCATCCACATGTGTGAACAAGGTCTAAAATATGTGGACAAGGTCAATTTTGACCAAGTCAACATGCTTTATCCTCAAAAAGTGGATCCTAAATAAAGACAGCTCAATGTGAATGAAAATCAAGCTAGCTAGTCAAAATGAAGACACCTTGAGTGTGAAAGGAGACAAGGCATGAAGACTCAGTCAAGGATGACCCTATCAAGATTGATCTTGTCAAGCTTGACTAAATCAAACTGCGCTGTAAAAGGATTACCCTCACTAATGAAGACAACATAATTATGATGGAGGAACCTTTGCATGGAAGTAACCTCATAGTGGGTGGGACCCTTGGAGAGGAAGCTCATCAATTATATAATGGAGGAGATGGAAATCATATGGGGAGATTGGAGATTATATTTTATTTGGTCTGTAAGACTTCCTGCATACTTTGGCTATTTAGCTAATTTTGTTGCACTGCTTAGTGCAAGGGTTTTCCTGGGTGGGGATTCCGTACTGTTTCTTGGAGATCTTGTCTAAGGAATCTAAGAGGAGGTTTCTGAGATGCAGTTTCTACTACCTGGTGTTGGGCCAAGCACTTCCCTTCAGAAAAAATGCAGTCCCTTCAGAAAACTGTGTTATTTCTTAAGGTGTGCAGTGGGAGGGGTCAAAACCCCACTTTTATGAGCTAGTTTCCCAAGAGAAGGATCAACCTTTTCTCCAGAAAGATAGAGGGAGTGTATACAGCCATTTATTTGCATTTTCAGCCATTTTTATGCATAGCTTCAGCTACACAGTGTGATTCAGCCACATATCTGAAACATTTCTTTCAATTATATCATTTCTGTCAAGGAACCCTTGTCGGGTCTTCTTGGATCTGTATAAAAGAGATTAGATCTCTATTTTTATGCCTGATTGAGTAATATAATAAGAAGATCTGATTTCTCTCTCTATTTTCTAAGTTTGATCTCCATTAGACTGCGCAGTCTCTTATGCATCAATTTCTGTGTGTTGCAGTCTTGGGGTTTTAACAATTTTAAGTTGTTTTGAGCATGGGAGGCATGTTTAACTAGGCTAAAGGCATTTGTTTATGAAAATATTTTGCATGCATGTCCTATATTGCATATTCTAAGGGAAAAAACCATTATTTTTCAGTGTTATAACTCAATCTTCAGAAAATAACATTTTTGGGGCCAAAACTGCTGCTTTTCCCCACTTGGTGACATTGTATAAAGGCATAGTTTGTTGATGTGATTTTTTTATGATGGATATGTGTTTAAATACACTACATGAGTTTATTACTTGATTCTTTCCAACTTAGGAATACCTTAGGGTATTCTTATTGTTGTATAAAATCCCTATTTTGGGATATTACACTGGTATCAGAGCAACTTTCTTGGCTCAGCCTATGAGCTTCAAGAATTATGGAGTATTATCATGGGGAGGAGGAGATTTTCAAAAGAAATCAGAGAAAACTCTTGTTTTCTGGAGAAAGGAGATTCTCAAAGCTTCTCTTTTCAAATCTACAGGGCAGAAGCAAGGGCATCAAAGAAATAAGGAGGGAAACACATGAAGATCCCTCAAAAAGATCCATACAAGAGGAATATTATAAGTCCTCATCTTATGGATATTAGCACTCATCCATATCATCATATCTACCATGTTCTATCAGCAATTTCTTCATGAAGAGGAAGAAAGGAGATGTGCCAAAGAGACACACTCTTGGTGATTATTTGCAGGACTATGAAGCTCAATCTAAGGAGTTCAAAGATAAATTGAACTTCCAAGGATTCTACAAGATCAAGGAGGACAAAAGCACAAAGGAGAAGTAGCATGGTGTAGGTATATTATTTCTATCTAATTTTGATGGTTCACCTCTATGTCCAGCTAGGGCTTGGGTGAAGGAGCTAGACAGCTATGTGCAACAACATCAAGTTTCAAAAAATGAGGCCATCAAAGTAGCAACGCTGCATTTTGGGGGTAAGGTTTATGCTTGGTGGTTGTTTGAATATTTTTCCTTAAGAAATGCAAATACATCTACTTATGCACAGTTCATTAAAAGAATAGTAGGAAGGTTTGATGGAGAATCATGTAAAACACTTTCTCTAGAATCTATCAAACCATATCAAACAAAAATTTTGCATGGGTTGGGAGGATCTATAAATCCAACTCCATTATTGGAAACTATTGAAGGGGATGTAAACTTTTCTGATACCTTTCCAAGGGCAAGATCTCCATTAAATGAAAATTTTTCTTCTCAAGAAGAATAAATGAAGAATCCTCCTGCAAAAGGGGACCAAGATCTACGGTCTCTTGTTGATGATGAGGTATTTTCAACTATTGAGGAGAAGGAAGATAAGGTTGGGGATAACAGCGCAGTCATGAAAAGAGCACATCTAGAACCTCATGGAGGGGAGGGAGGAGAAATTTCTCCAAGAAGAGGAACTCGCACTCTTGCAAGGAGTTCCAAAAGATCTCACATATGGAGGTTGTGGCACAATATATGTGCAGCATGTGCCATCATTATCAAATGGTGAGATTCTAAATACTACAGAGAATAAGAGGGAGGGAAAGCATCATATAATGGGGAATATACACCTCTCTTTATCTCCAAAAATTGATGCACAAAGAAGGCAGGAGGGTCTATGCAAGGAAGGCCAAGACCAATCAGTCCATTCATCTATATATCTTTCTTTGTGCCTCGATGTCTCTTTGAAGGGAGACATTCCACCAGGGAGACCCCCTGATTAGAAGAAATATAAAGGGTTTTCTCAACTATATGGAGCAGCAACATATTTGTCTAGAGAGGGAACCTTGCAGGGAGCCACTATAGTGCTAAGAATCATTGATGGGAGGCTAAGCAAATTTCTGAAACTGACTTTGCTATCTTCCATTCATCTATTTGCATTGGAAAGGATAGATTTATAAATATGTGTTGATATGAGCATAGTATCAAAAGGTTACTCCATAACCTTGGAGAAGCAAAGGATACTCCAACATATAATGAAAATTTCTAAATATAACAAGAAAGTATTTCCATTTTTGTATGTAGGAGCAAAACCGTGGAAGTTTTGCAGAAGGATAACCTTTCAAAGGGAGGATGACTCTCCTAAACTTAAATCTTGTCTTGGGAAATATCAACTACAAGAGAGGCAGCAAAAGAAAGTTGGGAATACTCCAACATGTATGACAGATGCTTCATTTCAGACTTCTACAGCGCTGTCAATGCTTGGAAGCCTAGAACTTTATTGGGAGTCCCAACTCTTGATGGAATATTCCAAGCACCTATTCACATGTAAGGTTCTTGATGAGCAAGCAATGGATGGGATGTATAAGGTATTTTATGGAATCATTTATGTTCATGATCATATCTACTTAACTAAAGATTCCAAACTCAAGAATAAACTACTTAACACAACCTATGAGGTCTTGCTTTCAAATCCCATTGGTTTCATTAGAACATATCATACTATCTTAGATGGATTCATGTGGGAAAATTTCAAAGAGGATATGCACTCTCATATGAGTAAGTGCATGAATCATTTGTTGGTTAAGGAGGAACATAGCTCTTGGGAAGAGTTATCATTACCACCTCCTTATTCATTGAGTATGAGAAGGAGCTCATTCATGAGCTACATTTCTTATTTAAACCAAGTATATGATAAACATTGTATTGTTGAAAATAATGATATATTTATTATGTACTTGCATCTTCTTAACACTCATGTGCAGGATTTGGCTCCAAGAGGGGGCACTATTTCTTATGGGTCCATGAAGGATGGGGCAGCAAACAAGTGTTGGGAAGAACACTTGTCATATTATATTCCATGGCAGTTGGGGGTAAAACTGCACTAGTTGCGCATGAGAAACCATTATCCTTCTCCTTTATTTCATATGGCAGCTAGCATGTTTTCAATTATGATTCCATATGCTGAATATGTTCTTTTCTATATTGAGGACATGATTGGAGGAGAGGCACACTTGTTGAATGTGTCCTTGGGGAAAGAAATTTCCCACACCTTTTCCACTACATGCTTCAAAGGGAGCATGGGGAAATATATGGCTACCATGGTAAATCACTTGTTTCTCCATGAGGTAGGCCATATGATTGTTTAGAGCACTTGGGGCATACCTCTCATGAGTATTCGGGAGGAGATTTTCTATGAATTACCAAGCTGGGAGGTAATTCACTTCATTTGGATGATAGCATGGAGGTGGGATACCTTCATTGATGATGGAATTCCCCATGATTATCATCACTTCTATCTTAAGAAGGCCACAAGGAGAAGAGGGGAGATTTTGCAGCACCCTTGCAGTTGCTTGAGGACAAGCAACATTTGGGAGGGGAAGACTCTAATATTCCTAAATTAGCATGTAGCTAATAGGAATATTAATTTTTCTTTTAAAATCTAGATGGATGAATAAATGGGCAAGGAGGCTCATAAATTGCTTAAGTATGAATAAAAATCCCTCATAGTGTGAAAAGGGATCATGAAATAACCAGATCAAGCATCCACATGTGTGAACAAGGTCTAAACTATGTGGACAAGGTCAAGTTTTACCAAGTCAACATGGTTTATCTTCAAAAAGTGGATCCTAAATAAAGATAGCTCAATGTGAATGAAAATCAAGCTAGCTAGTCAAAATGAAGACACCTTGAGTGTGAAAGGAGACAAGGCATGAAGACTCAGTCAAGGATGACCCTATCAAGATTGATCCAGTCAAGCTTGACTAAATCAAATTGCGTTGTAAAGGGATTACCCTCACTAATGAAGACAACATAATTGTGATGGAGGAACCTTTTCATGGAAGCAACCTCATAGTGGGTGGGACCCTTGGTGAGGAAGCTCATCAATTATATAATAGAGGAGATAGCAAGAATATGGGGTGATTGGAGATTATATCTTATGTGGTCTATTAGACTTCCTGCATAATTTTTATATTTAGCTAAGTTTGTTGCACTGGTTAGTGCAAGGGTTTTCCTGGGTGGGGATTCCGTACTCTTTCTTGGAGATCTTGTCTAAGGAATATAAGAGGAGGTTTCTGAGCTGCATTTTCCACTACCTGGTGTTGGGCCAAGCACTTCCCTTCAGCAAAAATGTAGTCCCTTTAGAAAACTACGTTATTTCTTAAGGTGTGCAGTGGGAGGGATCAAAACCCCACTTTTATGAGCTAGTTTCTCAAGAGAAGGATCAAAGTTTTCTCCGGGAAGCTAGAGGGAGTATCTACAGCCATTTATTTGCATGTTCAGCCATTTTTATGCAGAGCTTCAGCTACACATCGTGATTCAACCACAGATCTGCAACAGTTCTTTCATATATATCATTTTTGTTAAGGAACCCTTGTCGGGTCTTCTTGGATCTGTATAAAAGAGATTATATCTCTGTTTTTATGCCTCATTGAGTAATATAATAAGAAGATATTACTTCTCACTCTATTTTATGAGTTTTATCTCCATTAGACTGTGCAGTCTCTTACGCAAAAATTTATGTGTGTTGCAGTCTTGGGTTTTTAACAATTTTAAGTTGTTTTGAGCATGGGAGGCCTGTTTAACTAGGCTAAAGGCATTTGTTTCTGAAAATATTTTTCATGCATGTCCTATATTGCCTAGTCTAAGGGACACAATCATCATTTTTCATTGTTATAACTCAATCTTTAGAAAATAATGTTTTTGGGTCCAAAAGAAAGTTGGGAATACATGTATGACAGATGCCTCATTTCAGACTTCTATAGCGCTGTCAATGCTCGGAAGCCTAGAACTTTATTGGGAGTCCCAACTCTTGATGGAATATTCCAAGCACCTATTCACATGTAAGGTTCTTGATGAGCAAGAAATGGATGGGATGTATAAGGTATTTTATGGAATCATTTATGTTCATGATCATATCTACTTAACTAAAGATTCCAAACTCAAGAATAAACTACTTAACACAACCTATGAGGTCTTGCTTTCAAATCCCACTGATTTCATTAGAACATATCATACTATCTTAGATGGATTCATGTGGGAAAATTTCAAAGAGGATATGCACTCTCATATGAGTAAGTGCATGAATCATTTGTTGGTTAAGGAGGAACATAGCTCTTGGGAAGAGTTATCATTACCACCTCCTTATTCATTGAGTATGAGAAGGAGATCATTCATGAGCTACATTTCTTATTTAAACCAAGTATATGATAAACATTGTATTATTGAAAATCATGATATATTTATTATGTACTTGCATCTTCTTAACACTCATGTGCAAGACTTGGCTCCAAGAGGGGGCACTCTTTCTTATGGGTCCATGAAGAATGGGGCAGCAAACAAGTGTTGGGAAGAACACTTTTCATATTATATTCCATGGCAGTTGTGGGTAAAAATGCGTTGGTTGCACATGAGAAATCATTATCCTTCTCCTTTATTTCATATGGCAACTAGCATGATTTCAATTATGATTCCATATGCTGAATATGTTCTTTTCTGTATTGAGGACATGATTGGAGGAGTGGCACACTTGTTGAATGTGTCCTATGGAAAGAAATTTCCCACACCTTTTGCACTACATGCTTCAAAGGGAGCATGGGGAAATATATGGCTACCATGGTAAATCACTTGTTTCTCCATGAGGTAAGCCATATGATTGTTTGTAGCACTTGGGACATACCTCTCATGAGTATTCGGGAGGAGATTTTCTATGAATTACCAAGCTGGGAGGTAATTCATTTCATTTGGATGATAGCATGGAGGTGGGATACCTTCATCGATGATGGAATTCCCCATGATTATCATCACTTCTATCTTGCAGTTGCTTGAGGACAGGCAACATTTGGGAGGGGAAGACTCTAATATTCCTAAATTAGCATGTAGCTAATATGAATATTAAATTTTCTTTTAAAATCTAGATGGATGAATAAATGGGAAAGGAGGCTCATAATTTGCTTAAGTATGAATAAAAATCCCTCATAGTGTGAAAAGGGATCATGAAATAACCAGATCAAGCATCCACATGTGTGAACAAGGTCTAAACTATGTGGACAAGGTCAAGTTTGACCAAGTCAACATGATTTATCTTCAAAAAGTGGATCCTAAATAAAGACAGCTCAATGTGAATTAAAATCAAGCTAGCTAGTCAAAATGAAGACACCTTGAGTGTGAAAGGAGACAAGGCATGAAGACTCAGTCAAGGATGACACTATCAAGATTGATCCAGTCAAGCTTGACTAAATCAAATTGCGCTGTAAAGGGATTACCCTCACTAATGAAGACAACGTAATTGTGATGGAGGAACCTTTGCATGGAAGCAACCTCATAGTGGGTGGGACCCTTGGTGAGGAAGCTCATCAATTATATAATGGAGGAGATGGCAAGCATATGGGGTGATTGGAGATTATATTTTATGTGGTCTGTTAGACTTCTTGCATAATTTTTCTATTTAGTTAAGTTTGTTGCACTGCTTAGTGCAAGGTTTTTCCTGGGTGGGGATTCCGTACTCTTTCTTGGAGATCTTGTCTAAGGAATATAAGAGGAGGTTTCTAAGCTGAATTTTCCACTACCTGGTGTTGGGCCAAGCACTTCCCTTCAAAAAAAATGTAGTCCCTTCAGAAAACTAAGTTATTTCTTAAGGTGTGCAGTGGGAGGGGTCAAAACCCCACTTTTATGAGCTAGTTTCCCAAGAGAAAGATCAAAATTTTCTCCGGGAAGCTAGAGGGAGTATCTACAGCCATTTATTTGCATGTTAAACCATTTTTATGTAGAACTTTAGCTACACATCATGATTCAGCCACAGATCTGCAACAGTTCTTTCATATATATAATTTTTGTTAAGGAACCCTTGCTGGGTCTTCTTGGATATGTATAAAAGAGATTATATCTCTGTTTTTATGCCTCATTGAGTAATATAATAAAAAGATATTATTTCTCTCTATATTTTCTGAGTTTGATCTCCATTAGACTGCGCAGTCTCTTATGCAGCAATTTATGTGTGTTGCAGTCTTGGGTTTTTAACAATTTTAAGTTGTTTTGAGCATGGGAGGCCTGTTTAACTAGGCTAAAGGCATTTGTTTCTGAAAATATTTTGCATGCATGTCCTATATTGCCTATTCTAAGGGACAAAATCGTTATTTTTCAGTGTTATAACTCAATCTTTAGAAAATAATGTTTTTGGGTCCAAAATAAAGTTGGGAATACTCCAACATGTATGACAGATGCCTTATTTCAGACTTCTACAACGCTATCAATGTTGGGAAGCCTAGACCTTTATTGGGAGTCCCAACTCTTGATGAAATATTCCAAGGACCTATTCACATGTAAGGTTCTTGATGGGAAAGAAATGGATGGGAAGTATAAGGTAGTTGATGGAATCATTTATGTTCATGATCAGATCTACTTAACTAAAGATTCCAAACTCAAGAATAAACTACTTAACACAACCTATGAGGTCTTGCTTTAAAATCCCACTCGTTTCATTAGAACATATCATACTATCTTAGATGGATTCATGTGGGAAAATTTCAAAGAGGAGATGCACTCTCATATGAGTAAGTGCATGAATCATTTGTTGGTTAAGGAGGAACATAGCTCTTTGGAAGAGTTATGATTACCACCTCCTTATTCATTGAGTATGAGAAGGAGCTTATTCATGAGCTACATTTCTAATTTAAACCAAGTATATGATAAACATTGTATTTTTGAAAATCATGATATATTTATTATGTACTTGCATCTTCTTAACACTCATGTGCAAGAATTGGCTCCAAGAGGGGGCACTCTTTCTTATGGGTCCAAGAAGAATGGGGCAACAAACAATTTTTGGGAAGAACACTTTTCATATTATATTCCATGGCAGTTGTGGGTAAAAATGCGTTGGTTGCACATGAGAAATCATTATCCTTCTCCTTTATTTCATATGGCAACTAGCATGATTTCAATTATGATTCCATATGCTGAATATGTTCTTTTCTGTATTGAGGACATGATTGGAGGAGTGGCACACTTGTTGAATGTGTCCTATGGAAAGAAATTTCCCACACCTTTTGCACTACATGCTTCAAAGGGAGCAGGGGGAAAGATATGGCTACCATGGTAAATCACTTGTTTCTCCATGAGGTAAGCCATATGATTTTTTATAGCACTTGGGACATGCCTCTCATGAGTATTCGGGAGGAGATTTTCTATGAATTACCAAGCTGGGAGGTAATTCATTTCATTTGGATGATAGCATGGAGGTGGGATACCTTCATCAATGATGGAATTCCCCATGATTATCATCACTTCTATCTTGCAGTTGCTTGAGGACAAGCAACATTTGGGAGGGGAAGACTCTAATATTCCTAAATTAGCATGGATTTAATAGGAATATTAATTTTTCTTTTAAAATCTAGATGGATGAATAAATGGGCAAAGAGGCTCATAAATTGCTTAAGCATGAATAAAAATCCATCATAGTGTGAAAAGGTATCATGAAATAACCATATCAAGAATCCACATGTGTGAACAAGGTCTAAACTAGGTGGAAAAGGTCAATTTTGACCAAGTCAACATGATTTATCCTCAAAAAGTGGATCCTAAATAAAGATAGCTCAATGTGAATGAAAATCAAGATAGCTAGTCAAAATGAAGACACCTTGAGTGTGAAAGGAGACAAGGCATGAAGACTCAGTCAAGGATGACCCTATCAAGATTGACCTAGTCAAGCTTGACTAAATCAAACTGCGCTGTAGAAGGATTACCCTCACTAATGAAGACAACGTAATTGTGATGGAGGAACCTTTGCATGGAAGAAACCTCATAGTGGGTGGGACCCTTGGTGAGGAAGCTCATCAATTATATAATGGAGGAGATGGCAAGCATATGAGGAGATGGAGATTATATTTTATGTGGTTGTCAGAATTCCTACATAATTTGGCTATTTAGCTAAGTTTGTTGCACTGCTTAGTGCAAGGGTTTTCTTGGGTGGGGATTCCCTACTCTTTCTTGGAGATCTTGTCTAAGGAATCTAAGAGGAGGTTTCTAAGCTGCATTTTCCACTACCTGGTGTTGGGCCAAGAACTTCCCTTCAACAAAAACACATTCCCTTAAGAAAAATGCATTATTTCTTAAGGTGTGCAGTGGGAGGGGTCAAAACCCCACTTCTATGAGCTAGTTTCCCAAGAGAAGGATCAACCTTTTCTCCAGAAAGCTAAAGGGAGTATATATAGCCATTTATTTTCATGTTCAACCATTTTTATGTAAAGCTTCAGCTACACAGCATGATTCAGCCACAAATCTGCAGTAGTTCTTTCATGTATATCATTTCTGTCAAGGAACCCTTATCGGGTCTTCTTGGATCTGTATAAAAGATATTAGATTTCTATTTTTATGCCTCATTGAGTAATATAATAATAATATCTAATTTATCTCTCTATGTTTTGAGTTTTATCTCCATTAGACTGCACAATCTCTTATGCAACAATTTCTGTGTGTTTTAGTCTTGGAGTTTTAACACTTTTAAGTTGTTTTGAGCATGGGAGGCCTGTTTAACTAGGCTAAAGGCATTTGTTTCTGAAAATATTTTGCATTCATGTCCTATATTGCCTATTCTAAGGGACACAACCATTATTTTTCAGTGTTATAACTAAATCTTCATCAAATAACGTTTTTGGGTCCAAAATTACTGCTTTTCTCCACTTGGTGACATTGTATAAAGGCATAGTTCGTATGATGTGATTGTTTTATGATGGCTATGTGTTTAAATACACTACATGAGTTGATTACTTGCTTCTCTCAAACTTAGGAATACCTTAGGGCATTCTTATTGTTGTAGAAAATCCCTATTTTGGGATATTACAGTGGTATCAGAGAAACTTTCTTGGCTCAGCCTGTGAGCTTCAAGAATTATGGAGTATTCTCATGGGGAGGAGGAGATTTTCAAAAGAAATTAGAGAAAACTCTTGTTGTATGGAGAAAGGAGGTTCTCAAAGCTTCTCTTTTCAAATCTGTAGGGAAAAATCAAGGGCATCAAAGAAATGAGGAGGGAAACACATGAAGATCCCTCAATAAGATCTATACAAGAGGAAGATTATAAGTCCTCATCTTATGGATATGAGCACTCAGCCATATCATTAGATCTACCACGTTCTATCAGCAATTTCTTCATGAAGAGGAAGAAAGGAGATGTGCCAAAGAGAGACACTCTTAGTGATTATTTGCAGGAGTATGAAGCTCAATATAAGGAGTTCAAAGATAACTTGAACTTCCAAGGATTCTGCAAGATCAAGGAGGATATAAGCACAAAGGGGAAGCAACATGGTGTAGGTAGATTCTTTCTATCTACTTTTTATGGGTCACCTCTATGTCCAGCTAGGGCTTGGGTGAAGGAGCTAGACACCTATGTGCAACAACATCAAGTTTCAGAAAATGAGGCCATCAAAGTATCAGCAATGCATTTTGGGGGTAAGGTTTATGCTTGGTGGTTTTTTGAATCTTTTTCCTTGAGAAATGCAAATACATCTATTTATGCACAGTTCATTAAAAGAATAGTAGGAAGGTTTGATGGAGAATCATGTAAAACACTTTCTCTAGAAGCTATCAAACCATATCAAACAAAAATTTTGCATGGGTTGGGAGGATCTATAAATCCAATTCCATTTTTGGAAACTATTGAAGAGGATGTAAACTTGTCTAATACCTTGCCAAGGGAAATATCTCCATTAAATGAAAAGTTTTCTTCTCGAGAAGAAGAAATGAAGACTCCTCCTGCAAAAGGGGACCAAGATCTAAGGTCTCTTGGTTATGATGACGTATTTTAAATTGTTGAGGAGAAGGAAGAGAAGGCTAGGGATAACAACGTATTCATGAAAAGAGCACATCTAGAACCTCATGGAGGGGAGGGAGGAGCACTTGCTCCAAGAAGAGGAACTATTGCACTCTTGCAAGGAGTTCCAAAAGATCTCACATATGGAGGTTGTGGCACAATCTATGTGCAACATGTGCCATCATTATCAAATGGTGAGAATATGAATATTGAAGAGAATAAGAGTGAGGGCAAGAATCATATAATGGGGAATATACACCTCTCTTTATCTCCAAAAATTGATGTACAAAGAAGGCAGGAGGGTCTATGCAAGGAAGGCCAAGACCAATCAGTCCATACATCTATACATCCTGCCTTGTGCCTCGATGTCTCTTTGCAGGGAGGCATTCCACCAGGGATACCCCCTGATTGGAAGAAATATAAAGTGTTCTCTCAACTATATGCAGCAGCAACATATTTGTCTATAGAGGGAACCTTGCAGGGAGCCACTACAACACTTAGAATCATTGATGGGAGCCTATGCAATTTTCTAAAACTGACTTTGTTATCTTCCATTCATCTATCTGCATTGGAAAGGATAGATTCAGAAATTTGTGTTGATATGAGCATAGTATCAAAAGGCTACTCCATAGCCTTGGAGCAGCAAAGGATACTCCAATATATAATGAAAATTTCTGAATATAACAAGAAAGTGTTTCCATTTTTGTATGCAAAAACAAAACTGTGGAAGTTTTGGAGAAGGATGACCTTTCAAAGGGAGGATGACTCTGCTAAACTTCAATCTTGTCTTGGGAAAGATCAACTGCAAGAGAGGCAGCAAAATAAAGTTGGGAATGTTCAAACATGTATGACAGATGCCTCATTTCAGACTTCTACATCACTTTCAATGTTGGGAAGCCTAAACCTTTCTTGGGAGTCCTAACAATATTCCAAGGACCTATTCACATGTAAGGTTCTTGATGGGAAAGCAATGGATGGGAATTATAAGGTAGTTGATGGATTCATTTATGTTCATGATCAGATCTACTTAACTAAAGATTCCAAACTCAAGAAGAAACTACTTAACACAACCTATGAGGTATTGCTTTAAAATCCCACTCATTTCATTAGAACATATCATACTATCTTAGATGGATTCATGTGGGAAAATTTCAAAGAGGAGATGCACTCTCATATGAGTAAGTGCATGAATCATTTGCTGGTTAAGGAGGAACATAGCTCTTGGGAAGAGTTACCATTACCACCTCCTTATTCATTGAGTATGAGAAGGAGCTCATTCATGAGCTACATTTCTGATTTAAACCAAGTATATGATAAACATTGTATTGTTGAAAATCATGATATATTTATTATGTACTTGTATCTTCTTAACACTCATGTGCAGAACTTGGCTCCAAGAGGGGGCACTCTTTCTTATGGGTCCAAGAAGGATGGGGCAGCAAACAAGTTTTGGGAAGAACACTTGTCATATTATATTCCATGGAAGTTGGGGGTAAAACTGCACTGGTTGCACACGAGAGACCATTATCCTTCTCCTTTATTTCATATGGCAGCTAGCATGATTTCAATTATGATTCCATATGCTGAAATGTTCTTTTCTATATTGAGGACATGATTGGAGGAGAGGCACACTTGTTGAATGTGTCCTCAGGGAAAGAAATTTCCCACACCTTTTGCACTACATGCTTCAAACGGAGCATGGGGAAAGATATTGCTACCATGGTAAATCACTTGTTTCTCCATGAGGTAGGCCATATGATTGTTTGGAGCACTTGGGACATACCTCTCATGAGTATTCGGGAGGATATTTTCTATGAATTACCAAGATGGGAGGTAATTCATTTCATTTGGATGATAGCATGGAGGTGGGAGACCTTCATTGATGATGGAATTCCCCATGATTATCATCACTTCTATCTTGAGAAGGCCACAAGGAGAAGAGGGGAGATTTTGCAGCACCCTTGCAGTTGCTTGAGGACAAGAAAAATTTGGGAGGGGAAGACTGTAATATTCCTAAATTAGCATGCAGCTAATAGGAATATTAATTTTTCTTTTAAAATCTAGATGGATGAATAAATGGGCAACGAAGCTCATAAATTGCTTAAGTATGAATAAAAATCCCTCATAGTGTGAAAAGGGATCATGAAATAACTAGATCAAGCATCCACATGTGTGAAAAAGGTCAAGTTTGACCAAGTCAACATGATTTATCCTCAAAAAGTGGATCCTAAATAAAGACAGCTCAATGTGAATGAAAATCAAGCTAGCTAGTCAAAATGAAGACACCTTGAGTGTGAAAGGAGACAAGGCATGAAGACTCAGTCAAGGATGACCCTATCAAGATTGATCTAGTAAATCTTGACTAAATCAAACTGAACTGTAAAAGGATTACCCTCACTAATAAAGACAGTGTAATTGTGATGGAGGAACCTTTGCATGGAAGCAAACTCATAGTGGGTGGGACCCTTGGTGAGGAGGCTCATCAATTATATAATGGAGGAGATGGAAAGCATATGGGGAGATTGGAGATTATTTTTTATGTGGTCTGTTAGACTTCTTGCATACTTTGGCTATTTAGCTAAGTTTGTTGCACTGCTTAGTGCAAGGGTTTTCCCGGGTGGGGATTCCCTACTCTTTCTTGGATTTCTTGTCTAAGGAATATAAGAGGAGGTTTCTGAGCTGCATTTTCCACTACCTGGTGTTGGGGCAAGAACTTCCCTTCAGAAAAAATGTAGTCCCTTCAGAAAACTACGTTATTTCTTAAGGTGTGCAGTGGGAGGGGTCAAAACCCCACTTTTATGAGCTAGTTTCCCAAAAGAAGGAGCAAACTTTTCTCCGGAAAGATAGAGGGAGTATCTACAACCATTTGTTTGCATGTTCAGATATTTTAATGTAGATATTAATCTATACAATTTGATTCAACCAGATGTCTTCAGTATTTCTTTCATGTATATCTTTTCTGTCAAGGAACCCTTGCCTGGTCTTCTTGGATCTGTATAAAAGAGATTAGATCTCTGTTTTTATGCCTCATTGAGTAATATAATAATAATATATGATTTATCTCTATATTTTCTGAGTTTTATCTCCATTAGACTTCACAATATCTTATGCAGCAATTTTTGTGTGTTGCAGTCTTGGGGTTTTAAGAATTTTAAGCTATTTTGAGCATGGGAGGCCTGTTTAACTAGGCTAAAGGAATTTGTTTCTGAAACACTTTTGCATGCATGTCATATATTTCCTATTTTAAAGGAAAAAACTATTATTTTTCACTTTTATAACTCAATCTTTAGAAAATAACGTTTTTGGGGCCAAAATTGCTACTTTTCCCCACATGGTGACATTGTATAAAGGCATAGTTTGTTGCTGTGATTGTTTTATGATGGATATGTGTTTAAATACACTAAATTAGTTTATTACTTGCTGATATCCAACTCAGGAATACCTTATGGTATTCTTATTGTTGTATAAAATCCATATTTTGGGATATTACATCTTCCACTAACCTTTGGGAGGCGCGCTAGTGCGCTTTGTTCCTTGTGGAGGATCCACGCCCTCCCCAATAAATCCTCCAGTCTCAAAATCATTCTACAGCTCTTGTTCCACACCCTTGGTGGGGTATTTGGGTGTTTCCTTGCTGGTTGTTTTTCAGTGGAATGTGTTGTGGTGGATTTGATGCACAGGTGTACGAAATCGCACCAGTTTAAGGGGTGTGGTCTACCCCTATAAACTATTGGTAACAGGAAAAAAGTGGTGGAGCTCAAAAGCATATAATCTAGAGGAAAAAAATATGTGAATGTATTATCAAAGTAAACTAAAATCTAAAACACAAATATGCTGAAGCTATTGAAGAGAGTCAAAACGATAATAATGCAAACGATGGCTCAAGGGCTCTTCTTATTAAACGTTTGATACGGAGAAGAAATTTTACCCACTTGCCAAAGGGCCCCTAGACAATGGTTCTAGGTCTCGATGCAAGGATGTTGTTTTTCTAAGTTCTGCCTCTGATGCAGTCTCCCTCTCTCTCCGCTTTGATGGACTAGGATTTTTGGATGGCCAACAATCGAGTCCCCTCTATCTCCAGCTCCGGGTCACACACTGCTGGTATTTCTTGGGAAATTCTGGCCAACATAACAATGTGATCACCCATTCTTCATCTCTTGGTGGCTTTATATAGGGGATTTCAAATCCTCCTTCCCTCCCTTGGTACATGGTGGATGGTGACCCAAGGGAGAGGTATGATTCCATTGTGTGCTCCAAACATTCCTTTGTGTGCTCACATAGTTTCTAAGGAGGTGTTGGTGGCTGTCCTTAGGTGGCTTCATATAAGGAGTAACTGTCCTTTGCTTTGTGTGGTCCCGGAAAGTGAAATTTTTCCACTTTCAGGAATGTGCGCTTATCGGGAAAAAAGGCGTGCAGAAGGCGCTCTTCTGAAGGATTAAGCATGCAATTTAGCATTTAAGACTAGCTCAAATCTGATTTTGTCAAAACCTTAGAGATTTTAAATACTTTCTTGATTCCATAATGTCTTCCTACCCTGTAAATCCTTTAGCTTGACATTAATTAATGTGATCTTCTGCTGTACGATTTTCCAGTGTTAACATTTTCCCCCCTAAAGTGTGAGGTCTAGGAAGGACTGTACAGTTGAAATACGTTATAGTTTCTTTTATGTATCATGCGCAGAGAGAGGGAGAGGTCTGCATGAATCTTGGAATTTACAACACCTTGCATTGTTTCTGAGATTACCATGGCCTAAGGGACCCCTGCAAGCAAATAATTTAGAACATATATATATAAATTTCAATGAGGCGGGCATGTCCCATGCTTGTGATGTTATGGCTAGTTAAACAAAATTGATAGTTACATGTGTTGTCTGCATTACAACTGTGGTAGTGAAGGCAGTGGTTGTTTGACGATGACTTCTGATGCCCTCAGGGGTGTTTTTTTCTTTGATGATAGGTGGAATGTGGTACCCATATGCGTAAACTTGGTATGGAATATAGCTGCACAATGTACGCATATGTACTAGCTGGGACCTTCCCGTGTAAGCATTGTTGATAGAGATGCTTATGGGGGCACGGGTCTTCGACGGATTTGATCAAAGTGCAATGATTGTAAGGTATGATACCATCTTGACATGAAATATGTTGTCATAGTTGAATTTCAGGAGGATAGATGACATCTATGGACAATGATGTCTCCCACAGTGCCACCCGAGGATATCCCTTTGCATGGGGAGGGGTGATCCAAGGTACTGCTTCCTTTTTGGAAAAGAGGTGTCGAGGTCGATAGAAAGGAAGCCTTAACTGAACCATGGGTCACCGCCCTGAGGGGTCGGGGACCTGGATGTGATGGGTTTAACATAGGCATGTTGGTGAGAGGTGACAGAAAACGAAGGATGGGGATTCAGTGGCCCGACGTCGGAGTATACTTTAGCAGCTTGGTGGTAGCCATAGTTATTTCTGAAGGGAAAATCCCTAGATTTGGTAGGACTTCCAGGGCGGGTGTGAACCAGCTATGAATGTCGTGATGGTGCATGCATGGGGGTGAAATACTTCTACCAAGGGGAATGAGGGACTACTGCCATGGTGGAAAATATGAAATATGAGGGTGAAGGGGCGAAGTGCATCATTTGCAGTCTTTGTACACTTACCAAAAGAATAAAATAATGAGGTTTGGTTTGTACAAAAAACAGAGACAGGTACCCAAAAACATGAAAGGGTTCGCTCACTGAAGGTGTGATGATGGTTTTTTTCTAGGGGTGGGGATCCCATTGGTTGGTATCCTGTGTGGGGTTGATGAAGCGAATGAAGAAGTGTCGCAGATGGGATTATGCTGGTGGAGGTATGGTGGGCCAAATGCGATGCGCGGAGGTGCACTTTCAATCTGCTTGTACAACCTAGTCATCTGGGAGGAGGGTGTCAGCTTATATGGTGAACTTGACCTTGTGCATGATGAATGAATGGGCATGAGGGGCTTCTTGGACTGAAGTGGTATGGCCATGGCATCACTTGTGCTGTGATCTATGGTCTACTTTGGGTGATGAGCGCCATGGAGGGGAGGCTCTACTGATCAACGTAGATGTTTATCATATCCAGGGTGAGGTGATGATAAATGCGGTTGGTTATGAGGACCCTATGGTTTATTTCTAATGGAGAAATGATGTTAGGATATGCAAAGATTTTTGAGACTCTATCATGCTGAGGGTAGAATGATACCTGCTCTGGAACCTTCAGTAGATGGTGTTGTAAGTGGTTTGTGGGTTCTTCCTACAAAAACAACTACCTCAAGTGAAAGAAAATTATTTTCATCAAATATTATTGAAAGGCATGAGCTATTAAAAAGGAAGATGGGAGAGAGCATACCTGCCAGCGCTGAAAAAATTAATTTTCCTGGAAATCGAATGTGTGGCATCGCTTTGGTCGTCATGGCATACTGATGATGGTGCAACTTATGATTTTCAGAATGTACCTTCTGATATTCTGTTATGGACCTCCGAAGTTCTTTGAAAAGGGCGATAAATATGGGATTATGACCCTAATCCTATTCATTTGTACTTTCTGAGTTTTGGGAGATCAGAGGTGCTTGCAGAGCCTTTCTTGCCATTGCGTTCAGCCCGTGTACAAGGGACTAGCGATATTATGCCAAGCTAACTTTCATGACATCCTTCATTTTAATTTTCTCAGTTTGATGGTGTTGGGGGTTGTACAAATTGGGTTTGTATGGCCTCTGAGTGACTTTTGCCCTAGATTGCGTGAGTGATATAGGCAAAAGAGAACCTTCTTTACGCATAATTATGAGGGATAGGCGCTCGAGGGTGTGTTGTTCCCTTCTTTTTTTTGTGCTATCTAAGGGACAAGCACACAAAGGCCATGATGACATAATTTTTTTGATTGTGTTCTATTTTTGAAGTTTTTCTCTGTACTGATGGGTGCCTGTGTTGCTGGCAGGATTGGCTTGAGATCTGGACCACTCTAGCTACTGATGAGGGGGCGCATTGTCAGTTGGCCGCATGGGGCCTTCTGAAATTTGCTGAGAATGAGTTCCTGTGGTCGCAGGACCGTTTATTATGTTACATTATAAAACATTGGCACAAGAGCCACAACATGTTTGTGTTGCGGGGGACGCACCTGGTGATCTATCCTAAGACGGATATCAATTTTATGACCAGGTTACTACCTCAGGGGGAGGCTTTGAGATACCCACTCTCCTCTGGGAGAGTGAACCTGGATAGTTCCACAGGCACCATTGTGGAGGGGCATCTCTCACCAAGGGATGCATCATAATTGCATCAGTGACAGATGTGGCAAAGCGGTGTGCTCTAGCGGTGATCATATGACTGGCAGGGTCATTTGCTCCGCATCGGACATCTAGCCCATAGGTTGGATTTTTGTGCTAGTTGAGGTCTGGGAATTTCTTCGATTTTTCCCGATTCTTCTTTGATGGTATGGTGTTGCAATTGAACAAGGTCCAACGTGGATCGAAGTCATTTGTGTATGCCACTATACTATGTAGCATCATGTATGAGTGGGTGGTGCTATTGAGGCCTGTGGTGGCGGTGCCCATTGGGGGGCCACGAGAGCCACGGATGAGGAGGTGGGCTCTGGTGATGCTGCGGGGTGGTGGTGGCATGGTGGGGAATTACTGGAATGCCACGATAGAGGCCTGGTTTGAGGCCAACCCACATATGTTCTTGACATACCCGTATGTGGGGATGGACTTCCAAGTTGGCCCAGACATGGGTCTCCCTTTTGGTTATGTTTGGGGACCTGCAGGTATGTATTATATTTTTTCTACATTTGCTTGCATATTTATGTACTTATGTGTTTTTTTATCGACACTGACATTATTTTGGTTACTCGTGCAGATGTTGGCGAGGTAGGTCGCCCCGTGGCCTGACTGGTGGGTCACAATCCTCCGCTATGACCTCGAGGTGGTCAGGAAGGAGGTGATGCAGGTGGACAAGGTGGTGGTGCCGATGGACCTGGTGTGGATGGTGTTGGCCCCTCTAGTGAGAGTAGCAACTCAGCTAGCTGGGGAAGAATCTCCATAATGGGATTCTGTATGGTCGCATGGTTGGGTTCCCCGCTAGGATGGTCGATTTCTGGTAGGTGGAAATTTTGCCTGCCATAGAGGTGCTTGAATTTTTCCATTGGCTGGTGCAGATGGTGCATGGTATCACGGAGCCAATGGAGTAGATAGTGTGGGATTCTATGCTGCTCGTTGTTCCTGACGTGGATGCTTAGAAAGGGTCGATCGTAGAAGAGGTTGTCTTCTGTCTCCATTTCAGTATCACTCGCTTAGACGTGTCTTCCTCTTTGGTGGAGTGTAGACTTAACGCAGCTCATGCTTCTCTTAGCTTGGGAGATGACTTAAATGTATGATGAAAGTGTGAGAAAATCTGGCAATAAGTGCACGTGATATTCTCTTGATTGGAGAGAAGTTTTTGAGGGAGAAAGAGACTATGTGGAGACTATTTGCAAGGGACTTGAGTTCTCTGCATTGGTTGACTCGGTGATCGTTGTGATCACATAGGCCGCATGTTATCCTAGGCTTGGCTGAGGTTATGCTTTGGTGGTGTGTTGTCTTATCAGGCTTGATACACCATTGCGGAGGTGGGGACATTGACCTGGCGATGTAATTTTTATGCCATTCCTGGACATCGTCCTATCTCTTATCTATGGCATTAATCATGTCGATAGTGGGACGAATTTGTGAGGCATAAGTACAATGTCGCTCATAATAATTACCCTAACATATCAGGAAAAATATCCTTGATATGAAGGTTATGTCAAGTTCAGTTTGAGGTATGATGGGGAACCAGTGCCAGAAGGTTTCTAAATTAGGGTAATGGATGACTACATGGTCCGTCCTTTTGCATACCATACATGATGGTCGTCGCTGTGAAGTAAAGTTAGGGGTAACTAGGGGTTCCTTGCTGGGTCGTTCTTCGATTTTCAAGAACATGATAGATGCGCTCATCTCATCTGCTTGGGTCATGGAGCTACCTGTAGACTCGGCATCGATATCGCCTTCTTGGGAAAGGTAGGCTATGGTTGAGCAGAGGCTAGCAAGGGCTAGCTGGAAGCGAAGTATGTAGTGACAATCCTCAAAAATGTGATTGTCGGTGCATAACAGGCATGTGAATTGTAATGTCGTTAGCCCTGCGTAGTAAACCCTTTCAATTGGATACCATCTATGAATGAGCTCCAAGGCTGTGCATTCTTCGAGGTAGTGGCCACGTTCGTCGCATAGTGTAAAACATATAATGGGAATTACAAGGGGCATTTCTACAATCCTATTCTCCTCTTGTAAGTATAGGATGGTACGAGGTCCGTCGTTGACAGACTGGATGGAGGGATCCTCTTGATAGGATCACTTGATTGCATGTAAAGCGTCCCTATATTGTGGTATATCTGGACAATGGTGGGTATAGTGCCCATAGTTTCCACAGAGAGCGCATGCGTGATTGGTAAGAAGCGGTTTTCCTTTACCTTTTGTGGTAGGTTCCTTTTTACGGGAATGTGGCATCGAGATGTCTGCTTCAGAGCCGATTGGTTTTAATTCATCCAGCTCCGGACATATATGGGTAGGGTGGCATATAACATCACATATGGCGTAGACTGGTGATTCCCTTTGAATGGTGGGGGTCACCATATTCTTTCCTCTATTTGCAGTTTTCTTGGCCGTTATTACTGGTTTCACAATGGGAATTTCCTTTGTGGGGGTGGTCTCGACCGTTTCTTGGGTAGGTTGGGGCTCCTCAGGACTGAGGGGATTTAACCCTATGGACATAATGTTGGTGGCTCCTGTTCCGGAAGGGGGAACAAGGTACCAAACTGGGAATGCCAGCGATATGTTGGGTAACACCAGTGCTGCCAAAACCTACTAGGAGACAAAGCCAACTGGGGGATAGAGGAAAGGGGTTTGGGAGGCATCGTAGGTTAGAGAGGTTGTCGTGGCCGATGCATCAATGTCATTACTGCTTGATTTCGTGTCCAGAATAACCTTGGTGCTTGATGTGGTCATCATGCACACTGGGGCCCCTATGGCATCGGGCGATGCCTGAGGGATAATGGGAAGATCTCCTAGGAATGACCCTAGAACGGACGACAGTTTGAATTGGCCAGGGCCATATTATTGGTACTTTGAAAGACCATCCGAGGCGGTATCTACATAGGGTAGAATTACATCTGTGTTGGTTAGAGGGTGCTTCTCACTGTGTGTCAGCTGGTCTACAGTAATGATGCGATCCTCATGGGGGAACATCATAATGTGGAAGATGGAGGAGGCTATGGTGGACATGCCATACATATAACTCTGCCCAAGGAGTATATTGTAATACAAGTGAGCATCCAAGACTTCAATTTCTATGTGGACTGTCTTTCCGGCTAAGCAGACTGGGACATTTTGGTAGAGGCCGATGGGGGTCGAGCGACGACCTTCATATGCTCGAAGCGTTATGACTGAGGGTTTTAGTTCGAGAGAACCCAACTTCTACCAAACATTTTTCGACATGATGCATGTTGATGCACCCTCATCAATGACACATCGGTGAATAGTGATATTTTGGACTGACACTAGTATCTGGAAGGCGACCATAGAAGGAAGCCTATGGGTGGCTTTGTCTAAGTCAAAAGCCATCATGCACATATCAGTAGGGTCGATAGCACCTAACGTGGAAAGTAGGGCTTTCCATTGCTTTGGGCACGACTGCAGTACTTCTAGCACAGACATAGCAGTGGCTGATTGAGATAAATCGTCCATGATGCTATAATTATGGGCCACTTTGGAGTAGTTACCCATTCTCCTATTAGGTCCCTTTTCCATCTTTGGAAATGGTTCTATAGGCATTGTTGAAATGGTCAAAGGTGAAGTTGGCACACTAGTACTAGCCCCTGATGTAGTGGTGTCTGGTGGGGTGTCGTAACTATGGTTCTGTGTTTGGAAAAACATTTCTTCCCCAGTCATGTAGATTTCATGGCCGCTTTTCCTAGAATCGTCTAGGTTTTGTTGCTGAGTATTGACCGTCCCTTGGTGGGGGAAAGGTTCTTGCATAGCAGTGGGTTGCTGGGAAGATCCTCCTTATCCTCGGTTACTCTGCAACTTTTTTAGCTCAGGGAGATCGGTACAGTGGTAAGTATAGTGCCTGTACTCACCACATATTGAACAAGAGTGGTTTGTTCGTAGAGGTGGCCTTTTGCCTTGTCGTTGGGCATTGCTTGGCTCCTGGTTTTGATTCCTGTTGGAGTTGCCTCCAGCCTAGGATCGTAGTGGGCTCTGTTGGTTGCTGCCCCCTTATCTAGGGTTCCCTTTTGGCTTGTTTTTTTTCTTAACCAAGTTAGGAGGGTAGTTCTCCTAGTTATACTGGTGTGGTTGATTTTGGGACGATTGCACAAAGTTCACCTGTGCATTGGTTTGCGTAGGTGGGTCGTTTTCTTGGGACTGATCATAACATTGTACCTTGTTTACACCTGGCCATTGGAGGGGAGCTCTTCCACAGTGTTTCTTTCTATGTACTGGGTCCCCTCAGCCGGAGGATAGGGTCCTCCTTGGTGATACGCTTGTGCTCTATTAGTCAAATCTTGTTGAGGCATATGATGACTTTGAAATATGGGTCGAGGCATGTTCTGAGTAGAATTATATGCGTAACTGGGATTTTTACTACTGCTGCCTAGGTAACCTTGGGTCATAGAACCTATGAATCCGTCTGCAGAGTTCGATGTGCCTAGAAATTCTTGATAAGTTTGCAGGCACAGGGAGTTAGGCAGGATGTTGTAAATGTATCCTGACTGCGTATAAATCAGTTCAAGCTTCTGGGCTTTACTGATTGCATCCTCTTCGATTGTGGGGTATTGCTACACCACATCCTTTGAAATCTCTACCATTAGAGTTTTCAAGAATAAATCTAAGAGGACCCGATCGTCGAGTTTATCTTTACATAAACTACGACGCTGCCTCCATTCATGAAGATGGTCAGAGATATGGATGGCGGGAGTTTGTCTAAAATGAGTCAGTAACTCCATTCCTGAATCATGGTGAATGGGTAACTGAAAATATGTGAGGAACATGGTAGCGAGGGCGCTAAAGGTTCCATGTGAATCAGGAGGTTGCTCCACGTACCACTTCGTGGCTACTCCCGTAAGAGTGTGTTGAAATAGCCTCAACCGAATAGTGTCGTCGATGATACTATTCGATGAGCACCAAGTTAAAGGTCATTACCTGATTACTTGGGTCTTCCACATGCTTGCCTTCAAACTTTGGTATATCCAAAGGGAGCTTCGTGGGCATGGGAGGCCATGAGGGATCATGTACGATGGGGTCATTTGTTAGCTTGGTTAAATCGGGTAGATTCAATGCAACTAAGAAATGTGACTAGGAGGTTGACGCCATTGCAACATGTGAAGACATGAAGTTCTAGTTAGAACAAGGGTTAGTCTGTGACGTACCCTGATGTGTGTTCTGCTGGCTTCTTGAATGGAACACACTCCTATACCCCCCAGGGGTAGAGGGAGGAGTGGTGTAGGGTGTGGTGATGGGAGACTGACTAGGGTTCCCAAATATGGTTGCTCCATTGAAGGACAAACCAATCACGGTGGCAGTGTTCTGTCTTTGATGCCTAAATGACGAAAGACCTGGAACCCCTCCCTGTAATGGGGGGAGGTCCAAAAGACACCTGGATTGACGAGGTTTGTTTTATGTAGGTTTTGGAAAAATTTGAGAGGATAGAGTCTATGATCAAAGAGAATTTATGGCCACCTACATAAAACAAAGTGAAAATGAAATGAGTTTTCCCTTTAACTTAATCTATGTGATCAATCAAGAAAAAAGATAGTTTTATATTTGTTTGTGCGTGATACTCAAAATCCTAGAATACCTCTACATCCTCACACACTCAAAATTAACTGGGCCTTGAGAATATTTCTTGCGAGTGCTGGCACAATGTCCCGTAAGAGCTAGCGATGCCCACAGTCAGCCGAAGAGAATCCACCAAGGTAAGGGTAGAGGGTCTGGCGCATGCCTGCACCATCACCTATAGGGTAAAGGATGCCCTAGTTTTTGGCCACTAAGAACCACAATCCCGCGTGAGAATTTGAGTCTTGGGTTTCTTAGTAGTCAGCTAACAGTACCAAGTATCAGCCGGGTCAGGTAGCCCCAACTGATACTGCACGCACTATGCCTAAGCCTAACCCCCTCGGAATCAGGTCTCTGCCACGGTCGGGTTTTCTTTGTCATGGGATGATAGGTGGATTTGAAGCTCCCTAAATACACAAATTATATGTTTCAATATGAATTATGATCAAGGCAGCTTATTGGATGCCTACCCCCTTGATCCTAACTTAAACTATAAATTCTTTTGTGGCCCCTATGGGGAGAATTTAGTGAGTTTGTTTAAGTTAGTTTTAAGTGTCTTCCTTTGCTTAGTGGGTGAGTGTGTGCGATCATATGGTGAATAATATCATATTTTGAACATATGGATATCGATGATCCTATACAAAAGTCCCCTAGTTAAACTATGTTATATTGTTCTTGGCTCAAATGGAAAACATTTGTGGATAGCGGGACGCTTTCAAATTTTCCTAGTTAATCTATGTGACTAAATAAAGGGAGATGGAGAATTGTAAATATAGAGAATTCATATGCTTACCTAGGATCACCAAAGGGTGCAAAGGTAGCAGATATTACTTGTTCTAATCGATAATTCAATCCTAGTCCCACACTTCCTAATGCAAAAAATTGAACTAAACTAAACAATTTCTACACTAGAAAATGAAACTAGTTATGCATGCATGGTCTTGGGCCACGTGCTCGGACTAGTTTATCTAAGTGTGAATACAAGAATTTTAAAAACATAAATTTTTTGGAATGAAATGGTTAATTTCCCCCCTACTTAAACTATGTGAATTTTTTTGCAAAAAACCAACTTAAAGGAAAACTAACTCTAAGCCTACAGAAGGCAGCTAAAAGTAAGTTCTTAGAAGCTTTTGGGTATCAACACAACTGCTAGCAGATAAATTAGGGGCTTCCTAGCACACTTACAAGAAGAAAAATGCAGAATATAGGGAGAAAAATCTCATTCTGTAATTCACACGGAAAAGGCTCTAACAGGTGTGCTTTCCTACGCGCAGGTAAGTCCTGAACGCGTGCAATGCGCGTCTGTGAGAAACAACTGCGCGCAAAAATCTTGCAAGTAAAAGGATTAGAAGTTGCCTTCTTCAGTCTATCACTCCAAGTGAATCTAGGTACTACAAGATGGATCAGAGGGCTATCAACTCCACTCTCCAGCATAGGCAAAGGTCTCCTGCAAGAGATGGCACAACCACATAAACTTGCAAAACGTTAGTGGAGTTGCCAATCCTATTGTGGTGGATTTGATGCATGGATGTACGAAATCACACCAGTTTAAGGGGTGTGGTCTACCCCTATAAACTATTGGTAATAGGTAGAAAGTGGTGGAGCTCAAAAGCATATAATATAGAGGAACAAATATGCGAATGTATGCTCAAATTAAACTAAAAACTAAAACACAAATATACAGAAGCTATTGAAGAGAGTCAAAACAATAATAATGCAAACGATGGCTCAAGGCCTCTTCTTATTAAATTTTTGATATGGAGAAGAAAGTTTACCCACTTGCCAAAGGGCCCCTAGACAATGGTTCTAGGTCCCAATGCAAGGATGTTGTTTTTCCAAGTTCTGCCTCTGATGTAGTCTCCCTCTTTCTCCGCTGTGATGGACTAGGATTGTTGGGTGGCCATCAATCGAGTCCCCTCTATCTCCATATCTGGGTCACACACTACTGGTATTGCTTGGGAAATTATGGCCAACATAACAATGTGATCACCCATTATTCATCTCTTGGTGGCTTTATATAAGGGATTTCAAATCCTCCTTCCCTCCATTGTGTGCTCCAAATATTCATTTGTGTGCTCACATAGTGTCTAAGGAGGTGCTGGTGGCTATCCTTAGGCGGCTTCATATAAGGAGTAATTGTACTTTGCTTTGTGAGGTATCAGAAAGATACATTTTTCCACTTTTAGGAATGCGCGCTTATCGGGCAAAAAGGCACGCAAAAGGCGCTCTTCTCGAAGGATTAAGCACACCATTTAGCATTTAAGACTAGTTCAAATATGATTTTCTCAAAACCTTAGAGATTTTAAATAATTTCTTGATTCCATAATGTCTTCTTTCCCTATAAATCCTTTGGCTTGACATTAATTAATGTCATCTTCTGTTGTATGATTTTCAAGTGTTAACAGAGTGCACCTCAGTTTCCTTTTTTGTAATTGGCGAGACAGTATCCTTTGGCACTACATATTTTCAGATGTGCCTACGATGACCGGAGCAACATATTTGAGGCCGATCTTCTATACAGGTGGCTAGGTTGCGATGACTTGGTCAATCTCTGCCTCGGTGACCATATACGGGAGGTTGTACCACATGAGATATTTTTGTGCCCTAATTTTCACATTGTGCATGGTGACATGAAATTCAACAATGCACTTATACTTTTCATATATCGCAGGTGACAAGCATGACCTGGAATGTATCGCTGCCACCAACGCACCATCAAATAACACCCAGAATAATTTGTTCTCCTTGATGCGCTGTGAATCTATGGAGTCCCATAGTTTCACGTAGTGTGCCCCTTCACATATGTTGGGCTTGATTTTAGGGAGCACCGCATCCTCTGTAATTTCCCAAATGGGGAAATTTTTTCTCCATCGGGAACATCTTAGATGTTCCTATTTTTCCACTCTGGGAGTATTAACAATCAACACTGAATTATCTCAAAGATTGACTGCTGGGGAATTTACTGGATATGTCATCTTCACAAGGAAGAATGAGATCCAGAGACTACCTGGCCCACTAGCAGACTCTGACAATATAACTTTTCCAGAGCTAATAATTCCCTTCAAGGAATTTCTACACCAGCTATCCATGAGGACGCTGTATAAGGAATCCCATGTGAAAATAAGGCAATACAATTCTGGGATGCCTTGGAATACATCTGATATAAACTCCCTGTAGAATATAATCTCAAAGAAATAACCCTAAGGGGGTTATTCAGATCTCCCACCAACAGGTACATTGAAATAGTGAACAATGAGAGAATCCTCAGCAGTATGAAAACTCCAAAAAGTAGCAGCCGTGAAATAATGTCTCACATCATGTAACAAGAGTGAAAATCTGATGTATATTATGTAGCATCAAATTCAATGCAAATCCCTTGAGGAAAATGCCTCTCAAGGTAAGCTCAAATCAGCCTCAATAGGAAATGTACATGGAACAAGATAATACACTGCTACATATATCCAACTACTCTCTAACTGCATATTCTATGAGGGAAAATGACTGCAGACTGATATATATAAGATGATATGAAAATACAGCTCAAATAAAGAAGGGGGAGAAAGATCTCAACCCCATAAAACATTATTACATCAATCCTCCAAGGGATTGGCTAGAATACATAAAACCAGAAATTGCCAAAGTAGTTGGGTAGCTACTGCAGCTCAAAACATAATACAACATGGAAGAGGATGGAAAGTGCTGCAGTAGATGTGAAAACCTCCTCTAATGTTCTAAAAAAGGAAGGGGCTGATCCCCTTACTGAAAACTGCACTCACTAGTGCACCAAATGAAACCCTTGTGCAAGCCACCTCTGAAAATAATGTCATATGGGAAGGAGATTGCGCTGGGCATGAGAGAAACAAATTTGGTTTGATTTCGGATCTGCAATAAAACTTTGATATGATCCTTTGCTGGTCTCCTAGAGAAGGAATGAGCTTCCTCTCTACAAACCAGCTCCGAAAGTGGTGATGAAGGTCCCTCACTGCAACACCAGCAACTCCAGCGTTCTCTTGCTGCAAGAATAACGCAGTAGCTACAAATGACTACCTTGGAATGATGCCATGATGTGAGGAAGATGAAGTACAATCTCTCCATGGCCTCCCATGGAAGAGAAGGGCATTCCTAAACAGGAATCCCTCTTGTGCTAAGCAACACCAAGTTGAAGAGAGCTTCAACTTCAAATTCTATTCTCAAAAATTATATCCACAATAGCTCTCCTTCATCTTTTATGCATTGTTCTCATGTACCCCACTCAAATTAGGGTTTATCTCTCATTTCAAATTTCCCTCCACTCCAACTACGCAATCTTCTTGTGCGAGCTTCCCCTCTTGGGTACGTTGTTGACTTTATTCAACCATGGTTTAACTCACTTGCTTTTGTCCCCTTTTCACACTTGGGATGCTATCTTAGCCACTTAAGTGACTTTTTTCACCTTAGGAGTGTTTATTAGGTTGCTACAATGGGTCCCCTCACCCACTTATTCACTTTTATTAACATAAAATAAAAATCAATGTCCCAAATACATTATTGCAAAATTTGGGACATTATAGTCCTCCCCTCCCAAAACTTGCTTGTCCTCAAGAAAGAGTAAGGATGAACTGCAAAAAGGTCCTCCACTCAAGGCATGGAGTCTGAAATATCCTCCTGTAGATCCTCCATCGTCAAGGAATCAAGCAAAATGAGTCACCCTCCAACTAGGCAACTCCTGAAAGTACTCCTCCACCATGTGCTCATGAGAAATAGGTGGGCTGAATTTCTGAACTTGGTAAGCTTCATAGCCTACCCCACACTGTCCTCTTATCCACTTAGGATGTATGTGGAGTGAAAGCTGAACTTGGGCTACAATAGTGTTGCCTTCATGAGGCAAAATGAAGTCTAGATCCCCAAAGGACCTCTCCTCCAACGCCGCAAATCAAGCTAGTCCAAATCATCTCATATGTGATGAGTTGGAATTCATCAACACATGGCATCCAAAATATCATATGGTTCACCTCATGGAAGAACACATGGCTGCACATGGTGACCATATCATCTTCCATACTCCCCTTGGAGCATGCGCTGCAAAAATAATGGAGGTCTTCTCTCCCAAAGGGCACATCCGCCCAATGAGTCTCTCCCTCCTCATAATACATATGGGGTTGTTGCTGATATATAGCTGAAATGAAATGGTCTTCAAAAGAGACCCAAGCCACCCCATCAAACATAAAAACAATGAAGTGCCTCCTCCAAAAATTCAAACTCTCCAAATAGCTCCTCCCACATGAAGGAAAGAGATGAAGTTTGGCAATCATGGGCTGCCCATTTCTTCTCCTGAAACATAAAACATGCAATGTATGGGGAATCATACTCTCAATGGGAATCTTCAATTTATTTCCCTCCTCCAAAACAGTGCTTCCTCTGAACAGTGTTCCATCAGAAACACACGGAAGCATAAACTTATGAGAGCAAGGAGGTGAAATATAGTCCCATGCATGGAACCAGTGCAGGGAATCATGGGCCTGCCTCAAAATAGAAGGTAAAAAGTGTCTTTTCAGCCAATTTCTTGCTGCCACATTCATCCTACAAGATGTGATCATGAAAAAAAAATTTGGTGCCAAGGTGCACACCAAAACTATGTGGCTTTCCCCCACAACCACCCATAAGATGGCCATCATTCTTGCTGTAATAGACCATAAGTATAGCTGGACATAATGTACAAGAAGGAAGGATCCTCCTTGATATAAAATGTTGATCATAAGGATAATAGAGCATAAGACATTAAGCAAATGGTTACCTCCATCATCATGTACTTTGGTCTTTGAGTTGAAATGGCTCCAATGAAAAGTCCCCCTTACTGCAACATAGTAGGGGAGTGGTTGTGCCAACCATCTCATCATTCTTGGGCTACACATCTATCCATTTGCTGATATGCAACCATTAAGTTTCCCTCCCAAGTGGACTCCTCCATCAATGAAGGGGATGCATGAAAGAAGAACCCATAAACATTGCATGTAGATCCCTCTTCTTGTGCTTGTGCAACCAAGCCAAGAAAATCAAAATGTAGTGATGAATTCTTTCCTCCCTTACTCCTTCATGCTCATCACCTACATGCCTCCAAAATACATCACTTGTGAAGTGGCTTGGAAGAAACTCCAACAAGTAACTCAAGCTCTCAAGTGACAGCGTTGTTGGCCTTTGGAGAAGGGCCACTGTCATCTCAAAGCTCCCATCTTTGACATAGATCTTTGCCAAAGACTCCTCCCATCATGTTGCTGCAATGTAGTGCTCCTCCCATGAAGAAGGTGCTGCTTGGAATCTAATATCAAATAGTAATCCTCTTGCACTATGCTAGTGCCTCCTCTTGCTCTCGCAACATGCAAATAAAATCTGAGCAACAAGGGTGTCTGCTGCTCCCCTATACTTACACCATGTTCAAACTGAAATGGGAACATAATGAATGGTAAGAGAAATTCCATCCCATCATGATGCACCCATTCTCTCCTCTTTGTCCATTGAGAGAAACAATTGTGGAATGATCCTGGGAGTTGTGGGTTATGGATCCTCCACATTTCCACTGGGCACACTCCATCCATAAGGCTCTGCTCTCTGGTGTAAGTATCCTGCCACTTGGTACCTCTTCATAAGAGCTACCATTGTCCCAAAATAGATTTATCCTTTTGCATTTCATGGGACATTGAAATGTAATCTCCTACATGGTCTATGTCTCCAACCCCAACCTCATGTGTGGTGCATGACTCATCAAGGGTGTCTGAGAACAATGGCGCAACGCAGTGAAAGTACCCTCTTCAAGACAATCATCATGCAATAATGAACAATCCTCCATGATAGATGAAAACTCATGCATACCTTGGAGAGATCTGGAAGAATCTTGCTGCAAGAGTCTCCTCCTCAAATGTGTTGGCTGCCTCAATAACTGAAGGTGGAGGCTGCTCCTCCATGAATGTAACAACGCTAGCATGTGCCTCTAGTGGTGAGGGCTCTTCCCTCATTTGGCCAGATCTTCTGCTCAAGATCTGAGAAAATTCAGCAAGAGTAGAAACCCTTGCATGCCTCCCATGGCTGAACCACCAAGTTCTTTCCTCTTCTGCTGAACAAGTGTGAAAGATAGAGTCTCTTGGAAGACCTTAGGGTCTGCTCCATATTCATCAAGATACTCACTTATATTTTTGAATTCCAAGTGTCTTCCATGCTTCTTCTCTGCTTCTCTGTGAGAATAGGAAGTGCATGGTCCTTCCACTTCTCCTTCTTCTATTTTCTCAACCTCCTTGGAGAGGTTGTTGCTGGACCCAAAAATAATGAGATTGATCTCATATTTTGCATCATCTCTAACCTCTGATTCTTTGAAATTCAAACTTCACAGGATGATCCAAGTTCGAAGCATTGATACCACTGTAATGTCCCAAATGGGGAAATTTTTGCTCCATCGAGAACATCTTAGATGTTCCTATTTTTCCACTCCGGCAGTATTAACAATCAACACTAAAATATCTTAGAGATTGACTGCTGGGGCATTTACTGGATATGTCATCTTCACAAGGAAGAATGAGATCCAGAGGCTACCTGGCCCACTAGCAGACTTTGACAATAGAACTTGTCCAGAGCTAATAATTCCCTTCAAGGAATTTCTGCACCAGCTATCTATGAGAACGTTGTATAAGGAAGCCCATGTGAAAATAAGGCAATCTAATGCTTGGATTCCTTGGAATACATCTGATATAAACTCCCTGTAGAATATAAGCTCAAAGAAATAACCCTAAGGGGGTTATTCAGATCTCCCACCAATAGGTACATTGAAATAGTGAACAATGAGGGAATCCTCAGCAGTATGAAAACTCCAACAAGTAGCGGCAGTGAAATAATGTCTCACATCATGTAAGGAGAGTGAAAATATGATGTATATTATGCAACATCAAATGTAATGCAAATCCCTTGAGGAAAATGCCTCTCAAGGTAAGCTCAAATCAGCGTCAATAGGAAATGTGCATGGAATAAGATAATACACTACTACATAAATCCAGCTACTCTCTAACTGCATAGTCTATGAGGGAAAATGACTGCAGAATAATATATATAAGATGATATGAAAATACAGCTCAAATAAAGAAGGGGGAGAAAGATCTCAACCCCATAAAACATTATTACATCAATCCTCCAAGGGATTGGCTAGAATACATAAAACCAGAAAAATCCAGAGTAGCTGGGTAGCTACTGCAGCTCAAAATATAATACAACATGGAAGAGGATGGGAAGTGCTGCAATAGATGTGAAAAACTCCTCCAATGATCTCAAAAAGTAAGGGGCTTATCCCCTTACTGAAAACTGTACTCACTAGTGCACCAAATGAAACCCTTGTGCAAGCCACCTCTGAAAATAACGCTGTATGGGAAGGATACTGCGCTGGGCATGAGAGAAACACATTTGGCCTGATGCTGGATCTGCAATAAAACTCTGATATGGTCCTTTGATGATCTCCTAGAGAAGGAATTAGCTTCCTCTCTACAAACCAGCTCCAAAAGTGGTGATGAAGGTCCCTCACTGCAACACTAGCAACTCCAGCGTTCTCTTGCTGCAAGAATAACGTAGTAGCTACAAATGATTGCCTTGGCCTCATGCCATGATGTGAGGAAGATGAAGTACAATCTCTCCATGGCCTCCCATGGAAGAGAAGGGCATTCCTAAACAGTAATCCCTCTTGTGCTAAGCAGCACCAAGTTGAAGAGAGCTTCAACTTCGAATTCTATTCCCAAAACTGATCTCCACAATAGCTCTCCTTCATCTTTTATGCATTGTGCTCATGGACCCCACTCACATTAGGGTTTCTCTCTCATTTCAAATTTCCCTCCACAACAACTACGCAATATTCTTGTGCAAGCTTCCCCTCTTCGGTACGTTGTTCACTTTAGTCAACCATGGTTTAACTCACTTGCTTTTGGCCCCTTTTCACACTTGGGCTACTATCTTAGCCACTTAAGTGACTTTTTTCACCTTAGGAGTGTTTATTAGGTTGCTACAATGGGTCCCCTCACCCACTTATTCACTTTTATTAACATAAAATAAAAATCAATGTCCCAAATACTTTATTGCAAAATTTGGGGCATTACATCCTCAGACATCTCTCACGTGACCAGGGTGATCAATAGTAATAACCACGATTAGTAGAAGGGCTTACCCTGGTCCTGCACCTTGTGAAAATTATCTAAGAATTATTCACATAGGTGCTATGACCATTTGTATCAGACCCCCTTGTTGCACTGCCCTGCCAACTGAATAACATATGTAGGGATAGCTGTTGGCCTACATCTGTGCATTAGCTTACACCCAAGTAGCAGAGTTCCCATGCACACTCCTCGCTGAATAATGCTCTCTAATATGAACTCTCGCTTGTCACGGTGCACCTTTTATTTTTCTCAAACGTCATCAGCCACCTTCTGTTCATACTGCTTCCCGAACCGCTTCATGGGCAGGTCGTTGATCCTATGAATCAGTGCAATGCCAATAGGGATGTGACCTTGGATTCATAAGCATCCATCATAGATTAGGGCAAGTAGTTGCCGAACAACCAGATTGGTGATAAAGTATCACCCAAAGTAGGGGATGTGTAGTAGATTAAAAATTATGGAGGCATGCAGCCCACGCCTTCATGGCATTAGCTCCACCTTTGGTACGTCATCAAATAGAACTCGCTCAAGATAAAATTTTGGGGCTAGATCCAGAAACGTGTCTTCATTAGCCAGATCATTTTCATCAAAATTAATGGCCAAAATGCTGCCAAACATTTCCCCACTTAGAGGGACCCCCTGCGGGACTAGCAGCATTTGGATATGCTTGTGAATGAAATTTATGTTCTTGGGTGTGTGCACCATCCACTTTATTGCCTTAACATACGCTGGTATCTGTTAGAGTCGGTCCTTACAGCCCTCCGTCAGAGATCATTTCGCTTTTTGCATATCATTTTTAGGTGTCTCGCTCGTTTCACTTCGTTGCATTTCGCTAGGGGCATGCCATTGACTGATGAGGGGGTCTGGTTGTCTTGTGTTTCCTCATGCTTGTACCTGCAGGGCTAATTAAAATTCCTCAAAAATCACTGAAGTCCATGGTCATTTCATTCATGGTCATAAATGATTAGTTTCATTAAAAAGAGTCTTTAGTCCTAGAGTCTAGGGTTTTCAGTCCTTTGCATACATGTAGTAAAAGCCTGCAGGCCATGAGGTTGGTTTCAAAAGATTCTCGTTTCATATTTTTATTCTCAAAAACATTTGAAGACATTTCTAGTCCAAAACTCTGTTTTGGAACTAGAAATTGTCAAATTTCATTTTTTGTAATAATTGTGTATTTCTTTCATCATAATAAATTTGAAGGAAACCTCTGATCTTTGCCAAATCCAAATGCCAAATCCCTGCAAAAACAACCAAGTATCATCAGTCCAAGACTCAGAAAAATAATAAAAAGCCAAAGGACAGCATTGTATTAAGTGATCAAATGACAAAATGCCAAACATTATTAAAGTGGGTTATGGAGCAAATTTAAATCAAAGTTGATTTTTATGAGATATTTTACAACCCACATAAAGCATTGGAGACAACTCATTTGCATAGATTCCCAAAGCAAAGGTCGAATTGCAGATTAGAAGGGCGAAAGCTTGTTTTCAAAACTGTAGATCGGAGGTGTAAGTGCGCGCTACTCACAGAGGAGGTGCGCTACTCACAAGAGGCGCGCTACGCATATAACCTCACCGGCCTGTGCAAAATAACACGCGCGCTACTCATATACCGCACGCTACTCATTGGGTGAGCGCGCTACTCATATAATTTCAGAGCCAGAAATTTTCGCGCCTGCGTCCAGTTTAGTGCCAAATCGCTTCAATTGGCTTGCAAGTAGGTTTTTCATGATTGCTCAGTAAATTTTGAACATGATTGTGGTGTTTTAAGAGTGGAGAAACTAGTGTGTTTGATGTGGAGAAAGGTGAAACCCTAGGTTCATTGCAAATTCATTTCTTAGGGTTTTGAAAGAAATGTTGATAGTCTTGTGAAGGATTTCCAAGCTTGTGTTGTTGATATATATGCTTATGCATCTACTGTCAAAGTGTCACGGCCCTCACGCTCTCAGTTTGCCATTTCATCACTGCTGTCATCGCCATTATATTACCATTGTCATTGCTATTGTTTTACTATGGTCATTGCCACACTGTTTCCCATTCTCCATTGACAAACACAGTCCCATACTCATTTTCCCTTTGACAAATCTTAGCCAGCATTGCAAAGGCTGTACACTACATTACACTTTTTACTCATTTGTCAAATTCCCTTGTGATCAAAGCAGTGACTGTTTTTATGCCAATCCACTTGACAGAGCCATTACCACCGTGGCTTGTTTTCCTATGATACTTTGATACATATGTGACATATTTGGGTTTTGAGTATACATTGAAACTTTTGTCTTCACTACACCTATATCAACATATATATTGCAGACATATTGTTTTCAAAGCCATGTCAGAGACGGATTCAGTTTATGAGCAGGAGTATGACAGTGATTCCACAACAAAGGGTAATGTGCCACGGAGGTCTCACAAAAGTGGCAAAGGTGGTAAGCATCTCAGGGAGGAGCCTTCTTCTTTGGCTCAATTGCAGGCTTGCCCTCTTGCAATGGATTGTTTTCAGCATCAGTCATGTTTCCAATACTGTGAGATGATTTCACAAACCCAGCATCATCGTGAACTAGCCCGTCTATTTGTTCTACATTTACATGATGGCCGTGTAAACCTTGCAGGAGTAGACTTTATTCTGTCACCAGAGACTATTGCTCGGGCCACTGGGATACCAAATATAGGAGAGGAATGGAACAAACGACACCAGTTAGAGAAATCCTACTATGAGCCATACGTCAAACCTGAGTTTATGAGGCAGCTGAGCAGGGTATTTCCTTTCAGATTCCTGAAGGATGAGTTTGCACCTTTGATGAAACTCATCATTCGATATTTCAGTTGCGAGGGCAGATTCTCGCGTCTCAATACGTACCATGTCTGTTTGTTGATGCATTTCACGAGGGTACGTATGATGAGCATTCCATACTTCATGTATCGCAACATAGAGAGGATGACAATTTTTTTACAGAAGAAGTCCCCAGCACAGCAGCATAGAAGTATATATCATTACGCACTGATCAAAATCATGGTGATACATCAGTTAACACAGCAGGGCATCACTTGGGAGGATTTCATCTCCCGTGACTTCTTTACAGTGCCGCAGCCGCCTCCCGAGGTAGTTCATGATGAGGGAGAGCCTTCACATCAGCCGGACATCCCTGAGATCGAGCATATCAGTGCTCCATTGTATGTGACATACCAGCGAGGCCGCAAGGCCTTATTTGCAGCTACACGACGAGTACTATCTCCACCCGGGGTGGAAGGGGTCTCGTTGACTTCATCAGCAACGCGTGTACTATCTCCACTTTGGGTGGAAGGGGTCTCGCCTTCTTCTTCAGCACAGGTACAGATTCAGGACAGAGGCAAGAGGCCTATGCATGATGAGGGCCCATTAGGTGGTCGAGACACTGATTTCACATTCACCGATGTTGATGCGAGCTCTCCTAGCTCGAAACTGAAAGAGATCATCCAGGAGCAAAAGGCCGAGAATGACACGCTAAAAGAGAAATTGCAGAGGGCTCAGTGGGTGATAAACTACTTGGAGCAGCGTAACAAACAACTAGAGGATGAGCACACACTGTTAGAGCTGCGGCGAATCCGTGAGGATCGATAATTGGCCCAGAAGATACCAGGTGACATGACACCAGTTGAGCGAGAGACCGAACTCACGCATGTTAACATTCATCTGGAGAAGTTTTTGGCAAAGGCCAATAGAGAGAAAGACATGCTTCATCACATGAAAGGTCATTATTGGGCCCGCATGCATGTCTGCAAGGCAAAAATGAAGATTCTAAAGAGGAGGTTGAGCAGTGCACTAAAACGGTGAAAGAGGCTTGATCCACTCCGGATTTTGGCCGAGGCTTCCTTGGCTGGACATGATACATGATGGAGGGTCTTCAATCCAAATTTGAGGGAATTTGAAGAAGTTTTTGTCATTTTGGAAAATTTTGGTCTTAAAACAGGTTTTTCAGCCATACGAGTAGTGCGTCGACGCGCTCACTTATGATTGGGACACTTGCTGGAGGAAAAATTTATATTTTTGGATTTGTCATGGAAATTTATGCATGCTCCAGTAAGACCAAAGCATTTCACCAAATTCTGGATGATCCAAGGGGCCAAAACACCATGAAAATCACCATTCTGCCACCTTTTTCAGCAGCAGGAAGTACTTGTGGGAGAATGAAGTTTTGGAGGGGCAAATGAGCTCCAAATTGGGAAATTCCACTTGGGCTGGATAGCAGACATCCAGGGCTTGCCAACAAGCTATCATGAGCTTGATTTTGATGCTGGGAAGTGCCCCAAAAGTAGGCTGAAAGGCGCGCTACTCATATAGCTCAGACGCGCTACTCATATGGATTTTTGGTCAATTTTTCACCTTCCAGCTCAGAATTTCGGCCAGTTGGACCAGTTTTGCTTGTGGATGTAATTTTTGAGTTATCTTGATGTAATATTATGGTTGGCATGTAAATTGGACTCATTTTACTTATTCTAGATGATTCACTCCTAAAAAAGTAAAAATCAAGTGAAAGAATCAGTTTCCTTCCTTTTAGAGGCAAGTTGTTTGGCTGCCTATATTCTAGCTCCTTGTTTAGAATTAGTTGGAACTGCTCCTAGAAGGAGTAATTCGACCCCTAGAGGTGTGGGAAGGGGTTAGGATAGTCTATATGATGTAATTTCTGAGACTTTCTACAAGTTGGACTCTTGGGAAGATTTTGGCACACTATTGTACATATTTTTCATATTTTGGCTAAGGAAAGATCAGAGGTTTTGCAACACCTGTTGGGATTCTTGTGGCTTTCAGTTCTTGATGATGTTTTCTCTTAGTTTATTGTAAGTTCTTTCATTTTTAATGTATGCCATTCCCTTCTTATGCTTCTGAAACTAAATGAATGAGTAAATGAGGTTGAATCCATTGTTTCAATGCTCTGCCTTTAAATTTGTTTAGTTTTACATGTTTTCGCCTGTTTCGAGAGGATCCATGTGCCCCCTTGCCCTCTTCAGCTCCTTTTCATTCTGATCCATCCATACACCTGATCAAAAGCATCAATACTACTGCCTACCTTGCCCCAACTCAAATTCTGCAAAGATCTGGCCTTATCCCCGGACCCAAAATTGTTTTCCCATCTTTTCAACAAAAAACCCAAAAAATCAAAATCAAACTTTCCTATCTCTTTACTAGCCTAAAATCAGTATTAATTATAAGTCATCTCAGCCCCTTTGAAGACCTTTTGCCGAGATAGACCCGGAGAGATCTCTCTCCTGTCCTTGTAGGGCTAGCTACGAGGCTGAGCATGGTTTGATGTAGCCTTGACTTTTACCTTATTTCAGCCTAAGGTAGATTTGAGCGCTAACAGTATCCATGAGAGCGGAGCTACAAGCAAATCTTCTTCCTGGGTGGACATGAGTCATTTTGAGGAATTGGGCTAACGTGCCAGGGGCACCTACCTAGGAGAGTGCACAATCCTGGGGGAGGTGCGCGACTTCGTTGAAGCCCACTTCATGGCTTTCCTCTTCCCCTTTTCCTTGCTTTCATATTTCCCTTTACCCTTCCCCTTTCATTTTCGTTTGGCCGGCGTGGACACGACCTCTTCGACTTCAGGTGTGACTTCAAAAACGTCTTCAGATCCTAGCTTAGCGAAGGTTGTAATGGGTGATGACTTGGTGGGGTTAGAGGTAGTCATCCATGTGTGAAAAATAAACTCAGGATTGTTGTTATTGAAAGGGGTAGCTCACCCAGGCATACAGATGGTGTGCCTACAATAAACACAAAATTCATAGCAAGGCACAGAGCATAATATCTTCAAAGAGAAAAGGAACCAAATATGACTTGCACCCTTTCTCTTATAGGCCACCATGGGTAAAAATGGTCGGATTATCATTAAATTTGACTTACCATCGAGAAAACGGTAAAAAATCCTCCAATATAGTTGCATTAAATACCAAATACACACTCCATCCAGTGGAAAGATCGCTTTTTCACCTAGTTTTACTATTCCAACTCCTAGTTTTTCTAGTTGGACACTACCCCTGCTCCTCAGTCACACATTCCCACGCCTTATTACTCGAATGCTACTACTATTCTCTCCTCACACATGCCTATGCCTTCTCCTCATAGTGTGTGCAACTTCTTTAATGCTGATACTCCGACCATATAGTCATTTGGTAAGCACCGGGTTATCCTTGTAGGGTTTCAGGTGACTTCCATTAATGTACCAAGAAGTTAGTCTCCACACAATGTGGCCAAGCACACTGCACCATAATCTGTAATCTCTTTTACTATATACGGTCCTAGCCAGTGCTTACAGAACTTCCCTAGGTGGTGTGAAAATTGACTGTCATATAGTAACACCGATTCTTCTTCCTTAAACACTATCTGTCGGATGTGCCGGTCATCCCAAGATTTTCACGTGCCTTCTTTACTTGCTTATGAAATTTAGCAATGAACTGATCTTCTTCTAAGGAAAACAACTGCGCCAGGCATTCCTCCATGATATCCAGTTCCTCCATATTTGTGAAGACCACAATGCACAGGTTGGGGACAATGTATTCCATTGGCATGATGGCCTCTTGTCCATAGACCATCCTAAAAGGAGTCTTCCCTATCAGATTCTTGCATGTCGTCCAATAGGCCCACAACACCGAAGGTATGCATACGTCCTAGTCATACCGATTGGAATTACAGATCTTGTTAAGTGCATTCTCCAAAATTTTATTGAAAGCCTCTACTACGCCATTAGCTTGTGGGTGATACAGAGTAGTTTTTGTATGATGGATATGAAATTATTCTATCAAAGCTTTAATAGTTTCATTAAAAAATGCATACCTCTATCGCTCATAAAGAATTTTGGGCAGCCAAACCTGGTCAGAATATGCTCGAAGATGAAGTTCACAGAAGTATCTACGGTACAGTCCTTAACAGCCTTGGCCTCCACCCATCTGGTCACATAATCAGTGGTAGTAATGATATTATGTGCCCTAGTCTTCTTTCTCAGGGGATTGATGGGGCCTACAAAGTTTATAGCCCATTTTTTGAATTCCTGCAAAGCCATCAGAGGTTACAGGGGCATGTTATCTCTGCGCAAAGGATTTTTGGTTCGTTGGCATGCATCACAGGCTCAGCAGTACACATGTGCGTCGCTATGTAATGTGGGCCACCACAACCCCACCCTCAGCACCTTCTGCGCAGTGGCTTTCCCTGTGTCGTGGCCTCCTGCAACCCATCCATTGGCCTCAGCCAAGACAGCTTATCTCTCATGCTCTAATACATACCTCCACAATACCTCATCTACTCCCAACTTGTATAATTGACCGACAATTAGAGAGAAATCAGCTACGCGGGCCACCAACTACTTTATGTGTTGTACTAAATAGTTTGTAGGTGTCGTCCTAGTGGTCAAGAAGTGAATAATGTCTACAAAGTGCTCATCAACCACCTTGATAGAAAAAAGTTGTGCGTCGAGTAATCCTTCTACTAGACTAGTTGGCTCTTCCCCACTCTTGATCTGAGACAAGTGACCAGGTCTTGCGTTCAGTATCCCGGGCTTTAAAATAATATCAAAGTCATATTCCTAAAATAGTAGCAACCATCTACAAATATTCCCCCCCAACACAGGCTTATTGACAAGGTATTTTAAAGGTGAATGGTCAGTGAACAGTTTAAAGTGTCCTGCCAATATATATTGCATGTATTTATGCAAGGCATGCACCATTTCCAGTCATTATTATTTGATAGTAAAATAGTTGTGCTCTATGCTAGAGAGTTTTCTGCTAGAAAAATAAATCGGGTGATCGATGTCTCCTTCTCCTGGCTGCGCTAGAGATATTCCTACTGCATCCACATGTATATGGAAGACCTTCGTGCAATCCAGAAATATTAGAATAGCTGTAGTGACCATATTTTCTTACAGTAGCTCAAAACTCTTCTAAGACTCCTTATTCCAGAAAAAGGACACATCCTTCTTTAGCATCTTTTCCATTGGTGCAATGATCAAGGCGTACCCTTGAATAAACTTCTTGTAGTAACCTGTGTTCCCTAAGATGAAGTGCAGCTATTTCTCAGTGTCGGGGACTGTTAAATTGATGATAACCACAATCTTGGTTGGGTCAACCATCAATCCCTGCTGGCATACGATGTGTCCCAACAAAATTCCAAAAGGTACGCAAAATATGTACTTCTTCAAGTTCAGTGAGATCTGGTGTTTTCTGCAGGTATCCAACATCATGCAGAGGTTTGACACTGCATGCTTATTCACCAATTCGGATATTATCCAATCATCAAAATAAACCCAAGAAAATTATAAATGAACTCTTTGAATAATTCTACAACTACGAGCAAGAAAATGGCAGGGGAATTCTTCAATCCAAATGGCATGACAGTGTACTGGAAGGAGCCCCATTCGGTTGAGAAGGTTGTCTTGCTACAGTCTTCATGTGAAATTATGATCTGATGGTAGCCTAAAATCCCATCAGTGAATGAGTATGTTTCTTGACCTCCCACATTATTTAGGATTTCATCAAGAGAATGGTGTAGGGAAGGGATCATGCACACAAGCATCATTCATCTTGCACAGATCTATGCAAATCCTTATCGATCCTTTGGTTTTCTTTTCTTGGACTACCATTGGGCTTACCTAATCAGATTATTCTACCAGCTCAATGATACATGTAGCCATCATCTTATCTATTTCCTCCTTGACTTCTGCTTATACTTAGGGTTCAGTCGATAGGGTTGCTGCTTGACAGGACGTGCATCTAGCTTCAAGGTGATTTTCATGACACCCAGATCTCCTATGATTCCCTTGAGCTCAGAAAAATTCATAAGGAATAGGTCTTGATATTTGGTCAGCAGCTCCACAATCTTGCCAACAGTGTCATCGTCCTAGTAATCCCAAAATTTGAACAACTTGGGCTGCTCCTATGTCCCAATGTTGACTTCCTTAAACTTTAATGTTTTGGTAACATCTGTTACACCATTTTTTGGTCATCTAACCTGTTACTATTAGATGGACCTCAGTACACCATGTAAGACCAATTTTACCCTAAGTAAAATTGCTTTCACTATGAAAAATAACTTAGTAAAACACCTTTATTAAGTTGTTTATGGTCTAAACAGGAAACCCCATGGGGAAATATTAAATAAATCCACATTTGTTTGATTTTCCTCAAGGAATAATTAGTTAAACAACAGTTTAATTAATATTCCTGGTCATATTTAACCCAAAACAGGAAAATTAATTAGATAAATTATTATTTTTCTTATTATTTTTCTAGGAATAATTATTTAAACCTTATTTAAATAATATTCCTTGTTAAATTTGACTAAATCACTCATAAATAGTTAAATAAATCATTATTTATTTAATTATTACTCAACCACATCCTTAAAATGATAAATAAATCATTTATTTATTTTTTATTTACAAATAAAGGGATTTGACCCAAGTCAAATTCCTTTTCCCTCCAACAAAAATAATAAAATATTCCATAAAAGTTGGATCTTGATTTGGTTAATGATATTTTAATTATGCACCAATATCTAGACTAACTCAATATTTTGTTATAAATAGAAGGGTTTTTCCATTCATTCATCACCTTTTGTTGCCTAAGATCACTCTCGATCTATACTTTTGGTCTGACTTTGATCCACCATCATTGTCATATTTTTCTATCCTTTTGCTTGTGAGCTCCCTTTAAGTTCCATTTTTTTGTCTGGGTTTTCTACACCATCAAGAGAGAGGAATTTTAGATCTGAAGTGTTGAGGGCTTACAAGAACCCATCCCATTGAGGAGAACTGGTAGCATCCTTCTACGTTTTCCTCCTAGGTGCCCTTAATACAAAATTCATTCAACATATTCTTGTCTTGTCTATTGGATGCATGGAGTAAATCTTGTTTTATTTACTGCTTAATGTATTTTGATGCATAGATCTAGATTTTTGCAGAATTTATCTTGATCAACTAATCGCAGATCTGAATATATTGGTAGCCATATTTGTTGTTAGGGTTGTTTGCTATGCACAGATAAGTGGTCTTTTTTCGTATACTTATAATTAATATTCATACTAACAACTGGCGACTCCACATGGGTTTACGATTACGACCGTTGTCATTTTTCTAATCCTTACATATCCAGCTGCTTCAAACCCTAGGATTTCTCTTTAGCCTCTTGTTTTTATTTTCTTGATGTTGTTTTTAATCTATAAAACCCTAAAAAAATAAAAATTATACCTTTCATGTTTTTTCGGACCTATTACGCACGTGACAGACATTAGCCGCAGTTGAGACGACACTTTTTACTAAAATCTACTGCCGAGAGTGCCGGAAGTGCCGGTGGCACTTTTTGGCCCTAAACCTATGACCTGGAGCTTTAGGACACACTTTTCATCCCAAAAACTGCAACCTCTATTGAAAATAGGTCAGAAACTGCGACCTGGAGTTTTCTGGGCCTCTATTCAAGGTTGTCTGACCTCCATCTCCGCCCATTTTGGACCTGTAATTGTTATGTTTTACTCAACTAAGTGGGAACCAAGCCCCCTAGGGCTTCAGTACCCTCCACACTTTGTGGAAGAGTTTTAGTTGCTGCAGGTTGTCTGAAATTTTCAGAGTGTTCAACCATTTTTCAGATCTGATACCTCACCTTCAGATCCGCTTCATATTGGCTATTTGTCCATCCAAATCACCTCATTTAGCTTTGTTTGGGTTTTCCTCTAGGCTCCACTCCATTTCCCTCCAGGAGATAGCCTTTCACCACCTCACTTACAACAAACTTTCCTCTGATTTGTGTTAGAAAATTAAATATTACAGAGCAATGAAACACATAAAATGTGCAGAAAACATAAGCACAAAAAACACATAAAACCAGAGAGACACAGATATACATGGTTCGCCTAGTTTGGGCTACCTCCACCTCGAATAGCCATTCATTCCTTTCTATTATCCAGCAAAATGAAGAGACACAACCTACAGCAGATCCGTTGTAATATCCTCTGTTCTCTCTCACAGTCACCCTATCTGTTTCTCGCACCAAGAATACACATACAATACACATCCGCAATAAAATACCCTCATACAAGCAAGGGGTTTCCTTCTAGGGAAAAAAACCCTAAACTAAACATAACTTCTACCGTCAGATCATCCGCCTAATGAACGGCCCAGATTGACTAGAAATTACTATACTTTTACAAGGCAATTTTACATATGTTTTTAGCTTCGGGGGCGCTGCCCCCGAAACCCCCCCACCAAGGGGGGCTCCATAAAGTTGCAGCCGCCCCCCTGCACCCCCCAGGAAGTGTTGCCGCCCCATTAATACAGGGGTCCAACACTGTGATACAAAATAAAAAAGATAATTAGGCTCCACACCCAACGATTTGTTGTTGTTTTTTGCACCACTTTCCAAAAGATTTGACCTTTAGATCCTTGTCCCTCCCAACCTTAGATATATTGGCTATTTTGGTGTGTTTTTTCTAGTTTTTTGCCCACCTACAAACTACTTGTTGAGAGGCCCACCTTCTTGGGTTTAGATTATTGCATTATTAACTGTTTATTTACTGTTATTTCAGTTTCATATACTGTTATCTGCAGGTTTATTTATAGTTACACAACACACTTTTTCTTTTTCTCTACAAACATCTAGGTTTAAAAATTAAAATTTACACACTTTTCACACACACCCTAAGCGAAAAAGGGCTTGGTTATCACCGCCAAGAAAAGACTCTAAAAAATTGAAATCAATTGATCCTGCACCTCTTCGCCTTTGTTTCAACATTGTAATCAGTTGATTCTGCACCTCCTTGCCCTTGCCGGTCTCTTTTTCCTTTGTGCCATGTTTGTGTCGTCATCATTGCGCCACCAAGGCATTTATCCCAGAGACTTCTTGGCCTTCATCCTGAGTTTCTGGTAGGAAGAATTACTCCTCCATGTAGGATTTGAGTTAGTCCTCCTCCTCCTCCGCACTCCGACTCTTCTTCTGGTCCATTGGGTTCTCCTTACACCCCCGGTTCTCCTCCTGTCACCTTCACCATGTCTCGTTTAGGACCTAACGCTGGTGGTAGCCCTAGCCCTAATTCTGGGAATACTACTAGTGGGATCGCAACAGGAACTATCCTGGCTGCTCCCTTGCTCCCCTATATGGTAGGCCTCAGTCTTCCCGATTTTGACCAGTTGATAAATGACCCTATACACCATGATGCTAGTTGGCCTGCTATGTCGACCAAGCTCCCTTCCGACATCCCCAAGTTTGAAGGCCTTGCTGGAGAAGATCCTACAAATCATGTTCGATATTTGCACATGTGGTGTTCATCTAACTCCATTACCAATGACTCTGTCTATCTTCGGTTGTGCAACGTACGCTTACAGGCGAAGCTTCTAAGTGGTATGTTGATGAGGCCTCATCCTCTCATACCAACTTTGTGACTCTTTCTCAAGCCTTTTTTTCTTATTTCCAGTTTCCTCTTCATTATGACATTGGTACCAAAATTTTGACTTCTTTTTGTCAATTGTCTGTGACCTGCCTATCTGATCATGTCCAAGAATGGCGAAGAAGAAAGAGCCTATGTCGAGCCCTTACCTTCGAAGACTGTGTATAAATGGACTGGTTACTTAGATCTCTTTTTCCCCCTATTAGCAAAGATGTCACATCGCATTTCCCTCAAACGGAAGAAGTTTCTCTCCAAATTGCGTTAAAATATGACCTGATCTACGCTCAGTCTGGTTATGTTTATACCATTCTACCTGATCTTCCTAGACCCGGTGATGCCAATGCAACAGGGGAATCTCATGCCACCGATGGTATCATTGGAGCTCTCTCTCATCCATACGCTCAACCTCCCATGGGCTATGGTTTTCCTCAAGGGGGGGCCAGCACCTCCTGCACTTTTCCCCCTCCTGGTACCATGTATCCAGGATACGGCATGCCTCCTCCTTTTTCCCAACCTCCTTATTACGCATATCCACAGCCTAGTGCTCTAGCTCCTCCAACATTAGCAGATCCTCCTCCCTTGCCTTCTCAACCCCCGCAACAGCAGCCACCGCCTCCTCAGGGGCAGGTGTATGCACAGTAGGGTGCGACTAATCCTCCTCCTTCCAAAGAGAAGAGGAAAGTCACTCAAAATAAATCTTCTCCTGGTAATCCTAGACCTAATACTCAAAATAATGCCCCTAACACTACTAACTAGCAACAGGGCACTCAGCCGAAGCAGGACAGGCCTATTCGCATGAACAAGCGTTGTTCTTGTTGTGGTGTTTATTGTCATTACACACATGATTGTCCTCTTTTACCACAGATGAAGCAGATGTGGGAGTATCAAGCAACATTGCGTGGACAACAAGCCTCCCCTTCCATCCCTCCTACTGTTGTGTCTAGTCAGCTAGCTTTGCTTACTAATCCTTTCCCTCAGCAAGGATTCGTGGCTACTCAACCACCTGAAGGTTAGGTGGCCACTCAACCTCTTCCATCTGGTACCTTCGATTACAATATTCTCATGATGAACTCTGATCAACCTCTAACCATAGACATCAATCTTTAGACTTGATTCCGTCAGTACAAAAAGCCTCCTGCTATGTCTGTCCTCGAGCCACCTCCTTCGGTCTCTACAGAGCCTCTTTCGACACCTAATGGTCCCTTGCAGATCCCTCAGCCTAAGGCAGAGGTTCATACCAAGATCCCTAAGGGACCACTATGCCGAAACGATGCTTTTGGAAAAGATGCCCATTCGTATAGCATAGTAGATGATTTGGCACAATCTCCTGTTGCCATTTCAACGCTAGAACTCCTCCAGTCATGCCCTTCACAAAAAAAATCTCTACTATCTACCATGGGCACTGTAGATCCTTTCGATGATCGATTTATTGTCTTTGATGTTGACCGATCAGAACATCCTCCTCTCCCTACTTCCGTCGCCTTCCAAATCCCAGTCAAGATCCGGAATGCCAAATTTTCCCGGTACATCATTGATGAGGGGGCATCCACCTGTGTGATGTCCGCTTCGATTTCGAAGCAACTCGGATCACCTAAGTTGGCTCCTTCCATGATCACTCTGCGAGCATGGGATGTCCATGCCTCCCAACCCATCGACCTATTCCGCAATTGTCCTATTACTCTTGCAGGTAAGACTGTTTGTGTTGATGTAAAATTAATAGATGCCCCTTTAGATTACAACATTTTATTGGGTCGTAGCTACACCTATGTGATGCCTACTATCCCATCTGCAGTTCACCGCAAGATGTCCTTCCCTCATAACGAAAATATAGTCACCATTGACCAGTTGACATATTACGTACTGAAGTATCAGACCTCCCCTGAGTCCATCATCTCTTCGGTGGCCAATAAGAAAATTGTCGTTCCTTTGACCAGTGTCTCACCCATAGTCTACAAATATTTCTCATTTCTTGGTAAATTCCCTGGTCTTCCTCCTCCTATCTCTGATGCCAACTCATCGAATGTTTTCATGATGCAATCGTCTCGAGCTGCCCTCATGCAGCCCACTACGACTAGTCAGAAGCCCCCTCACCCTCCGCAGCCTAATCCTAGCCTTCCGATTCAGCCTTCTGGACCTCCTCCTCCTGGCCCTTCACCTACATCTGGTATCCATGAGCCTCTTTACCCTCTTGGAATGGTTCCTCCAGGCCTTAACCATTTAGGAGCCGTCCCGCTGTAATGTTCCTACTTAGCCTTAGCTAAGAGGAAACATTCAATTTTGATTTAATTTATGTTTTATGAATAAATGAATAAAGGAGGACATGTAAAAATCCTAAAAGGTTTGAATAAATCAATGCCCATCTGAATAAATACAATCAGGGCTATGTAAATAATCACTTGCAGGTGTGAAAGAGGTTTGAGCCAAATATTGGGTCCACCTTGACCAAATCAACTGCGCTATCTAGGTTCATTGCATCTCCAAAAGGGACTGCGTAGTTCTAGAAGGGAGCCTCTAATGTGAAGAGGGATAACTCATAAAAGTGGTTTAGGGTTTGCAAGAGCTTTCTCATCTTATAAAAGAATGAGGAGAGCAACATGAGGTTGTTGATAGATCATATTTTTGAAGTATTTGTCCGCTTAGACAAATACCATTCTCTGCTGTTTAGTGGAGGATTGTGATTTGAATTATTGTTTAGGGTTTTCATCTCTTCCCTTAAGGTTAATTGGAGGAGTTATTTTCTGAAGTGAGCCACTATCTATTTTGAGACCAAGCTCCATTTTCATGAGCAGCGCTGGCCCATTGAGGGTTTTGCAACTGTTATCATTTGTAGCAAGTGGTGTTCTAGATCTGCTTAGATCTAGCTTGTTTTGAGAGGCTTCTATGTTGGAGTGTGTTCTTCAGCCTCCAAAGAGATATTCTATCCATATTTTGTATCTGATATGCAATTTCATTTAGTATATTCAGTCTCTTTCACCCTCAGCGCAATTTCTGCTCCATACTGCGTTATTTTTGTAAGAGGGTTTCTTGTTTCAGTTTGCTATCAGATTGGAGGAAGATCTCTTGGTGTTAGGCTTCCCTTCCCTGGTGATCCATGGATTGGGTTACTGATCCATGTATCTACAGATATGATCTTTCTAGTAATAAATTTATCTTCAAAAACTTCTAGGTTTTCTGCAGCACTACAATTTGTAATTCAGATCTACAGCTTATAATGCAATATTTTGTTGTAATTCCAATTGGATCTTGTTCTTAAAGTCATATAGTTTCCAGATATTTATTAGATATTATTTTTTATCCATAAATATATCATATATCTGAAATGTAATGTACAGAAGCTGAACCATCTGAAAAATAACGTTGTCTATGTATTTCTGCAGTTTATTTCTAGTTGCGGCTCTAATTTCTGAAGGGATTTTTCCCTAGTTTCTTTTGTAATCTGTTGTAGAGGAAATAAGATAAAATGTAAATTTAATTTACTATCATAACTCTGAAACATTAGATCCTTGGCTGTCCTCCTCTGAGTTTCAGCAAAAACTGTGCAATTCTAGTTGTTGGGTTTCATGTTGTAATAGCCCTTCTATTTGGTTGATTTCTAGCTAGTCTTGACTGTGGGAGATATGTTTAATGTGCTTAAACTGATTTTTTCTAATGAAATTCCATATATAAGTCACATACAACATAAATTAGGGGATCCCAGCCCTGATCTATGTTATTCTTGCTCAGATTTTCTTATATAGTGTTTTCATTGAAGACCTTGTTGAGATTCCTAAAAGGGATTATTCCAAGTTCTATAGGCAGAGTATACAGTTGGCCAGGTAGCCTCTAGATCTCACCCTTTATTTGAAGGGTGACATATCCAGTAAATTCCCCTGTAGTCCATCTCTGAGATATAATCTTGAGAATCCCAAAGAAGGATCATTACAGTGGTATTGGAGCTCCACTCTTGGCACATCCTGTGCTAGCATTGGAGCCTCAATCATGCTGCATTCTGAAGATGAAGATCCTCTTTCTGAGAGGGAGAGGAGATAGTAGAATAGAAGTCATATAAAGTATGAATATACTACTGTTGACCTTGACAAAGGTCAAGACAAGGGGAAATCCCCTGAATTGGTGAATGATAAAGATAAGGAGGCAGAGGAGTTTGCAAAAACCCTCTTGGAAGCTATGCAAGATCTATCCAAGGAGATAAAGGAGATGAGGATAGATCGAATGAGGGCATCCCTTGGGAGATTCGATCAAGGAGAAAGTTCATAGATGTCTCGGTTTGGGACTGGTCAACCTGTGAGCTTGCCACAAGTTCCACAAATATCACAACGCTCTACAATGCCTACCTTCTTGGCTATAGATAATGAAGGGCTACAAGATCCAACCTCTTTGGAAGGGTACTTTGTATAATATGACTCAAAAATTCAAAGGTTCAAGGATAAATTAAGCTTTCAAGACCTCTGCCATATCAAGGACCGGAGGAAGACATGGCAGCAGTACAGAAATGGAGTTTTCCTTCATGGGAGACACCACACCATGGGAAGGTTCTTCTTGCCTAAGTTTGATGGATCACCCTCTTTTTCCGCTAAAGCACGGATGGAGAAGTTGGACATCTATTTCCAGCTGAATAAAGTGCCTGAAGTAGAAGCCATCAAGATTACTACATTTCATTTTGAGGGAGAAGCCCACAACTGGTGGTTTCATGGAATTTCTACATTGGGGCACACCAATGTGTCCACTTATGCTGAGTTCACTAGGAGACTAATGGAGAGATTTTATCAGAAAGATCTGGAGACCCCTTTCATAAGCTTGGCAAAGCTTAAACAAACAGGAGATGTTGAGGCCTATATCTCTGAATTCATGAGGTTGTCTGTCATGGTTCCTAATCTTTCAGTAGCAAGGAGAGTCTATATGTTCATTGATGGCCTAGAAGAACATTTGCATGGGTTGGTTAAGTCTACCAAGCCCATCACTCTGCATGATGCCATTGAAAGAACTATAGATCTCTGAGATGCCTTGCCAAGGGAAAAGGCAACCTTCCCAAGCAAAGCCACTCAATATTCCAAGGGAAAGGAGGGGAAAGCTACTCCACCTAAGGAGAGCTCACTGAAGAAGCTTCTTGACAATGATCTCCAGAGGGAGTTGAGGAAAAATAAATTATGTTTCACTTGTCAAGAGCCATGGGTATCAGGGCATAGATGTGCTGCTGGAAGAGCATACTATATTGAAGTCTTCTCTAATTGTGAGGAGGAAGAGGGAAATGACGGACCTAGGAGAGGTCACGACACTGGTGATGATGAGGAGTAGGATCAATCATCATCCGGAGAATAAGAAGGAGCCTTTGCTCCAACTAGTGGGACTCTTGCTTCTTTGAGAGGAGTGCCCAAGTATTTGACTCTTAGAGTGCAAGGTTAAGTTATGAACCAAAGAGTGTCTATTCTGATTGACAGTGGGGCAACCCACAAATTTATTGATGCTCACTTTGTGCAGAGGAGAGGGATCCCTACTGATACTTTTTATGGGTTTTCTATTTTGGTTCTAAGAGATAGAACTATGCAGTGCATGCAATATGTTCCATCACTTTCTATGACTATGGGAACCTAAAACTTGGAGGACCATTTCATTGTACTAGACATACCAGACACCAACATCATCTTGGGTGTCCAGTGGCTGATTACTTTATGAAAATTCAACACTGATTGGAAGGCCTTGCAGATGGAATAGGTGGTGTTAGCCCCCCATAAATTCCTTGAAAAGCAAGCAAGGGGCTAGTTTGTTTTATGAAGCCTTCAAGGAATGTATTTCCCTTGAAAACACATCATCCTTGAAGCCTTTTTATGTTCCCTGCCTTTGACTATTTCCCTCTGTTGTTCTTGAGTCTATGAGCCTCACTGATGATAAAAATTGGGCTCCCAAAAGGCCTTTATTTTCCCCTTGTACCTCTGCAGAACCCTCTATTTTACCCCTTTTTTCCTATTTTCAAAGTCCCCTTTCCATCCCATAATTTCCCCCTTAGTCCTCTTAAATATCCCCAAAATCCCCTTTAAATTCTACCCTTACCCTTTGTTTGGCCAAATTCCCATTTTTTCCCTCTATCGTTCCCCTTCCTAACCCTTAAAATTCATTAAAAAGGGCCCAAAAAACCCACTTTGCCACATTATAATAGGGCCTATCCCATTTTCCGCCAGCCCCTAACCACTTCCCCACGTGACCCGCACCCGGGACCAAGCGTTTAAGCCCCGGGCGCTTATCGCAATCGGAGCCGTCGGGCGGGCGTTTTCCTTTGTTACATTGAAAAATCCCGATGCGATGGGTTTTCATTAAAAATTCCCGCGATGTATTCAATACCGTTGATCAATCACGTAGATCCGACGGTGGAGTGCCAATCGCACCCCCCACCCAATCGCAATCGGAACTTTAAAACGATGCCGCTCTCGTTTCCACCGATTGCGATCCCCCGATCGCATTCTCCACCGTTGATTTCCCCGTTGATCCTACGGCCCGGCGCTAATCGCTCCATCACAATCGCAACGTCCAATCGTATCTCCTCTTCCATGCCTGCCAATTGTGATTTTCCAACCCCATCCTAGCCGTTGATTCCCCCTGTTGATCCAACGGCCATCGCTCTACCGTTCCAATCGCATCGCAAACTCCAATCGCAATCGTAAATTCTAAAATGTGCATCCCTCCACCTTCCCGATTGCGATCTCCCGATGCATTCGTGGCCGTTGATCTCCTCCTGAGATCCAACGGTCCTGAAAGAATCGCCCTCCACCCACGCTGGGTCCCACCACATACACGTGTTTCATTGCATTTTCGTCCATTTCCTTTGCATGGCCTATTTTAACCAAACTTCGCAATTTGCATTAAAGTTAATATTTCATATTCATTATGCCCATTTTCATAAAACCATCTCACTGTTTCATCTCCGCCGTCGATATTCACCACTAGACCATGAGTGAACGGTCCACACGCATTCTTCCATCAAACCCTATTGTTCGCTGGTAACACCATATCAATGCATTTTTCACCATTGTTTCATTTAAAACTACCGTTCTTACCACCGCAGCGCTATCATTTCCTCCGCCCTCCATATCCATCCTCCCTCCCATGCATTGGATTTCTTAACACAGTTGTGGGTTTTTTGCAAGGTACAGGTAGTGAAACACAGCCATGATTACACAGTTTTTAATACAGCGGCAATTTTTCACCGACAGAGACAGAAAGGAGCAACAGAGAGTCTAAGGCATGAAAATGAAGATCTTTGAGCCTTAACTCTGTGTTTTAGAAGAAAATTACCTGTTTGAAGACATCATAGATCCCGCAGAGGATATGGAGCACAGAAATTAATGAATAGCAGGTTTTTTACATCAGCATAATTTTTTTCTCCATGGAATGATAGGTTCCCATACTGTTTTTAGTCTATGCCGTTGTTAGTATGAATCCTTTGTCGAAGTGTACGAAAAAGGACCACTTTAGCTACGCATAACTAATAGCCCTAACAACAAAAGTGGCTGCCAATATCTTCATATCTGCGGTTAGTTGAATATAAAATAACTTCGAAAAACCAGATCTATGCATGGAAAGACATTAAACAGAAAAAACAAGGGTTTGCTCCATATACCAATAGACAAGACAAGAACAATTTTTGAAAGAATTTTTATACTAATTGGGCACCTGGGAGGAAAACAAGAAGGCGTATCCAATTCTCCTCAGTGGGATGGGTTCTTGGAAGTCCTCAGCACTTCAGATCTAATATTTCTCTCTCTTGTTGGTGTAGAAAACCCACACAAAGAATAGAACTCAAAGGGAGCTCACACAGCAAATGGTAGAAAAAAGTGACCAAGTGTATAGATCTAGAGTGATCTAATAGGCAACAAAAGGTGAAGAATGGTAGGAAAAACCCTCCTATTTATAACAAAATATTTGGTCATTCTAGATCTTGGTGCATGATTAAAATAATGTTAACCAAATCTAGATCCACCTTTTATGGAATATTTTATTATATTTGTTGGAGGGAAAAAGTATTTGACTTGGGTCAAATCCCTTTATTTGTCAAAAATAAATAAATAAATGATTTATTTATCTTTTTAAGGAAGCGGTTAGAAGATAATAAAATAAATAATGATTTATTTAATGATTTGTGGGTGATTTGGTCATATTTAACAAGGAATATTATCTAAATAAGATTAAATAATTATTCCTAGAAAATAATAAGATAAACAAAGGTTTATCTAATTAATTTCTTTGTTTTTGGGTTAAACATGGCTAGGAATAATAATTAAATTATGGTTTAATTAATTATTCCATGAGGAAAATCAAACAAATATAGGTTTGTTTAATATTTCCTTTTGGGGTTTCCTGTTTGGACCATAAATAACCTAATAAATGTGGTTTATTAAGTTATTTAACATAGTGAAAGAAATTTTACTTAGGGTAAAATTGGTCTTACATGGTGTACTTGGGTCCATCTAATGATAATAGGTTAGATGACCAAAAAATGGTGTAATAGATTTCCCCCCAGCGTGTGAGTGTCAGGAGCAAATCGTATGACCGAAGTACGTTGTAAGAACTCAATCACTAGACAACAAAAGGGAAGTCAGAGAGAGAAATTCAAGGTAGATAGTGTGCTGAAGAACTAGACCCTGAGGAGACGAGACTCGTAGGTGCAACAAGAATATTTTTATGAGAGGGTACCTGTGCTGAAGGCGGCGGGGGAGGCATACCTATGCCCGTCGTGACAAAGTACAAAAGAATAGTGTGTCCAGTAAACAAGGGACCGAACCATAAAGTACAGCCGGCATAACCATGAGCCAGATAAAAATACAATGAGGAATCCCATATACATGCTGTGCCTGGGATAACATCCAGGACTTGTACAATAATATCTGAGTACATGAGATACAAATACAACCCAAATGCCCTCGGAAAATGGGGAAGGGCTCACAAAATCTGACTGATACATGCAAATCAAAGAGGCGCTAGAAGTGGCTAAGGCCAACATCATCAAATATCTGGAGCTGCATCGAAGGCTGCAAGGAGGAGGTCATCCGGGCATGTGGGGGGCTACCTGCAGGGCCACCCCCGCATGAGGGTTGAGACATCTCACACACACCCGAGAATCATCAAGAGATGTTGTTGTATCACTGAACCATCAAGTATATAGATCTCGATCATGCTGAAAGGAGCTGGAGTAGAGAAAAAATCAAGTCAAAGGGAAATGAGAGATCCCTTTTCCCGATCCGAGGCACCGAACAAGAGTGGAAGCTGGAACCAAGGTACACCGCCCTCTAGACCCGGCTTCTGGAATGAATGAGCTGATGTCGACAGAAGGAGGCCTGCCATAAGTGAGGCAATGAGAAATCCTCACCTAAGGCACGAGAGACAATAGTAGAGCGACGGACAGACTGACACTAATGATGATAGTGAAATGGAAAGGATTGAGTGGCGAATGGATGACTTCCCTTGTTAGAGCATAAAGGGCATGAATGACATGGCAGCCACTGACACAATATCATAAGGGATAGGGGACAGTGGGACTGAAGGTCATAAGGTGCGACACAAGAGAGAGACCAAGCAATGAAGGATGGAGAGCTATATCGGGGTACAAAGGGACTCGGGATAGACTCCATGAATGCGATGATGACTCAACTTGGATGCTCTAAACAAGGGCAACTTAATGGTGCTGCCACATAGGAAAGGCCCAATGGGGGACCATGAAAACATGAGTACAAGAAGGTAACTCATGATGAAGATCGACACGAACAAAGACAAGTAAGGAGGCAAAATGGTTCCCCAAGTACAAGTGTCGTAAGTGAGGAAATTCGATTTTAAGGGGAGATGAAGTGACCCTTCTTGGACAAAATGTGTCCTGGTGAAGTGTTAAACACAAAAACAAAAAAAGATGTTGGCTATCTAAAATAAAATAAAACATGCATTTCAGAAGGGAAATGCTAAGGGTAATATTTCTTAAGATAGAGTGCATTGCGAGGATTAGGAAGGGGGTTGCCTTCGAAATCCTCTAAGAGGTATGCCCCCTTACCGAGATCCTTACTGATGATGTAAGGGCCTAGCCATAATGAGTTGAACTTCCCATGACCAAGGACATCATGGGCCTGGTCATAGACTAGAACAAGGTCACCTTCGTGAAAAGTGCGAGGTTGGAATTTTCGGTCATACTGGGCTTTGGTGCGTTTCTTGGTCGCTTCCATGGTTTGCAAGGCAACACAGCGGTCTTTGGAAGCACGCTCGAGCATGATAAGTCATTGTTCTAGAGGTTGGGTGTCAGGGAGAAGTTCGATGGCCAGATGTAGGGAAGGGATTTCACACTCGATTGGTAAGACTGCCTCCTCTCCAAAAATGAGGTGGAAAGGAGTGAACTCGGTGGTGGTTTTAACAGAAGTCCGATAGGCCCATAAAGCAGGGAAGAACATGAGGTGCCAGTTGGTTTTGTGCTTATTCACCATCCGTTGAAGCATAGTCTTGAGAATTTTGTTGACTGCTTCAACTTGACCATTACCTTGGGGGTAATAGGAGGAGGAATATTGATGCTCAAAACCCAACAGTGAGGATAGCTCGCGCCATATCTCATCTTCAAAATGTCTGCCATGGTCAGAGACCAGTTGTTTCAGAACTCCAAATCGAGTGATAACGTGGTTAAAGAAAAAGAGGGCCGCGGTAGCTGCCGTGTTGTTAAATGTAGGCATGGCCTCGACCCATTTTGTGAAATAGTCGACCGCCACGATGATATATTTGTGGTTACCAGCGGATGGTGGGCGACACTCCATAAATTCGATGGCCCATTTACAGAAGGGACCGGGGGAGATGACCGGATGGAGGGGAGCTGGGGGAGCTCTTGCCTTAGGGGTGAAATTTTGGCAATTGGGACAGTGTTTGACTGCCTCAATGCAATCACTGAAGA